>CM049378.1:31968758-32133758 GCA_026937815.1 Etheostoma perlongum | reverse complement strand
CGGGTTAGCGACAGCAATAAGACAACAGCAACAGTCTTTAAAAAGAACCAACAAGAGGCCTGTAGTGGTCTGGAGTTGCAAAACTTCTCCATCTAAATGATCTAGGCCCATTAAATGAATTTAAGGCCATGTTTAAATGCCATGTAACTCAGAAATGCAACTGCCCCATGTGACCTAATCCTTTCCTCTGTGTGTGATTTTGACTCTGCAGTATTTCTGTGTATATTGTAACCGGTGTGCCGTCTCGGCCAGGGGTCCCTCGAAAAAGAGATTTCAATCTCAAGGGACTTCCTGGTTAAATAAGGTTAAATAAATAAATAAATAGTGGCAATCTGTCCCCAAATAATGCCACTGGGTGAAATCTGAAGCCCTTTCCAACTCTTGCTGTTGCAAATAATGAAGTCCGCCGTCCTTTATTGTACGATAATTTTAGGTAAAAGCAAGATTTACTTGAGTGATTAAACGACGAGATCTAAAAACACTACTCTCACACAGCTGAGGTTGAAAAACTGTGGCTGCCCGGATCCAGATTCCCCATCCACCTCACCTGTGATTCCCTTTCTAATCTCCAATTAGTAATCACACACAGGTGCGCAGGTGACGTAACAAACAAACCACTCACGCAGACACACACACACACACACAACCGTAACATCCAAATTGGCCATTACAAGGCCAGAGACGAGAGCTAAAGGTCCCGATTACACTAACGATCCGACGGGGAACGGGGGTCAGGTCGGGGCTGAGGTGGAGCAGAGGTGGAGATCAGGACCAGGTGTGCAGACTGCAGGTGACAGCAGGTGTGTGTAGTGGAGAATCAGCTGTGATGCGTTCAGGAGACTCGGGACAAACAGAGATTGGTTAGAGCAACACAAAACACCGGCAACATCATGATGCCCCCCTCACACAAGGTGACTGTCAACCCTCGTTAACAAAAACGTGTGTTTTCCGTGGGGTAAAGTGAGTTTTCCGTGGGGTAAAGTGAGACCGACCGACCCCATAGGGCCTGGGGAGCTCGTGTAAAGTGAGTTTTCAGTGGTGTAAACTGGGTTTAGATGTGATGGCGTAGAAAAACCAGGCTGTGAAACTGACAACAGCAATAAAAGGAACCGGTTGTATGTTCGGTCAACATTATATAAATGCAAAGCAGACCCAGGTTTCCCCTGAGGGAGTAGACTATACTCTGGAAATCTCCAGGGATCAGCACCAGAAGGGAGGTAACAATGGATCAGGGCTGGAGACGGAGTCAGGGATCAGCACCAGAAGGGAGGTAACAGTGGATCAGGGCTGGAGACTGGAGACGGAGTCAGGGATCAGCACCAGAAGGGAGGTAACAGTGGATCAGGGCTGGAGACGGAGTCAGGGATCAGCACCAGAAGGGAGGTAACAGTGGATCAGGGCTGGAGACGGAGTCAGGGATCAGCACCAGAAGGGAGGTAACAGTGGATCAGGGGGCTGGAGACGGAGTCAGGGATCAGCACCAGAAGGGAGGTAACAGTGGATCAGGGCTGGAGACGGAGTCAGGGATCAGCACCAGAAGGGAGGTAACAGTGGATCAGGGCTGGAGACGGAGTCAGGGATCAGCACCAGAAGGGAGGTAACAGTGGATCAGGGCTGGAGACGGAGTCAGGGATCAGCACCAGAAGGAGGTAACAGTGGATCAGGGCTGGAGACGGAGTCAGGGATCAGCACCAGAAAGGGAGGTAACAGTGGATCAGGGCTGGAGACGGAGTCAGGGATCAGCACCAGAAGGGAGGTAACAGTGGATCAGGGCTGGAGACGGAGTCAGGGATCAGCACCAGAAGAGAGGTAACAGTGGATCAGGGCTGGAGACGGAGTCAGGGATCAGCACCAGAAGAGAGGTAACAATGGATCAGGGCTGGAGACGGAGTCAGGGATCAGCACCAGAAGGGAGGTAACAGTGGATCAGGGCTGGAGACGTCTGCAGACGTGAGCCATGGCCAGAATATCTGGATCCAAAACATTGTTGTATCGGGTCCTGTTGTCATAGTCTGGGAGTGGATCCACATGGGGGGCCGTAGCTCAGTCCATAGGGAGTTGGGTTGGAAACCGGAGGGTTGCTGGTTCAAGTCCCTGTTATTGCATGAATAGGTCCTGAGCATGTGTATATTAGGACAGTATCTTTCTAGATAAAATGTTGACAAAGTTTCCTTTTGGGGACGTCATTTGAAGTTGGGATAAAAGTTATACTTTGTAATATATCGCAGAATATTGCAATATGTTAAAAATTGCAATAATATTGTATCAAAAATATCGTTGATGATAGGTCCTGTTGTCATAGTCTGGTGATTCCCCCCCCATATCGGATCCTGTTGTCGTGGTCTGGGAGTGGATCTATTGTAGTATATCGTAGTATTAGTATTTTAAGTATTTCAGTGAAGTACAGAAGGAAGGAGTGTCTTTATCTAAATGGGTTCTAGTTTCTTCTGTTGTGTGACGCATATTTGAATAACGACGTCTCCACCTCTGTTTGAACAACTGACTGTGTGTGTGTGTGTGTGTGTGTGTGTGTCTCTGTGTGTCTGTGTGCATGTGCGTATGTGTGTCTGTTGTCTGTGTGTGTGTGTGTGTGCATATGTGTGTTAATGTGTATGTCTCTGTGTGTGTATACATGTGACTCTGCATGTGTGTCTTTGTGTGTTTCTCTGTGCATGTGTGTCTGTATGTGTGTGTGTGTGCGCGTGTTAATGCGTTTGTCTCTGTGTATGCATGTGTCTCTGCGCGTGTCTGTGTGTGTGTGTCTGTCTGTATGTGTTAATGTGTGTGTCTGTGTGTATGTATGTGTGTATGTCTGTCGTCTGTGTGTGTCTCTGTGTGTGTATGCATGTGACTCTGTGCATGTGTGGCTTTGTGTGTTTTCTCTGTTAATGTGTGTGTGTGTTTCTCTGTTAATGTGTGTGTGTGTGTGAGTGTTAATGTGTGTGTGTGTGTTAATGTGTTTGTGCATGTGTTTCTCTGTGTTAATGTGTGTGTGTGTGTGTTTGTGTGTTTCTCTGTGTTAATGTGTGTGTGTGTGTGTGTGTTAATGTATGTGTGTGTGTGTTTGTGTGTTTCTCTGTGTTAATGTGTTAATGTGTGTGTGTGTGTGTGTGTGTGTGTGTGTGTGTTGTGTGTGTGTGTGTGTTCAGCAGGTGTGGTGGCTGCTCCAGTTCAACACGCTTGAAGACTTGAAGACGACCGACTGAACAAACGTAGAAGAAATGAGATTCAAATGAAAGAAATTCAACTTCTGGACAGAAACATTGGCCAGGTGACCGACTGGGGTGTCTTCTTCTTCTTCTTCTTCTTCTTCTTCTTGTTCTTCTTGTTCTTCTTCTTGTTCTTCTTCTTCTTGTTCTTCTTCTTGTTCTTGTTGTTGTTGTTGTTGTTGTTCTTCTTCTTCTTCTTCTTCTTGTTCTTCTTCTTCTTGTTCTTGTTGTTGTTGTTGTTCTTCTTCTTCTTCGTGTGTCTGGATCTGTTTCAGCCGCCAACGTCACTCGTCTGTGTCTCTGTTGCTTTATTTTGTCTTCCATGTCTTCCCCCCATCATCCCTCTCTGAGTTTTTGTCCTCCCCTATTTGCTTCTTTCTTCCTGTCTTGCTTCCCTTTATCTTCTCTCCATTCTCCTGTTTCCTCTCTTTCTTTCTTCCCTTCAGCACTTCTTCACCTTTCTTCTCTTTCCTCCCCCGTTTACTTACACATGTTTCTTTCCTCTTATCTTTCTTCTCGTCTCACACGTCTACCTCCAACATAACTTCTTTCTTTCTTTCTTTCTTTCTTTCTTTTCTGTACTTTCACATAACTACCTTTCTGCTCTTGGCTTTCCTGGTTTTTATTTACTCTGTGTGTGTGTTTCTTTGTGTGTCTGTTTTTGTGTTCGTTTGTGTGTGTGTGTTTCTGTGTTTTTTGTGCGTGTGTCTGGTTGTGTGTGTGTGTGTGTTTCTGCGTGTGTCTGTCTGTGTGTGTGTGTGTGTGTCCGTTTGTGTGTGTGTGTGTGTGTGTGTGTGTGTCTTTGTGTGTGTGTTTGTGTTTTTTTGTTTGTGTTCGTGTGTGTGTGTGTGTCTGTGTGTGTATGTGTGTCCGTTTGTGTGTGTGTGTGTCTGTGTGTGTGTGTGTCCGTTTGTGTGTGTGTGTGTCTTTGTGTGTCCGTTTGTGTGGTGTGTGTGTGTCTTTGTGTGTGTGTTTGTGTTTTTTTGTTTGTGTTCGTGTGTGTGTGTGTCTGCGTGTGTCCGTGTGTGTGTGTGTGTGTGTCTGCGTGTGTCCGTGTGTATGTGTGTGTCTTTGTGTGTGTGTTTCTGTGTTTTTTTTTGTGTGTGTGTGTGTGTGTGTGTGTGTGTGTGTCTGTGTGTGCCCGTGTGTGTGTGTGTGTGTGTGTGTGTGTGTTTCTGCGTGTGTGACTTGTCGAGACTAAAGAAGATATTTTTATTTATGTGTAAATATGCAAATGAGGCCTCATGCAAACATCCCAGAGATTTCTACTTTTGAACAAACTTGACATTTTGAGCATAAAACAACTTAATTTCTGGAGAATATTTCTGCAACAATTTGTGCCTTTCCTGCATCAAATGTCTTTATTTATGTAAATTAAATTATTATTAGATATTTGAGGGCGTTGCACTGGACAATCTGAACTATGGGGGGGGGTAACCTCTCCCTGTAAATATTCAATGTTTGTCACATTTTTTTACGTTTAACACTACGTAACACTAACTTATTAACTTTAGTTTTACAGTTATTTTTGGAATTTATGGTCAATAAAGCTCATTTATAGGAAATTATACCTAATGTTTGAGTTAGAAAAGCAGAAATTAGGAATTATTGAGACTAAAATTAAAGGAATGGATGTTGATGATAATCACAGACTGGAATATGTCAACTTTTACTCAATACTATTTCAAAAACACTTCCATTTGTTTTACAATGCTATAAAATTGAATAAGACGCCCCAAAATTAATGAAAGTAGAGATTTGTACTTGGCAAAGAGCGTTGGGTGGAATCAATCATGTTATTTTGGGGGATTAAAAAGAACATTGATATAGGACAACATGAGGACAACATGAGGACAACATGGGGACAACATGAGGACAACATGGGGACAACATGAGGACAACATGAGGACAACATGAGGGCAACATGGGGGCAACATGAGGACAACATGAGGACAACATGGGGACAACATGAGGACGACATGAGGACAACATGAGGGCAACATGGGGACAACATGAAGACAACATGAAGACAACATGGGTACAACATGGGGACAACATGGGGACAACATGGGGACAACATGAGGACAACATGAGGGCAACATGAAGACAACATGAAGACAACATGGGTACAACATGGGGACAACATGGGGACAACATGGGGACAACATGGGGACAACATGAGGACAACATGGGGACAACATGGGGGCAACATGGGGACAACATGGGGGCAACATGAGGACAACATGGGGACAACATGGGGACAACATGAGGACAACATGGGGACAACATGGGGGCAACATGGGGACAACATGGGGACAACATGGGGACAACATGAGGACAACATGGGGACAACATGGGGACAACATGAGGACAACATGGGGACAACATGGGGGCAACATGAGGACAACATGGGGACAACATGGGGACAACATGAGGACAACATGGGGACAACATGGGGGCAACATGGGGACAACATGAGGACAACATGGGGGTTAAGTACACTACACACATTATCCGTCCATGCAGCGAGATCATTTAAGATTATCGTATAAAGTTGAACACTTAAAATAAGATAAATTATCCAACCCTTCTAAATCTAAGTTTGTTTTTTTTATCTTGGTAAGAACCAAACAATTTGCAGTGTAAGACATTAAATGCAGGACTTTTACTTGTAACCGTATACTTACAGTGTAGTAGTACTTCTCTTACTGAGACCTCAGATATTTGATGTGTCTTCCTGCTGATTAGGGTGAGAACCTTTTGGCCGGAGATGGAGGGAGGAGACGTTTCCTCTTTCTCGTCAAACACTTTGTTGTGTTTTAGGGGAAAGTCTCCACCTCCTTCCTCCTCCACTCATTCTCCAACAGGACTCCCCCTTTTTTTTTAAATTCTGAGCCACACGAATCACGAAGTCTCAGCCGGCGAATAGGGATGAGGACATGTCGGTAAAAACTCTTCGTTAGTGAGTAAAAACTATTCCCAGCTTCTTTTTTATGAGACGTTTTGTCGGTGTTGTGCATTTAGTAGTAGAGATGCGTGATGTAGAGGGGGATTATTGGCTGATAAGAAAAACACACCATATATCTGATGTTGGAGTGGTTTTGGATAGTTTGGACCAAGGCTGTAGTACTCGAGCCCAGTCTGGACTCGAGACCGTTTTTCTATGGTCTCGGACTCACTAGTATTTGGACTTTGTTGAGACTGTGTAGGTAGTAGAAGTATTACTGCTGTAGAGGTATTTCTTCAGGCTGTTTGAGACTGTGTAGGTAGTAGAAGTATTACTGCTGTAGAGGTATTTCTTCAGGCTGTTTGAGACTGTGTAGGTAGTAGAAGTATTACTGCAGTATTTCTTCAGGCTGTGTTTGAGACTGTGTAGGTAGAAGTATTACTGCAGTATAGCTATTTCTTCAGGCTGACACTGTGTAGGTTGTAGAAGTATTACTGCAGTATTTCTCCAGGCTGTGTAGGCAGTAGAAGTATTACTGCAGTATTTCTGCAGGCTGTGTTTGAGACTGTGTAGGTAGTAGAAGTATTACTGCAGTATAGCTATTTCTTCAGGCTGACACTGTGTAGGTTGTAGAAGTATTACTGCAGTATTTCTTCAGGCTGTGTTGAGACTGTGTAGGCAGTAGAAGTATTACTGCAGTATTTCTTCAGGCTGTGTTTGAGACTGTGTAGGCAGTAGAAGTATTACTGCAGTATTTCTGCAGGCTGTGTTTGAGACTGTGTAGGTAGTAGAAGTATTACTGCAGTATTTCTGCAGGCTGTGTTGAGACTGTGTAGGTAGAAGTATTACTGCAGTATTTCTGCAGGCTGTGTTTGAGACTGTGTAGGTAGTAGAAGTATTACTGCAGTATAGCTATTTCTTCAGGCTGACACTGTGTAGGTTGTAGAAGTATTACTGCAGTATTTCTCCAGGCTGTGTAGGCAGTAGAAGTATTACTGCAGTATTTCTTCAGGCTGTGTTGAGACTGTGTAGGTAGAAGTATTAATGCAGTATTTCTGCAGGCTGTGTTTGAGACTGTGTAGGTAGTAGAAGTATTACTGCAGTATAGCTATTTCTTCAGGCTGACACTGTGTAGGTTGTAGAAGTATTACTGCAGTATTTCTTCAGGCTGTGTTGAGACTGTGTAGGCAGTAGAAGTATTACTGCAGTATTTCTCCAGGCTGTGTTTGAGACTGTGTAGGCAGTAGAAGTATTACTGCAGTATTTCTGCAGGCTGTGTTTGAGACTGTGTAGGTAGTAGAAGTATTACTGCAGTATTTCTGCAGGCTGTGTTTGAGACTGTGTAGGCAGTAGAAGTATTACTGCAGTATTTCTCCAGGCTGTGTTTGAGACTGTGTAGGCAGTAGAAGTATTACTGCAGTATTTCTGCAGGCTGTGTTTGAGACTGTGTAGGTAGTAGAAGTATTACTGCAGTAGAGCTATTTCTTCAGGCTGACACTGTGTAGGTTGTAGAAGTATTACTGCAGTATTTCTCCAGGCTGTGTAGGCAGTAGAAGTATTACTGCAGTATTTCTGCAGGCTGTGTTGAGACTGTGTAGGCAGTAGAAGTATTACTGCAGTATTTCTGCAGGCTGTGTTGAGACTGTGTAGGCAGTAGAAGTATTACTGCAGTATTTCTTCAGGCTGTGTTGAGACTGTGTAGGCAGTAGAAGTATTACTGCTGTAGAGGTATTTCTTCAGGCTGTTTGAGACTGTATAGGTAGTAGAAGTATTACTGCTGTAGAGGTATTTCTTCAGGCTGTGTTGAGACTGTGTAGGTAGAAGTATTACTGCAGTATTTCTGCAGGCTGTGTTTGAGACTGTGTAGGTAGTAGAAGTATTACTGCAGTATAGCTATTTCTTCAGGCTGACACTGTGTAGGTTGTAGAAGTATTACTGCAGTATTTCTCCAGGCTGTGTAGGCAGTAGAAGTATTACTGCAGTATTTCTTCAGGCTGTGTTGAGACTGTGTAGGTAGAAGTATTAATGCAGTATTTCTGCAGGCTGTGTTTGAGACTGTGTAGGTAGTAGAAGTATTACTGCAGTATAGCTATTTCTTCAGGCTGACACTGTGTAGGCAGTAGAAGTATTACTGCAGTATTTCTGCAGGCTGTGTTTGAGACTGTGTAGGTAGTAGAAGTATTACTGCAGTATTTCTGCAGGCTGTGTTTGAGACTGTGTAGGCAGTAGAAGTATTACTGCAGTATTTCTGCAGGCTGTGTTTGAGACTGTGTAGGCAGTAGAAGTATTACTGCAGTATTTCTGCAGGCTGTGTTTGAGACTGTGTAGGTAGTAGAAGTATTACTGCAGTAGGCTATTTCTTCAGGCTGACACTGTGTAGGCAGTAGAAGTATTACTGCAGTATTTCTGCAGGCTGTGTGTAGGCAGTAGAAGTATTACTGCAGTATTTCTGCAGGCTGTGTTGAGACTGTGTAGGCAGTAGAAGTATTACTGCAGTATTTCTGCAGGCTGTGTTGAGACTGTGTAGGCAGTAGAAGTATTACTGCAGTATTTCTGCAGGCTGTGTTGAGACTGTGTAGGCAGTAGAAGTATTACTGCAGTTTTTCTGCAGGCTGTGTTGAGACTGTGTAGGCAGTAGAAGTATTACTGCAGTATTTCTGCAGGCTGTGTTGAGACTGTGTAGGCAGTAGAAGTATTACTGCAGTTTTTCTGCAGGCTGTGTTTGAGACTGTGTAGGTAGTAGAAGTATTACTGCAGTATTTCTGCAGGCTGTGTTTGAGACTGTGTAGGCAGTAGAAGTATTACTGCAGTATTTCTGCAGGCTGTGTTTGAGACTGTGTAGGCAGTAGAAGTATTACTGCAGTATTTCTGCAGGCTGTGTTTGAGACTGTGTAGGCAGTAGAAGTATTACTGCAGTATTTCTGCAGGCTGTTATCAGACGGAGGGGTAATGTGTTTGTTCTTGGTGGAGTTCTCCACCCAGCCATGACGGCTCCGATGTTTGTTGATTTCAGACGTCACCGTTGCTAAGGAACCTCCAGGAAATCTCGGGTAGTACAGTACAGCCGCTGTACTCATAGTACTTTATCTTCCTCTGGGTTTGTCTTTGCATTGCAGTCGCACCCTTTGCTGTTGACTGTCAGCGACTCTGTGACTCAACAACTATATTAACTCTGATATGTCTTCTCCACCAAGGCAGTTCTGGTGCTGGTTCGGAGTCGGTGCCAAATATTGAACCGGTTCTTTGCTTTTCCACCCAAATAAACCTGGTTCTGGGCCCAGAACACGGGTTCCAACCCAGCACCAACTTAGCGCTGGTCTAGAGATAAGAACCGGTTACGTCAGGTGCTGGGGGGGCGGGGTTATCATGACGTTCCAAAACCAAAACTTCTGGCCGCCATTTTGAAAACACCGGTCAACTGTTAAACATAAGGGGACCAGATTTCTGAGACAAAATCCGGGGACATTTTCAGCTCAGAAGCGTAAATACCTCCAAAACACGTCATGTTTTTAATTTTTGTAAAACTTAAAACGGGGACACTAGACCTAGAGCTGAGTATCGGATCCAATATAAACTATTGAGGAAAGATGTTCCTTTGACATTGATGCAGTATGAAACGAGATCGCTGCAGTCGGCAGCAGAGAAACAAGCTACAATGGAAGTTAATGGGAGAATTGTCCAGCTTGTATTTACGTTCATAAAGTGCTCGTTTTGCTGCTGACAGACTCAGATTAATATTCTAAGTGTCTGATAACATTATGGAAAGGATTTCTAAGGAGGCTGACCTTTCTGTTAAAGATTAAGATCATTTTTTAGAACATAAAAGTCCACCAGACTCCATGTAAATAATCAGTGATTTTAGCGTGTATAGAGCAGCATATCTCCACCAGACTCCATGTAAATAATCAGTGATTTTAGCGTGTATAGAGCAGCATATCTCCACCAGACTCCATGTAAATAATCAAGGATTTTAGCGTGTATAGAGCAGCATATCTCCACCAGACTCCATGTAAATAATAGGGATTTTAACATGGTTGCTTTCTAAAAACATCTCTGAGCTCTGAGCAGCGCTGCTCGACTCAACAACTTTGGTCAGAGTTTTCTTTCTTTCATTCCAGTATCGGGTCTGTCAGTCACAGTGAAAACCGGGGACATTTCCGGGACAGATCCAGCCGGGGACAGGTCACCAAAATCGGGGACTGTCCCCGGAAACCGGGGACGTCTGGTCACCCTATTCTAGATTTGCCATCATCCATCACTGAACTAGGATTGTTACTTTGACCTAAAATCAAGTTTGGTACTCAAGTAAGGTACGAGAATATTAACACTTAAGTACAAGTTAAGTACAGTACCTGAGTAAATGTACTTGTAGTAGTAAATGTAGTTACTTTCCCTCTCTACAGGTTTTACATAAAGATAACCTTAAGCTGCCTCAGAGTCCAGACTGAAACTCTTGTCACTTCTCTTTCTTCCACAGCTCATCCCATTACTCTTCGTCATCATGCTGATCATCCACCCAAATTCCTCCACCCTGCCCGTGACGGATCACCCCACCACCTCCCCCTACACAAACTCCACCCTCAACCCAATCGGCTTCGCCGCTATCGGCTTCTTCAACGACCTACTGAACAAAATCCCCTGTGAGTAAAGCGTGATTTATGCTTCATAATGTTGGAGATCCCGACCCTACGCCGTAGCCTGGCGTCACCTCTCTCTCAACGTTTGTAGACCCTGGGCTGTCTACAGAGACCGCGTTTTTTACAGTGTGTTCAGGGGACAGGCAGCTAGCAGATAGTGAGAAGATGTTTTTTACAGTGTGTTCTGGGGACAGGCAGATAGTGAGATGTCTTTTACAGTGTGTTCTGGGGACAGGCAGCTAGCAGATAGAGGAGATGTTTTTACAGTGTGTTCAGGGGACAGGCAGACTCCATGTAAATAGAGAAGATGTTTTTACAGTGTGTTCAGGGGACAGGCAGCTAGCAGATAGTGAGATGTTTTTTACAGTGTGTTCTGGGGACAGGCAGCTAGCAGATAGTGAGATGTTTTTTACAGTGTGTTCTGGGGACAGGCAGCTAAAAGATAGTGAGATGTTTTTTACAGTGTGTTCTGGGGACAGGCAGCTAGCAGATAGTGAGATGTTTTTTACAGTGTGTTCTGGGGACAGGCAGCTAGCAGATAGTGAGGAGATGTCTTTTACAGTGTGTTCAGGGGACAGGCACCAAAAGCAGATAGTGAGGAGATGTCTTTTACAGTGTGTTCAGGGGACAGGCAGCTAGCAGATAGTGAGATCATTTTTACAGTGTGAACTGGGGACAGGTTAGCAGATACCTAAAGATGTTTTTACAGTGTGTTCTGGGGACAGGATAAGATAAGATGTTTTTACAGTGTGTTAGGGGACAGGCAGATAAAGATAGTGAGATGTTTTTACAGTGTGTTCAGGGGACAGGTTTTACATAAAGATAGTGAGATGTTTTTACAGTGTGTTCTGGGGACACTCTTGCTAGCAGATAGTGAGGAGATGTCTTTTACAGTGTGTTCATGGGGACAGGCAGCCAGCAGATTCCTCCATAGTGTTCTGGGGACAGGCAGCTAGCAGATAGTGAGATGTTTTTTACAGTGTGTTCTGGGGACAGGCAGCTAGCAGATAGTGAGATGTTTTTACAGTGTGTTCTGGGGACAAAAATCCCCTGTGAGATAGTGATTTTTTTACAGTGTGTTCAGGGGACAGGCAGATAGCAGATAGTGAGATGTTTTTTACAGTGTGTTCAGGGGACAGGCAGCTAGCAGATAGTGAGATGTTTTTACAGTGTGTTCTGGGGACAGGCAGCTAGCAGATAGTGAGGAGATGTTTTTACAGTGTGTTCAGGGGACAGGCAGCTAGCAGATAGTGAGATGTTTTTTACAGTGTGTTCTGGGGACAGGCAGCTAGCAGATAGTGAGATGTTTTTTACAGTGTGTTCTGGGGACAGGCAGCTAGCAGATAGTGAGATGTTTTTTACAGTGTGTTCTGGGGACAGGCAGCTAGCAGATAGTGAGATGTTTTTACAGTGTGTTCAGGGGACAGGCAGCTAGCAGATAGTGAGATGTTTTTTACAGTGTGTTCAGGGGACAGGCAGCTAGCAGATAGTGAGATGTTTTTACAGTGTGTTCAGGGGACAGGCAGCTAGCAGATAGATGAGGAGATGTCTTTTTACAGTGTGTTCTGGGGACAGGCAGCTAGCAGATAGTGAGATGATGTTTTTACAGTGTGTTCTGGGGACAGGCAGCTAGCAGATAGTGAGATGTTTTTTACAGTGTGTTCTGGGGACAGGCAGCTAGCAGATAGTGAGATGTTTTTTACAGTGTGTTCAGGGGACAGGCAGCTAGCAGATAGTGAGATGTTTTTTACAGTGTGTTCTGGGGACAGGCAGCTAGCAGATAGTGAGATGTTTTTTACAGTGTGTTCTGGGGACAGGCAGCTAGCAGATAGTGAGGAGATGTTTTTACAGTGTGTTCAGGGGACAGGCAGCTAGCAGATAGTGAGATGTTTTTTACAGTGTGTTCTGGGGACAGGCAGCTAGCAGATAGTGAGATGTTTTTACAGTGTGTTCAGGGGACAGGCAGCTAGCAGATAGTGAGATGTTTTTTACAGTGTGTTCTGGGGACAGGCAGCTAGCAGATAGTGAGATGTTTTTTACAGTGTGTTCTGGGGACAGGCAGATAGCAGATAGTGAGATGTTTTTTACAGTGTGTTCAGGGGACAGGCAGCTAGCAGATAGTGAGATGTTTTTACAGTGTGTTCTGGGGACAGGCAGATAGCAGATAGTGAGATGTTTTTACAGTGTGTTCAGGGGACAGGCAGCTAGCAGATAGTGAGATGTTTTTACAGTGTGTTCTGGGGACAGGCAGCTAGCAGATAATGAGGAGATGTTTTTTACAGTGTGTTCAGGGGACAGGCAGCAGATAGTGAGATGTTTTTTACAGTGTGTTCTGGGGACAGGCAGCTAGCAGATAGTGAGATGTTTTTTACAGTGTGTTCTGGGGACAGGCAGATAGTGAGATGTTTTTTACAGTGTGTTCTGGGGACAGGCAGCTAGCAGATAGTGAGATGTTTTTTACAGTGTGTTCTGGGGACAGGCAGATAGCAGATAGTGAGATGTTTTTTACAGTGTGTTCAGGGGACAGGCAGCAGATAGTGAGATGTTTTTACAGTGTGTTCAGGGGACAGGCAGCTAGCAGATAGTGAGGAGATGTTTGCTGCATGTGACAACAAATGTAGCCTGAAAAACACGGGAAATTGCTTAGAGCACCTTTTTAAAGAGATTGACGCACAAGTATAGACTTCACAAAATACTAATTTGTGGCCACAAATTAGTACATTGTGGCCACATTTTAGTATTTCCTGCATACATTATACTTACAGTATATTGTGGCCACTATTTATTTATTAAATAATGTACAGACGCCAACCTAAAACAGCTCGCCCAATCAGGCAATCAGGAGACGGCAAACACGAGGGAATCAGTGAGGAGAGGAAGAGAGAGGGATGAGATGGTGGGAAACACAATATACAGATTTGTGGCCAGATATTAGTATGTTTTGTGCATATTACACCTATATTGTGGCCACAATTTATAATTTTTCCCACATGTCATGTCTGGGGCGCCGTAAAAAAGTGTAGAATCATGGTTGTTTTTCAGGAATCTCGATAACTAACACATCTGGTCTCCTGCAGTGCCTCGGTGGGCGGTCTACGCCATCTTTGTGGCCGGAGGTCTGCTGATTATCATCTGCTGTCTGTGTATCTGCGTCAAGTGCTGCTGCAAAGGGAAGAAGAAGAAGAAGCAGCAGCAGCAGAAGGAGAAAGTCAATCTGAAGGGAGTGGACGGAAAAACCACCACAGCTCTGGTGAGTGACGGCGCCCTCTGGAGGGCTCAGCTGCTATAACCAGCAGGGGAATGCAACCGGGTACATGTACTCCAGTACAGCACTAAAGTACAAATGTTGAGGTACTTGTACTTTATTTGAGTCTTTTTCTTTTCATGCCACTTTCTACTTCTACTCCGCTAAATCTCAGAGAAATATTGAACTTTTTACACCACCATTCATCTGACAGCTTTAGTTACTAGTTACTTTACTTTACACATTCCTGCAAAAAACACGTGTAGTTTATAAAATCTGATGTTTTATTATGAATGAAACTAGTCAACAATATAACGGACTACAGCTGAGACGATGAGACCATTAAACACACAACTGGTTGGACAGAGAAAGAAAGAAGGAAAGAGAGAGAGACAGAAAGAGAGAGAGAGAGGTGACTACTCATTTTTCTTTACTTTTAATACTTAAACTACATTTTCCTGACGTACACACTTTTACTGGAGTATCATTTTTAATGCAGGACTTTAACTATTTTATGTAAAGTATTTTTACAGTGTGGTATCAGTACTTTTACTGAAGTAAAGGATCTGAATACTTCTTCCCCCGCTGGGGATTGTTAACTTGCCGCCGGGCCGATACTGATTCAAATATTAGGGACAATGGGACCGATCCAACAAGTGGAACAGGGGGGACGTGTCCCCTTAGGGGTACTGTGGAGGACTGCAGTATTTTTTTTTTTTGTTGTTTGTTTTTTACACTTACATGTACTGTGGTTTGTTGAGTTACTTTGTCCCGAGTGTCCCTGCAGCGGTGTATTCTTCTCCTATGACGTGTTTCCTGTGTCCCGACAGGTTCAGCCGGATGTGGCAGACTACGGCTCGGCCAATCGGCAGAGAGGAAAGCTGCTCTACTCTCTGGACTACAACGCTGCTCAGTCAGAGGTGATCAAACACGATTGTCCTTCCCCTAAAAAAACAGACACATAGGTCGTTTGTTCAAGCAGCCAATATGTCTCATAATTAAGTTTCTTGTAGCGGCGCCTTCTAGTGGCCATAGTAGTTCAGATGGGCGCAAAGCAGGAACTAAGGTAAGTATCAAGAGGGGGGGCTCTGCTCTCTAAGCGTAGCAACTAAAGTAGTTTTAACCTTCTCTGGTTTAGATATAAGGTCAGAGAATGCAACTGTTGGTCATATAAACAACCGACGTCTTCGTATGTTTTGGAGGACTGGTTGGATATAAATACCCCACTGGTTAATCATTTCACCCCTTCAACACTTTCAGAATCATTACGGCCAGATTAAAACAAAAAAATATTGAAATCGAAACCCACTGTGGGACAAATAAAGGTTTTCTTTTTTTTATCTTCTTTATATGGGGCGGTTACTGCACCTAGCCCTTTTTATTTGACATGAAACAGCCCCGAAATCACCATCACCAAACCCACCAGACTCCATGTAAATAATCACTACTTTTAGCGTGTATAGAGCAGCATATCTCCACCAGACTCCATGTAAATAATCACTACTTTTAGCGTGTATAGAGCAGAATATCTCCACCAGACTCCATGTAAATAATCACTACTTTTAGCGTGTATAGAGCAGCATATCTCCACCAGACTCCATGTAAATAATCACTACTTTTAGCATGTATAGAGCAGCATATCTCCACCAGACTCCATGTAAATAATCACTACTTTTAGCGTGTATAGAGCAGCATATCTCCACCAGACTCCATGTAAATAATCACTACTTTTAGCGTGTATAGAGCAGCATATCTCCACCAGACTCCATGTAAATAATCACTACCTTTAGGGTGTATAGAGCAGCATATCTCCACCAGACTCCATGTAAATAATCACTACTTTTAGCGCGTATAGAGCAGCATATCTCCACCAGACTCCATGTAAATAATCACTACTTTTAGCGCGTATAGAGCAGCATATCTCCACTTGTGAATGGGTGAATTAAGAGTTTATTTCAACTAAAACACAGTGGTGATTGTTGAAACATTAGAAAGATGAACCAAGATGGCTTTTGGTAGGCTAGTTTTATTTTGTTTCTGTCAACTTTGAAGGAAGCGTGTTTTACAATGATAAGTCTTGATTTTTTACATGTAGTCTGGTGGGTTTAGTGACGGTGATTTCTGGGCTGTTTCATGTTCTCTCTTTTTGCTCGCAGGTTTCTCTATAGAGCCCCCCTACAGGTTTCTTTATAGGGCCCCCCTACAGGTTTCTATATAGGATTCTTATCTTATTATACTGTTGATAAAATGTAAAAGGGATGCGTGGTGTTTTGCATAGTTATTATCTCAGTTCAACGGGTTAACTCGTTAATGTAACTCGACACCGAGACTGTTTCCTGTCTCTCTTCACAGCTAACGGTTGGGATCAAACAAGCCAACAGCCTGAAGGCCATGGACCTGGGAGGAAGCTCGGACCCGTACGTCAAAGTCTACATCGGCCCTGACAAATCCAAAACCTATGAGACCAAAGTGTTCAAAAGCACGCTGAACCCTGCCTTCAACGAGCAATTCACCTTCCAGGTACCATGTAGTCTCGCATTGCCAGAAGCGTCCTCCTCAGCTCTGCAGAGGAAGATCTGGCTAGTCCACAAAACAGTTGTATGGATTTGTTTGGATGGGAGAACAACATGCTCTGGTTTATTGGCATTTCTTTAAACCAATCACAATTGTCTTGGGCGGGGCTAGGCGCAGTGACCGCTCCATATAAATAAAATGGATAGAAAGATTATTTCCATTCAAATCAACATAGCAGAACGGTCAGATTCATTAATAATATGAGAAATGCATACGTTTGTAAGCAAAAAGAACCATACTGTGCTTTAATGTCTCCCCCTCCCCCCCCAGATATCCAAGTCTTCCCTGCTGAAGTCGACGGTGGTGATGAAGGTTTTTGACTTCAACAGATTCTCCAAGCACGAAATCATCGGGGAGATCCGAGTGGAGCTGTGCAACGTAGACTGGAACCACGTCATCGAGGAGTGGCAGGACCTCGGCGAGCCCGCCAAGTTTGAGGTTCGCTTCATGATCGCTTCCTTTTAACTCAAATTTGACCGTTTTGTTGCAACCCAGGTCTCTTTGTGATTGTTTTGATCCTCTTTGTGGTCAAAGTGTCTTGTAGGAACTTGTTTTGGGGGAACATTCGCACCCCCCCAAAAGAAAACAACACATGCAATATTAAATGAAGTTAACTGAGGTGCCCTTGAGCAAGGCCCTTAACCCCCAGCCGCTCCAGTGGAGCTGCTCAGTGGCAGCAGATCAGCCTGTGGTTGTACCGGCAGCTTCCAGGTCTGAATGTGGAACTGTGGGAATGTGACAGGGCGTCGTTGCAGATGAGGACCTAACGCGTGGTTTTTAATGGTTTTGCATGTCTTCTTGCATAGATAGATAGATAGATAGATAGATAGATAGATAGATAGATAGATAGATAGATAGATAGATAGATAGATAGATAAAGATTTCTGTGTGCCGCAGGAAGAAAACCTTGGCGAGATCTGCTTCTCTCTGCGTTACGTTCCCACCGCCGGCAAACTGACCGTGGGGATCCTGGAGGCCAAAAACCTGAAGAGCATGGACACCGGAGGAACTTCAGGTCAGACACATATCCAATTGTAGATAATGCGTTATCATTACATACTGCGTTGGTATTACATAATGGATTGGTATTACATAATGTGTTATTAATACATACTGCTCCATTCTCAGGGTTCATTCAGTTAGTAGTCAAAATCTCAGATGTTGATGTGAATCCATTTTATTACATAGGATATCCTAGAGACAAATACAGAGTCAACCTAACACGGCTCTCCCCCAAATTTGTCTGACTCTCTGGCTCTCAGACCCCCAGTATTATCTCACAAAGGGGGGGGGGTCTTGTGCTTATTCCTTATCTCTTAGTTGGGATGTGACTGAGGGTTTATGACCCTCAGTTCAGGACTTGTAAAGCAAAAGAGCAGTTGGGCCATAAAGGGGGACTGGAACCAGAGACAGGATGTCTCTAACATCATCATTCACAGGGCTGCCAACTCTCACGCATCGGCCGTGAGACACACGCATTTGACTGGTTTCACACGCTCACACGCCACACCCCCGATTTCTCACGCTGAAGTGTCAACCTGGTCGGTCAAATTTCTGAAAGATGAGTTTATCTATAGATCTAGCTGTTGAGCCACTTATGATCGGCTAGTTGTGCTTTCAGAGACTGTGAGGGGGTTCAAGAGCGCTCCCTGTCTGTGGAAGTTTCGAATTGTCGCAAACTGAGAACATTATTTTCACGAGCCATCCCAGGTGCATTTCCTGGGCTTCAGGTCTGAGCTCTGAGTATCACAGACCCGTCCGTCGCGTCGCTTGGTGACCACTTTCTCTGTAACAATAGAGGTGAGCAGCACGGCTGGTAGTTTAGCAACTTCAGTTCATTTTAATGGACGCTCTGCTGTGGACAGTGACGCGTTGCATCTGTGTAGTCCTCCGATGAAGAGCAGCGTACAGCCTCCTCTAAACCTTGTCAGAGACCAGAGACCCGAATGGGCCTCTGGTCTGTCAGACGGTCTGAGTGAGATCCACCATATCAGCGGCGCATTAACATCCACAGCAGCCTATATTACAACTCTCCAAATCTCGGACAACAGAGATAGAGGAGTTATATTTAGAATGTGCACAAAGTTGTAAACATGAGCAGAAATCTGATGAAACATCTGAGCTATACTATACGATACTGCAACGTTGGGCCACTATTGTACTTCTCTAACCTCGGTGCATCTCTAAATGTAACTGTAAATAATTCATTCAATGTTTTATAAAATGAACAAATTGTCTTTATTTTCCCAAAAAAGTAAATCCAGTAAGTGGGGGGGGGCACAGATGATGAGGGCCAAACATTACTGAACCTTGGCACAAAGGTTAAATGATTAGAATTTCTGCAAATCAGTGGTTCTCATTCTTTAGAATTTCAGAGGTCTCAGCTGATCCCTCAACATTAATTTAACTTTGGGTCCCTGGTCCCTACACCAGGGACCCCTGGACCTGTTCACCACAGACCCAAATCTTCTCAGCTGTTGCTGACATATGCTACTGTCTCTTCATGTGGTTCATTATGTTTGGTACATTGTCTGGGTCAGTTCTTATATCATAAGAAGGTAATAATGTAAATAATGTAAATTCTAATACCTGTTGATACCACGACAATACAAAGGCTCTTAACCCTACAGTTTTGCACATATCATGTAAGATTTGATTTCTCCATTTTTTTTTGCACAAAACTCTCCAGAAAGTGCAATTTAATGGTTTATTTTTAAAAAAATTTTCCTGGGGGGGCAAACCCCCAGACCCCCCTAGGGAGAGCCCCCCCATCCCCCCACATGTAACAAATCCCAATTTAAACCCTGAAGGATAGTGATGCTGAAAGAGCCAAAGAAATTGCTTTGTACGCGGCTAAATATGGGTCGGCCCCCCCAAATCTCACTCCAAGGTTTTTGGAAAAGTTGGCAACTCTGATTCATGTAGAGCTGGTTATAACAACATGTACCAGAACATCTTATATTATAAAACAGAAGTATTGCAAAACAACTTAATGCAACAAACAACAAACTATATATTTATAACAACAAACTTAATGCATGACCACCTTGTCTTCATTCATGTTGAAATAATGCTTTTACCTTTTAGCTTAAATGTAGAATGCAAATCACCCACAATGTTTAACACATAACATTTTAAATTCCAACATTACATAAAGCGTTTTTACATATTGCGTTGTTACGTATTGCGTTGTTACATATTGCGTTGTTACATATTGCGTTGTTACATATTGCGTTGTTACATATTGCGTTGTTACATATTGCGTTGTTACATATTGCGTTGTTATATTGCGTTGTTGTTACATTATTGCGTGGTTACATAATGCGTTGTTACGTATTGCGTTGTTACATATTGCGTTGTTACATATTGCGTTGTTACGTATTGCGTTGTTACATATTGCGTTGTTACGTATTGCGTGGTTACATAATGCGTTGTTACATATTGCGTTGTTACGTATTGCGTTGTTACGTATTGCATTGTTACATATTGCGTTGTTACATATTGCATTGTTACATATTGCGTTGTTACGTATTGCGTTGTTACGTATTGCGTTGTTACATATTGCGTTGTTACATATTGCGTTGTTACATATTGAGTTGTTACATATTGAGTTGTTACATATTGCGTTGTTACGTATTGCGTTGTTACGTATTGCGTTGTTACGTATTGCGTTGTTACATATTGCGTTGTTACATATTGCGTTGTTACATATTGAGTTGTTACGTATTGCGTTGTTACATATTGCGTTGTTACATATTGCGTTGTTACGTATTGCGTTGTTACGTATTGCGTTGTTACATATTGCGTTGTTACGTATTGCGTGGTTACATATTGCGTGGTTACATATTGCGTTGTTACGTATTGCGTTGTTACGTATTGCGTTGTTACATATTGCGTTGTTACGTATTGCGTGGTTACATATTGCGTTGTTACGTATTGCGTGGTTACATATTGCGTTGTTACGTATTGCGTGGTTACATATTGCGTTGTTACATATTGAGTTGTTACATATTGCGTTGTTACGTTATATTGCGTTGTTACATATTGCGTTGTTACATATTGCGTTGTTACATATTGCGCGTTGTTACATATTGCGTTGTTACATATTGCGTTGTTACGTATTGCGTGGTTACATATTGCGTTGTTACGTATTGCGTTGTTACGTATTGCGTTGTTACATATTGCGTTGTTACATATTGCGTTGTTACGTATTGCGTTGTTACATATTGCGTGGTTACATAATGCGTTGTTACAGGGCACCGATCTCTCTGAGATTATTGATAATTTAAGTATTTTCTGTTTTCCAGAAACTTTAACTCCTTAGACAGGTTCAGACGTTTTTAATCTTTCTGAACCGACGTCACTTCATCTGCCCGTCTGACGGACGCTCTGTGTTTGTAGATCCGTATGTGAAGGTGCAGCTGGCTCTGGACAAGAGGAAGTGGAGGAAAAAGAAGACGTCGGTTAAGAAGAAGACGCTGAACCCGTATTACAACGAGTCTTTCACCTTCGACGTGTCCTTCGAACAAATCCAGGTGAGCGTCTCCCAATAAGAAATACAACGGGTCAAATTTGACCTCTTTATCTGAAAAATGAGTTTCTTTTTAACCAAATTACCACAAAAAAGAATGGATTCCATACAACGCTCTTTGCAAATACAATTGATCACTTTCATTGAATTTTGGGTGTAATAAATTGAAATGGTTTCAAATCAGAATCCTGACCCAACTCATCCACTCAACATATCTATGATCTTAACTATTAGTCAAAATAATTCATAATTTCTGCTTTATTAGCTCAAACATTAGGTATAATTCTATATAAAATATTTAGAGTATCAATTCATAACAAGATATTACGGTATTACATTCTGTTTATTGCACCGTTGTGACAAAAAGAGAGCTGAGCCAGAAGGCAAAAAGATCTACCGGGCAATTTTTGTTCCTACCCTCTACTATGGTCATGAAGGCTGGGTCAGGACCCAAAGAACGAGGATCCAGGGTACAAGCGGCCGAAATGGGTTTCCTCAGGAGGGGGGCTGGCGTCTCCCTTAGAGATCGGGTGAGAAGCTCAGTCATCTGAGAGGAGCTCGGAGTAGAGCCGCTGCTCCTTCACGTCTAAAGGAGCCAGTTGAGGTGGTTCGGGCATCTGGTAAGGATGCCTCCTGGGGGGTCCCTAGGGAGGTGGTCCAGGCACGTCCAGCTTGGAGGAGGCCTCGGGAAGACCCAGGACTAGGTGGAGGGACGTCCAGCTGGGAGGAGGCCTCGGGGAAGACCCAGGACTAGGTGGAGGGACGTCCAGCTGGGAGGAGGCCTCGGGGAAGACCCAGGACTAGGTGGAGAGATTATATTTCCAACCTGGCCTGGGAACGCCTCGGGACCCCCCAGTTGGAGCTGGTTGATGTGGCTCGGGAAAGGGAAGTTTGGGGTCCCCTGCTGGAGCTGCTGCCCCCGAAACCCGATACCGGATAAGCGGATGAAGATGGATGGATGGATGAATTCATAACAAGAGTTATCTCGAGACACTTTACAGATAGAGCAGGTCTAGACCACACTCCAGAATTTACAAGGACCCAACAGGTCTAGTAGTTTCCTCCAGAGACAGAAAAGAGAGAGAGAGAGAGACAGAGAAATAGAGAGACAGAAAGAGAGAGATGGAAAGAGAGAACTAGAGACAGAGAGAGAGACACAGAGAGAGAAATAGAGACAGAGAGACAGTTTGGATTCTCCTCCACTTTGGGGATTTTTTATTTCTTTTAATACTTTACATTTTCCTGATGATACGTACACACTTTTACTGGAGTAACATTTCCAATGCAGGAACAGAGTATTTTTCACAGTGTGGTATCAGTACTTTTACTGAAGTAAAGGATCTGAATACTTCATCCCCCCCGCTGTCGTCCACAGAGGGTGCACCTGGTGATCTCCGTGTGGGACCATGACGCCCTGACCCGGAACGACGCCATGGGGAAGATCTTCCTGGGCTGCGACGCCGCGGGGAACCAGCTGCGGCACTGGGCCGACATGTTGTCCAACCCGCGGCGCCCGGTCGCTCAGTGGCACAGCCTGCTGACGCCGGAGCAGGTCAACTCCACGCTGGTGCTGAAGAAGAAGATCCCCCTCCAGAGCAAACTGCCGTTCCTCGGCGGGCCGCCGACATGAGGAACGAGATTTTAAAAAGAGTTTTTTATGATCATTTCTCAGCTGATTGATTACTTTGTATTTTACTGTAACTTCGGTATTTTTTCAACCTGGACACTATTTTCCATGTTTTTGTCAATGTCACATTTATTTCTATCGCACATTTAAAAACAACATCAGTTGACCAAAGTGCTGAACAGGGTCGATGTCAGATACATAAATAACAAGTTTAAAAATGACTCCAACCAAAGTGAATCACAGGGAGACAAACAACAACACTTTAAAACATCAGAATCCAGGCTAACGAGGGCTAACGAGGGCTAACGAGGGCTAACGAGGGCTAACGAGGGCTAACGAGGGCTAACGAGGGTTAAAATCTAAACAGGTGCGTCTTAAGCAGCAATTTAAAAGTTTGGAGGGTCTGTGCAGCTTTAATATGCATGGGGAGGTTGTTCCACCTCCTGGGTGCTGCCAGGTGCTCATGAGCACGCCACGAACCCCCCCCCCAACCGTTCAGGGTGCTGGTCCAGCTCGCCCCCCCACTCTGACATCTCTCCATTTGTGCATGTATAGCACCTGAGTGTGTGTGTGTGTGTGTGAGAGTGTGTATTTCAGGCCTGTGTGTGTGATTATTAACAAAACAGAGTGTAAATTGTAATTTCCCCACTGGGGATCAATAAACAGTATAAATTATAAATTATTATTATTAAATGAAACGTTACAGATAGGCAAACGGCAGCTGGCAGCAGCCCGAGGTTGAGAGTTTTTGGGGGTTTGGACCTCTGTGATCGCTCGTCTTTCCCCAGACGGATGAAGGATTTAATTTCAGAGCAGGGACCAATCAAGCTGAGCTCAGCAGGCGTCTTCCGGCTGCTTCAGGCCTCCAGAGATCGGACTCGTTAAACGCTCCCGGAGCTCCAACAAGCCCGTTCCCTCTGGCCGACCTGACATGGTTGACATGGGATCTCATCTCTCCTGCAGGAGGAAACAAGCGCGCTGACATGCAACACACAGCTGTAATGCCCTGTGGACACGGGCAGAACATTTCCCCTCTGGAAATAGGCCTGCAAGATTAATTCATTGTTTTAAAATCGCAAGCTTGATTCAAACTATTTCACGATGTAGTACCAAAACACAGATTTCTTTTGGCGCCTATAGCAGGTGTTAACGTGCAAGAGACACATTTTCCCTCTGTAACCCTCGTGTTGTCCTCGGGTCAAATTTGACCGGTTTACAAAAACTTTCTAAATCAGAAAAGAGCGTTGACACAAAAAAAAAAGACAAATGTTTTTCTTCAAAAATCTACAAAAAGGCATGAAGAAGATGAACAAAAACTTTTTTTTTTAAACGCTGGAAAACTGACCAAAAGAAATTGGAAAAAACATCAACAACATTGGAAAAAAGCAACAAAGAAATTGTTAAAAAAAAAAAAAAAAAAAAAACATAATTAAAGTGACAAAAAATAGGAATAAAATAGACAAAAACGTTGAGAAAAGTGTAGAAAAAGAACAACAAAATGTTGAAATTTCAGGGACGACAACACGAGGAAATCTGAACGCAAATGAGACTAAAAACTATAAAACACCAAAGTAAATAATAGTACAATAAGTAAGTAAGTAAACTTTATTTATAACGTACCTTTTACAGACAAGAAGGGTCACAAAGTGCTTTACAGTAAAAACAAAATAAAACAGCAACACATAAAACACTAAGCCATATTGCATATTGTTAAAAGCTCGTCTAAAAAGACGTGTCTTCAGGTGTTTTTTAAAAGAATCCACAGAATCCAAAGCTCTCAAAGCTAAAGGGAGAGAGGTCCAGAGCCTTGGAGCCGCCACAGAAAGACTCGATCACCTCTGGTTTTAAAACCTGTTCTGGGGACAGTTAGAAGGTCTTGGTCTGAAGACCTCAGAGAGAGACCAGGAGCGTGGGCGTGTAGTAGATCCTGGATGTAAACAGGGGCTTGACCATGCAAAGTCAAAGTCTGCTTTATTGTCAATTTCTTCACATGTCAAGACATACAAAGAGATCGAAATTACGTTTCCCTCTGTCCCACGGTGGAGACAAGACATATTTTACACACACACACACACACACATCCACAGACAAACATAACATTCAAGTAAACAATATAAAAAGTAAAAATAAGAAGGCACATACAATGAAGAAAATAAAAGCAGCAAAATTGGGTTAAAAATGTGTAATTGTGCATAGAGAAGACAGCAATATAATATATATATAATGCAAAAGTCAGGCCAATAAATGGCGGAGGTAGTTCTGTTTGACCCGAGTATGCAAGAGGCATAGTGGTGCAGGTTATGTAGGAGCAGCAGAAGTGTTTCCAGGACAACAGGACAACAACAACAACAAGTTGCAAAGTGTGCAAGTATACAAGTGGAGTAGTGCAAGGCAGCCATTGTGGGTCCAAAAGTCCAGGATGTTATGTAGCTGAGGGTGGAGGGGCGAGAGGGTTCAGGTCCAGGATGTTATGTAGCTGAGGGTGGAGGGGGAGAGGGTTCAGGTCCAGGATGTTATGTAGCTGAGGGTGGAGGGGGAGAGGGTTCAGGTCCAGGATGTTATGTAGCTGAGGGTGGAGGGGGGGGAGAGGGTTCAGGTCCAGGATGTTATGTAGCTGAGGGTGGGGGGGGAGAGGGTTCAGGTCCAGGATGTTATGTAGCTGAGGGTGGAGGGGGGGGAGAGGGTTCAGGTCCAGGATGTTATGTAGCTGAGGGTGGAGGGGGGAGAGGGTTCAGGTCAGGATGTTATGTAGCTGAGGGTGGAGGGGGGGAGGGTTCAGGTCCAGGTTGTTATGTAGCTGAGGGTGGAGGGGACAGGGTTCAGGTCCAGGATGTTATGTAGCTGAGGGTGGAGGGGGGAGAGGTTCAGGTCCAGGATGTTATGTAGCTGAGGGTGGAGGGGGGGAGAGGGTTCAGGTCCAGGATGTTATGTAGCTGAGGGTGGAGGGGGAGAGGGTTCAGGTCCAGGATGTTATGTAGCTGAGGGTGGAGGGGGGAGAGGGTTCAGGTCCAGGATGTTATGTAGCTGAGGGTGGAGGGGGAGAGGGTCAGGTCCAATAAAGCTGAGGGGGGAGAGGGTTCAGGTCCAGGATGTTATGTAGCTGAGGGTGGAGGGGGGAGAGGTTCAGGTCCAGGATGTTATGTAGCTGAGGGTATGTAGCTGAGGGGGAGAGGGTTCAGGTCCAGGATGTTATGTAGCTGAGGGTGGAGGGGGGGAGAGGGTTCAGGTCCAGGATGTTATGTAGCTGAGGGTGGAGGGGGGGGGTTCAGGTCCAGGATGTTAGAGGGTGGAGGGGAGGGTTCAGGTCCAGGATGTTATGTAGCTGAGGGTGGAGGGGGGAGAGGTTCAGGTCAGGATGTTATGTAGCTGAGGGTGGAGGGGGAGAGAGTTCAGGTCCAGGATGTTATGTAGCTGAGGGTGGAGGGGGGGGAGGGTTCAGGTCCAGGATGTTATGTAGCTGAGGGTGGAGGGGGGAGAGGGTTCAGGTCAGGATGTTATGTAGCTGAGGGTGGAGGGGGGAGAGGGTTCAGGTCCAGGATGTTATGTAGCTGAGGGTGGAGGGGGAGAGAGGGTTCAGGTCCAGGATGTTATGTAGCTGAGGGTGGAGGGGGGAGAGGGTTCAGGTCCAGGATGTTATGTAGCTGAGGGTGGAGGGGGAGAGGGTTCAGGTCCAGGATGTTATGTAGCTGAGGGTGGAGGGGGGAGAGGGTTCAGGTCCAGGATGTTATGTAGCTGAGGGTGGAGGGGGGAGAGGGTTCAGGTCCAGGATGTTATGTAGCTGAGGGTGGAGGGGGAGAGGATTCAGGTCCAGGATGTTATGTAGCTGAGGGTGGAGGGGGGGAGGGTTCAGGTCCAGGATGTTATGTAGCTGAGGGTGGAGGGGGGGGGGAGGGTTCAGGTCCAGGATGTTATGTAGCTGAGGGTGGAGGGGGAGGGTTCAGGTTCAGGATGTTATGTAGCTGAGGGTGGAGGGGGAGAGGGTTCAGGTCCAGGATGTTATGTAGCTGAGGGTGGAGGGGGAGAGGTTCAGGTCCAGGATGTTATGTAGCTGTGGGTGGAGGGGGGGAGAGAGTTCAGGTCCAGGATGTTATGTAGCTGAGGGTGGAGGGGGAGAGGGTTCAGGTCCAGGATGTTATGTAGCTGAGGGTGGAGGGGGGAGAGGGTTCAGGTCCAGGATGTTATGTAGCTGAGGGTGGGGGGGGGGGTTCAGGTCCAGGATGTTATGTAGCTGAGGGTGGAGGGGAGAGGGTTCAGGTTCAGGATGTTATGTAGCTGAGGGTGGAGGGGGGAGAGGGTTGGAGGGGAGAGAGGGTTCAGGTCCAGGTCCAGGATGTTATGTAGCTGAGGGTGGAGGGGGGGAGAGGGTTCAGGTCCAGGATGTTATGTAGCTGAGGGTGGAGGGGGAGAGGGTTCAGGTCCAGGATGTTATGTAGCTGAGGGTGGAGGGGGAGAGGGTTCAGGTCCAGGATGTTATGTAGCTGAGGGTGGGGGGGGGAGAGGTTCAGGTCCAGGATGTTATGTAGCTGAGGGTGGAGGGGGAGAGGGTTCAGGTTCAGGATGTTATGTAGCTGAGGGTGGAGGGGGGAGAGGGTTCAGGTCCAGGATGTTATGTAGCTGAGGGGGAGGGGGGAGAGGGTTCAGGTCCAGGATGTTATGTAGCTGAGGGTGGAGGGGGAGAGGGTTCAGGTCCAGGATGTTATGTAGCTGAGGGTGTGGGGGGAGAGGGTTCAGGTCCAGGATGTTATGTAGCTGAGGGTGGAGGGGGAGAGGGTTCAGGTCCAGGATGTTATGTAGCTGAGGGTGGAGGGGGGAGAGGGTTCAGGTCCAGGATGTTATGTAGCTGAGGGTGGAGGGGGAGAGGGTTCAGGTCCAGGATGTTATGTAGCTGAGGGTGGAGGGGGAGAGGGTTCAGGTCCAGGATGTTATGTAGCTGAGGGTGGAGGGGGAGAGAGTTCAGGTCCAGGATGTTATGTAGCTGAGGGTGGAGGGGGAGAGGGTTCAGGTCCAGGATGTTATGTAGCTGAGGGTGGAGGGGGAGAGGGTTCAGGTCCAGGATGTTATGTAGCTGAGGGTGGAGGGGGGGAGGGTTCAGGTCCAGGATGTTATGTAGCTGAGGGTGGAGGGGGAGAGGGTTCAGGTCCAGGATGTTATGTAGCTGAGGGTGGAGGGGGGAGAGGGTTCAGGTCCAGGATGTTATGTAGCTGAGGGTGGAGGGGGAGAGGGTTCAGGTCCAGGATGTTATGTAGCTGAGGGTGGAGGGGGAGAGGGTTCAGGTCCAGGATGTTATGTAGCTGAGGGTGGAGGGGGGGAGAGGGTTCAGGTCCAGGATGTTATGTAGCTGAGGGTGGAGGGGGGAGAGGGTTCAGGTCCAGGATGTTATGTAGCTGAGGGTGGAGGGGGGAGAGGGTTCAGGTCCAGGATGTTATGTAGCTGAGGGTGGAGGGGGGGAGGTTCAGGTCCAGGATGTTATGTAGCTGAGGGTGGAGGGGGGAGAGTTCAGGTCCAGGATGTTATGTAGCTGAGGGAGGGGGAGAGGGTTCAGGTCCAGGATGTTATGTAGCTGAGGGTGGAGGGGGAGAGAGTTCAGGTCCAGGATGTTATGTAGCTGAGGGTGGAGGGGGGGGGTTCAGGTCCAGGATGTTATGTAGCTGAGGGTGGAGGGGGGGAGGGTTCAGGTCCAGGATGTTATGTAGCTGAGGGTGGAGGGGGGAGAGGGTTCAGGTCCAGGATGTTATGTAGCTGAGGGTGGAGGGGGAGAGGGTTCAGGTCCAGGATGTTATGTAGCTGAGGGTGGAGGGGGGAGAGGGTTCAGGTCCAGGATGTTATGTAGCTGAGGGTGGGGGGAGAGGGTTCAGGTCCAGGATGTTATGTAGCTGAGGGTGGAGGGGGGAGGGTTCAGGTCCAGGATGTTATGTAGCTGAGGGTGGAGGGGGGAGAGGGTTCAGGTCCAGGATGTTATGTAGCTGGGGGTGGAGGGGGGGGAGTTCAGGTCCAGGATGTTATGTAGCTGAGGGTGGGGGGGGAGAGAGGGTTCAGGTCCAGGATGTTATGTAGCTGAGGGTGGAGGGGGGGAGGGGTTCAGGTCCAGGATGTTATGTAGCTGAGGGTGGGAGGGGGAGAGGGTTCAGGTCCAGGATGTTATGTAGCTGAGGGTGGAGGGGGGGGAGAGGGTTCAGGTCCAGGATGTTATGTAGCTGAGGGTGGAGGGGGGAGGGTTCAGGTCCAGGATGTTATGTAGCTGAGGGTGGAGGGGGGGGAGGGTTCAGGTCCAGGATGTTATGTAGCTGAGGGTGGAGGGGGGGGAGGTTCAGGTCCAGGATGTTATGTAGCTGAGGGTGGAGGGGGGAGGGTTCAGGTCCAGGATGTTATGTAGCTGAGGGTGGGGGGAGAGGGTTCAGGTCCAGGATGTTATGTAGCTGAGGGTGGAGGGGGGAGAGGGTTCAGGTCCAGGATGTTATGTAGCTGAGGGTGGAGGGGGAGGGTTCAGGTCCAGGATGTTATGTAGCTGAGGGTGGAGGGGGGGGGGGGTTCAGGTCCAGGATGTTATGTAGCTGGGGGTGGAGGGGGAGAGAGTTCAGGTCCAGGATGTTATGTAGCTGGGGTGGAGGGGGAGAGAGTTCAGGTCCAGGATGTTATGTAGCTGAGGGTGGAGGGGGAGAGGTTCAGGTCCAGGATGGGAGGGTGGAGGGGGAGAGGTTCAGGTCCAGGATGTTATGTAGCTGAGGGTGGTGGGGGGAGAGTTCAGGTCCAGGATGTTATGTAGCTGAGGGTGGAGGGGGGGAGAGTTCAGGTCCAGGATGTTATGTAGCTGAGGGTGGAGGGGGGAGAGTTCAGGTCCAGGATGTGTAGCTGAGGGTGGAGGGGGAGAGAGTTCAGGTCCAGGATGTTATGTAGCTGAGGGTAGAGGGGGAGAGAGTTCAGGTCCAGGATGTTATGTAGCTGAGGGTGGAGGGGGAGAGGGTTCAGGTCCAGGATGTTATGTAGCTGAGGGTGGAGGGGGGGGAGAGGGTTCAGGTCCAGGATGTTATGTAGCTGAGGGTGGAGGGGGGAGAGAGTTCAGGTCCAGGATGTTATGTAGCTGAGGGTGGAGGGGGGGAGAGGGTTCAGGTCCAGGATGTTATGTAGCTGAGGGTGGAGGGGGGGAGAGGGTTCAGGTCCAGGATGTTATGTAGCTGAGGGTGGAGGGGGGAGAGGGTTCAGGTCCAGGATGTTATGTAGCTGAGGGTGGAGGGGGAGAGAGTTCAGGTCCAGGATGTTATGTAGCTGAGGGTGGAGGGGGGAGAGAGTTCAGGTCCAGGATGTTATGTAGCTGAGGGTGGAGGGGGGGAGAGGGTTCAGGTCCAGGATGTTATGTAGCTGAGGGTGGAGGGGGGAGAGAGTTCAGGTCCAGGATGTTATGTAGCTGAGGGTGGAGGGGGGAGAGGGGGGAGAGAGTTCAGCATCCTAACAGCCTGGTGTATGAAGCTGGTGGTGAGTCTGGTGGTGCGGGAGGCTTCTGGACCTCTTCCCAGAGGGCAGCGTGTCAAACAAATTGCGAGCGGGGTGACTTGCATCGCTCACAATTGTGGTCGCCTTGCGGGTGAGGTGGGAGGTGTAAGTGTCCTTCAGGGAGGGCAGTGAAGCAAGGCTCTATAGGTAGTGATTCAAATGTTAAAATGCACTTTAAAACCTATCGGTAGCCAATGAGGAGCCTGGAGCACCGGAGTAATGTGGATCTCCTGCTGGTCTCAGACTAAAGGTCTTGCTGCTGCATTCTGAACAACTTGCAATTTACCCATGGATGATTTGTTTAAGCAAGTGTTCAGTGCATTACAATAATCCACACGTGAAGAAATAAAAGCATGAACAAGCATCTCCATCTCTTTTTATGAGAGACCACAGATCGGATCTTAGCAATGTTCCTGAGATGGAAAAAAAAAACAGGAACGAACCACAGATTTCACACGACTGCTAAAACACATAGATTTGTCAAAAATGACCCCCAGATTTTAGCACGATTTCGATTTAGTACAGGTGAGATAACTCGAGGTAGTGATGTGCGATAACAACCAGAGGAGCCGAGTGTGTCCTCATCATGGCAGACGGGGCCTTCGCTGTCGGCCTTATCTCCCGTGAATTTCCCCGCCGGCTTGTTGACAAAAGGCAGCGAGATACACTGACACTTCATTATGGAGAGATGTGACATCATCGGGGTTACCAGGATACCTGGAGAGAGGCCCCGGCCGGCCAATTAGACACCAGAAGAGAAAGCAGCCACTAGATCAGCGCCGAGATCATTGTTTTCCAGTCGGTCCGCTGACACACCGAGAAACTACTGCAACACACACACACACACACACACACAGGCCCGCGGCGAGAGACTTGAAGAATAATGTAAGGAAATCTGTTTTATGATGCTAGAACTTCACTTTTTCCAACACTTGTCTTTTACTATTTAATATAATTTGCATATAGTTTGCATTTATTCCTATTTTTTCTGGTTACCTTTGTCTGTGTGCTGTTTGCTTAACTTTGTTCTATTTATTCTATTTCTATTTTTTATGCACACTGACAATATCTATCTGTCTGTCTGTCCGCCTGCCTGCCTATGTGTCTGTCTGTCTGTGTTTGTCTGTCTGTGTTTGTCTGTGTCTGTCTCTCTGTGTCTGTATGTTTGCCTGTCTTTCTGTCTGTGTCTGTCTCTCTGTGTGTCTGTCTCTTCATGTCTCTCTGTGTGTCTGTCTGTGTCTGTCTCTCTGTGTGTCTGTCTCTTCATGTCTCTCTGTGTCTCTCTGTGTCTGTCTGTGTCTGTCTCTTCATGTCTCTCTGTGTGTCTGTCTGTCTGTGTCTGTCTCTTCATGTCTCTCTGTGTCTCTCTGTGTCTGTCTCTCTGTGTGTCTGTCTCTTCATGTCTCTCTGTGTCTCTCTGTGTCTGTCTGTGTCTGTCTCTTCATGTCTCTCTGTGTGTCTGTCTGTCTGTGTCTGTCTCTTCATGTCTCTCTGTGTCTCTCTGTGTCTGTCTGTGTCTGTCTCTTCATGTCTCTCTGTGTGTCTGTCTGTGTCTGTCTCTGTGTGTCTGTCTCTTCATGTCTCTCTGTGTCTGTCTGTGTCTGTCTGTGTCTGTCTCTTCATGTCTCTCTGTGTGTCTGTCTGTATGTGTCTGTCTGTGTCTGTCTCTCTGTGTGTCTGTCTCTTCATGTCTCTCTGTGTCTCTCTGTGTCTGTCTGTGTCTGTCTCTTCATGTCTCTCTGTGTGTCTGTCTGTATGTGTCTGTCTGTGTCTGTCTCTCTGTGTGTCTGTCTCTTCATGTCTCTCTGTGTCTCTCTGTGTCTGTCTGTGTCTGTCTCTTCATGTCTCTCTGTGTCTCTCTGTGTCTGTCTGTGTCTGTCTCTTCATGTCTCTCTGTGTCTCTCTGTGTCTCTCTGTGTCTGTCTGTGTCTGTCTCTTCATGTCTCTCTGTGTCTCTCTGTGTCTCTCTGTGTCTGTCTGTGTCTGTCTCTTCATGTCTCTCTGTGTCTCTCTGTGTGTCTGTCTGTATGTGTGTCTGTGTGTGTCTCTCTCTATGTCTTCCTGTCTGTCTCTCTGTGTCTGTCTGTCTCTGTCTGTATGTCTGTCTCTCCGTGTGTCTCTGTGTGTCTGTCTAGTAAATATGTTATCTTTCTTAACATGAATGTGATTTGATTTTAAGTGAAATCGTTCTTTAAAAGCAGCTTGTGTAACAACATCGTGACACTGTTTAGCTGATTTGAAGCTAAATGGATTTCAAAGGAAAATAAAAAATAAAAACGTTGTCTTTTAAAAAAAAAAAAAAAAAAACTATATAGGTTACACTTATGTTGTTGTTTTTTGTACAGATGTAACGCTATTTTGGATTTTCAGACGTCTATATCAGTGTTACATTAAAATACGCTTGAATCCGCTGGAAACGTTCATCGTCGGAGAGGCGTTAGTTTTAGTTAATACGGCTCAGTTGCTGTTGAATTGATTGACAATCTGACTATTTCCGCCCATCTGAGAGACGCCTTTGTATTCACCGAGCGACCCCTGACTGTTGAGCGTTTTGAGCCGAGTTTTGCCTTCCAGGTAGTTTTCCTTCCAAGATGCGTATAAATACTGCTCTCCTTTACAAACTCAAACTCAAGGCCCGCGGGCCAAATCCGGCCCCTTGCTAATTTTGATCTGGCCCCTTTATACATTTAAGTTATATATACACCTATTTTTTGTCACTTTTCACGTTTTTTATTATTATTTATTTTTAACCTCTTTTATGCTTTTTTCCAAATGTTTTGGCATTTTCTTTGACATTTTTGTTTGAGTGAGAAGGCTATATGAGACATGCAATAATACAGTCAAAGATATTTGACTTTTCCCATGACAAAAAAGCAATAAACTCTATGTCTGGCCCCTTGATGTGATTCTCATTTTCTAGTGTGGCCCATGGGGGAGTTAAGTTTGACACCCTTGCCCTAATACAGTGGTTCCCAAACCTTTTCAGCTCAAGACCCAAAAGAGAAATTTGGTGTCTCCCCGGGACCCAAATTTACAAAAACACACCATGAATCATTGTAACATCTACATTGTTAAACTGTGGACAAAAGACGGAACAAACTATGAATTTAAATGCATGTGAAGTATATTTATTCCATTGTAACGAAGCCTTCAGCGCTGCTCGGTTCCCTTTGAATGTTCCCTGAAAAGATTCTTCTTTGCAAAGGAAACCTCGTTTGGACGTTCCCCGATAATGTGAATGTTTTGTTTGAAGATGTGTGTCCAGTTTATTCATTTTAAAAAGAAGAGCGATAGAAAAAAAAACCCACAGCATCTGAGCTGAACAGACCAGTGTAGCACATAAGACTGATTTGCATTTTACCCAATAAAACATTTTGGGAACCACTGTATTAGGGCAAGGGTGTCAAACTTAACTTCCCCATGGGCCACACTAGAAAATGAGAATTACATCAAGGGCCAGACATAGAGTTTATTGCTTTTATGTCATGGGAAAAGTCAAATATCTTTGACTGTATTATTGACTGTATTATTGCATTGATGTTACAATGATTCAGGGTGTATTTTTGTAAATTTGGGTCCCGGGGTCTTGAACTGAAAAGGTTTGGGAACCACTGCCCTAATACATCCACGTCCCCTAACCTTCAACCACGTTTACCTAGTTTTTAAAATACCTTATTACCTGTGCTGTTTGATTGTGAGACTGTAATGAGGTTTTAACGCAACCTGGAAGACTAGTTTCAGGGCAAACCCCCCTGTGTGGTGTAGCCGCTGCTGGGCTGGTGAAGCGGGTTGGTAGCTAGCCAGCTAGCTAACAGCTAGTCCCCGGAGCTCCGTGTGAAATTGTCACATTCGTGGCGTTTGTCACCGACGTTAGCCGGTGTTGTGTAGCCTGTAGCGGCTTCACGGAACACAAGATGCGGCTGGTGGCGCAATGAGCCGCCGTACCCGCGGAGGAGGACCGCCCGTTATGCTAACCACCGGCGGTTAGTTAGCTTAGCGCTTAGCTAGCTCGCTAACGGTTAGCATTGTTTTGTTTTGTTTTTACATATAATGTTATAACCATGTTAGCCATGTCCTCCAGTGTGGATGCTTCCCCCCTCGGGGCAGAAACAACCGACGGTTAGCGCCTCCGACACCGACAACATGACTCACACAGTGAGGGAGCTAATGCTAACGTTAGCTTAGCTTAGCTGGTTGGGTAGCCGTGTCTCAGCTGCGATGTCCGATGGAGCTGAAGTGTTGCTCGGCTTGCCGAAGATGACGGGCCGCGTGTTCGTGCCTCTCCTGTCAGCAGGTGGCGGAACATGGACGCCGAGGAAGAAGAGTGCAACAAAGACCTGAGCGCACACACACTGCTGGGTAAAAAGGGGCTCTGCAAGCAGAATGGACGGATCGGTAAGGCTTGTGTTTTAAGGCTAGGGTGACCAGACGTCCCCGGTTTTTGGGGACAGTCCCCGGTTTTGGTGACCTGTCCCCGGCTGGATCTGTCCCCGGAAATGTCCCCGGTTTTCACTGAGACTGACAGACCCGATATTGGAATGAAAGAAAGAAAACTCTGACCAAACGGAGCCGATCGAGCAGCGCTGCTCAGAGCTCAGAGATGTTTTAGAAAGCCGTATTTTACCATGCTAAAATCACTGATTATTTACATGGAGTCTGGTGGAGATATGCTGCTCTATACACGCTAAAATCACTGATTATTTACATGGAGTCTGGTGGAGATATGCTGCTCTATACACGCTAAAATCACTGATTATTTACATGGAGTCTGGTGGAGATATGCTGCTCTATACACGCTAAAATCACTGATTATTTACATGGAGTCTGGTGGAGATATGCTGCTCTATACACGCTAAAATCACTGATTATTTACATGGAGTCTGGTGGACTTTTATGTTTTAAAAAATGATCTTAATCTTTAACAGAAAGGTCAGCCTCCTTAGAAATCCTTTCCATAATGTTATCAGACACTTAGAATATTAATCTGAGTCTGTCAGCAGCAAAACGAGCACTTTATGAACGTAAATACAAACTGGACAATTATCCCATTAACTTCCATTGTAGCTTGTTTCTCTGCTGCCGACTGCAGCGATCTCGTTTCATACTGCATCAATGTCAAAGGAAAATCTTTCCTCAATAGTTTATATTGTATCCGATACTCAGCTCTAGGTCTAGTGTCCCCGTTTTAAGTTTTACAAAAATTAAAAACATGACGTGTTTTGGAGGTATTTACGCTTCTGAGCTGAAAATGTCCCCGGATTTAGTCTGAGGAATCTGGTCCCCTTAGTCATGTCATGTCTTCTCCAAACTGTAAAGGATGAATACTTCCCATTCAAGCTTGACTGCAAGGTGACCTCTCTTTCTCCAGGTACAGTGAGGACTCTTCACGCACTGTTGAAAACCCCAACCACACTGCAGATTCAGTCCCTCTCCCGCTCAGAATGTGCTGGTAGGTAAAACTCTCCATTGGAAAAATAAAAAAATTTTCCCCCGGAAAATGTCATTAAATAAGGTGGTTTAGACAAAAAAAAGCTGTTAAATGCAGCCTCATATTAACTGAGGCCTATAAACAACAAAGCATTTATTATAAGGGACATGCCAACTGTTTGCACGTAGAGCTGGGCAATATCCATCCATCCATCCCTCCATCTTCATCCTCTTATCCGGTATCGGGTCGCGGGGGCAGCAGCTCCAGTAGGGGACCCCAAACTTCCCTTCCCGAGCCACATCAACCAGCTCCGACTGGGGGATCAGGTCGTCCCTCTCCACCTAGTCCTGGGCTTCCCAGGCCAGGTTGGAGAGGCCTCCTCCCATATAATCCCTCCACCTAGTCCTGGGTCTTCCCCGAGGCCTCCTCCCAGCTGGACGTCCCTCCACCTAGTCCTGGGTCTTCCCCGAGGCCTCCTCCCAGCTGGGGTCCGTCTTCCCGAGGCCCCTCCCAGCTGGAGTCCCTCCACCTAGTCCTGGGTCTTCCCGAGGCCTCCTCCCAGCTGGATGTCCCTCCACCTAGTCCTGGGTCTTCCCGAGGCCTCCTCCCAGTCCTGGGGATGTCCCCTCCACCTAGTCCTGGGTCTTCCCGAGGCCTCCTCCCCTCCTCCCCAGCTGGAGCCCTCCTCCCGTGCCTGGAACACCTCCCTAGGGACCCCCCCAGGAGGCATCCTTACCAGATGCCCGAACCACCTCAACTGGCTCCTTTAGACGTGTTAATAAGTTAATGTTACGTATTGTTGAAAACATCCAAAGAAGTGACAAACATTGAAATAAAAGAGACAAAAACGTTAGAAAAAGTTAAAGACATTGATAAAAAGCATCAATAAAAGTGTTAATTTTGACAGGAAGACAACACGAGGGTTGAGAAACTGAAAGCTGATTTATCCAAATCCAAAATCCAAATGATGTGATGTAATTTTGATGCCTATCTTGGCCAGGTCTCCTTTGCAAAAGAGATTTTTAATCTCAATGGGTATTACCTGGTTAAATAAAGGATAAATAAAAAATAAAAAATCCACCGGGCGGCGACTGTTTTGACTGGCTGTTGATCTGAGACATGTCCTACTGTGTGACACAGGCTCCTGTCCAAATTTGATGATGAGTAGGAGTGATCACGCCGACGCGAGGCCCGTCCCCGTGGCCCTCACCCCCCAACTGCCCCCCCGAGCTCACCGGCCCCTCTGCATGTCGGTCTCCTCCGACAGCAGCGGACGCTTCAAAGCTCTGGAGACGCAGGAGTGGAAGAACAACCTCAAAGCTCAGGTACGTGCAGACACTAGGGCTGTAATTAATTACCTGTACTGTCCTGTACTGCAGTACTTGTCCTTGTAGGCTATTTGCAGTATATTACATAGTTTTGGACCTAATTATTTTGCAGTGAAATGACTCGTCTGTCGGCTCTGACAGCGCTGCATCAGCCTCGTATCCTGAGACAGAAAGTCCACAACTCCTTCCGTGGTATTATTTTAGCGTTTGGATGATAGAGGCTTAACATCCAGCGTGGTCTGGGGGGGTCTGGGGGGTCTGAGGGGTCTGAGGGGTCTGGGGAACGCTACCGTGGTTGCGGGCGGGTAGTTATAAACCGATTATTAGACTATGAAATATGCCGACTCTGATATGTTCATACAGCCTACTCCAAACAGACAGGGCAACCTAACACAGACAGGTTAGCTTACCGTTTTTAGGTGAGACGCCATGTTTGTAGTCCAGCTGCGATATGCAAACTGTTGCTCGCAAACTTTGCATTTGACTTTTTCCCGTTATCTATTTCTGTAAAATGCTGCCTGTTGGACATGGTAGAAGGACTGACTGGAAAAAAATCACAGTTACATAAATATTCAGCTAACCAATCAATAAGGCTTTTAGTTCTTTCTTCAGTCTGTCTCCGCTGGGTCGGGCTAATCCAAAAAAGGTGAAAACAAGGGGGGTGTTCTGAAGACAGCCTGTTACCTGAAATTAAAAAAATAACTGTAAAACTAAAGTTAATAAGTTAGTGTTACGTAGTGTTGAAAACGTCAAAAGTGACAAAGATTGAAAAACATAAAAACATTGATTAAAAAGCCTCAACAAAAGTGTTGATTTTCAATATTGACAAAAAGACAACAGGGGGGTTAAGGGGGGTCCAGAAATGGACTTGTGTTGATCCAGCAGTAGCATAACTGAACATAACAAGTAACTGTAGAATTTAGTCAGTCTTCAGTTAGTTGTGTGTGTGTGTGTGTGTGTGTGTGTGTGTGTGTGTGTGTGTGTGTGTGTGTGTGTGTGTGTGTGTGTGTGGACCAGGTTTTACTACATTTGTGGGCACCAAAAACTGGAAATACAGTATACTTATGGGGTCCTGACAGCTTTGTGGGGACAAAATGCTGGTCCCCATAACGTTAAAGGGCTGTTTGAGGGTTAAGACCTGGTTTTAGGATCAGGGTTAGAATTAGGTTATGGTTAGGGTTACGGTAAGGGTTAGGGTTAGGCATTTAGGTTTGATGGTTAAGGTTAGGGTAAGGGGCTAGGGAATGCATTATGTCAATGACTGGTCCCCATAAAGATAGTGAGACACACTTGTCTCTGTGTGTGTGTTTCAGATGGAGCAGGCCCACAGTGCGGGAGCTGCCAGCAGCACAGGATCTCTGGAGCGAGCGTCTCTGTTCTGCGCCTCGGCCTCCGCCACGTCCAGCTCCAGCCTGTCCAGCCCGGTGGAGATCCTCAACAAGAGCAAGTCCTCCAGCCGCTTCTCTCTCTTCTCTCCGCCCTGGAACAGCAGCTCGGAGTCCGAGTCCAATCCCCCGTCCCGCTCGGGCTCCAAGAAGCTGCGTAACTACAGCAGAAGAGCCGCCACGGGGCCGGCCGGCGCCAGGGGCCCCGACACGCCCGAGCCCAAACCCAGCGGCCCCGAACACTTCCAGTACACCGAACCCGTCATCTCCAAGGTGACGGACTACATCTACGTCGGGAACCTGAACGCGGCGTACAACGGACGCACTCTGTGCCGCAACAACATCGACAGCATCATCGACATGAGCAGCGTGCCGGGGGAACCGGGCCCCAGCCTCAACCTCATACCGTGCACCTGCTCGCGCGGCACCCGCCACAGCTGGTCCCGCCTCAAGGTGGACATCGGAGACGTGCCGGACGCCCTCGGCGACGGCCCGGCCCTGAAGCAGCGCTGCTTCGAGGACATCAACGAGTGCATCGACGCCTCGACCGAGAAGAGGAAGCGCGTCCTGGTTCACTGTCGGGACGGCTTCTCTCTGGCGCCGACGTGCATCATCCAGTACCTGATGGTGAAGCAGAACATGAGGCTGATCGCCGCCTACGAGATCCTGAGGGCCAAGTACCCGGTCAACATCAGGGACTGCCACCGAAACGCGCTGGTGAGCCTGGAGAGAGCGCTGCGGCCCGGCGGCAACGTCGACCCCGAGTGCTTCAAACAGGCCATCTCCCGCAAAGTGGCGTGGACCTGACTCGGTTTCCCAGCATGCCGGGCTGCTGCTTAAGACTCTTTTATAGAGCGGCGAAGGCCCTCCAGGTCCCGTGGAGCCCCATGGGACCTTAATCCCCGAAAAATATGTGCGCCAGGTAACCGGGAAAGACAAATTACTTAACTGCGTTTGAATTAAGCCATGAATTTCTAAGGGTGGGGAAAAATATCGATTCTCAGATGCATCGCGATTCTCTCTAGAACGATTCAATGCTCCTTTCTGATAAGTTTAATAATCAATTCATTCATTTTTTTTTTTTTTTTTTTTTTTTTTTTTTTTTTTATATAAATGTGTTGCTTTTAGATTTGAAATTTACTGTCTCCAGACGTGTACAAATCAGAAAACAGTGACTGAAAGAGGACAACAACTTTAGGCAAGAGTGCAGCAAAAAAACACACACACACACACACACGGCCAAAAGAAAAAAAAAAACAAAGTTTTGTGTACATATACACATGATATAATAACACATATTTAAATATTTAGGCAAAGCACATAAAGGCTGTTGATCTGTTTTATCACATTACATCTGAGAAGGTGACTGTTTATGTACAATACCGAGTATATTAGCATATTCATGACTTATTTCAAACCGGATCAGATAAGTATTTGTCTCTCCATGTTCACTACTGTGCATTTTTTTCCCCCAAAATGTAGGAAAAGGGGGAGGGGCTTATTCCTTGACTGTAATATACACAGCGTCTTGGTATAGCGATGTAATAGTGTTGGCTGTATAGTTGTTGATATAGTCCTGCTTCAGTTCTGTGCCATGCCATTGTGGTGGTGTTTTATATCAGAGGGAGAGATCTCAGGAGATTATTGATGTCATTCCTATGGGGGGGGGGGGGTTATTAGGGCACACCTGGCACACCTGGCACACCTGGCACACCTGGCACACCTGGCACACCTGGCACACCTGGCACTAAAATGCATCTCGGTTGGAAAGTATGTTCAAAAAAGGGCTGAAAGGGTCTTGGGCGGTCAAAACTGGCAGATTTTGAATCTCTATTTTTGCAATTTATTTCCATAAGGGGCAAACAAATACAACTACTTAACTCTCTCTCTCTCTCTCTCTCTCTCCTCCTTTTTCTTTCTCTCTCTCTCTCTCCTCCTTATTTCTCCTCTCTCTCTCGCCTTTCTCCTTCTCTCTCTCTCCTTTTTCTTTCTCCTTCTCTCTCCTCCTTTTTCTCTTTCTCCCTCTCTCTTTCTTTCTCCTTCTCTCTCCTTTTTCTTTTTTCTCTCCTTTTTCTTTCTCCTCTCTCTCTCTCCTTTTCTTTCTCTCTCTCTCTCTCTCCTTCTTTCTCCTTCTCTCTCCTTTTTCTTTTTCCTCTCTCCTTTTTCTTTCTCCCTCTCTCCTCCTTTTTCTTTCTCCTCTCTCTCTCTCTCCTCTTTCTTTCTCCTCTCTCTCTCTCTCCTCCTTTCTTTCTCTTCTCTCTCTCTCCTCTTTCTTTCTCCTCTCTCTCTCCTCTTTCTTTCTCTTCTCTCTCTCCTCTTTCTCTCTCTCTCTCCTTTTCTTTCTCCTCTCTCTCTCCTTTTTCTTTCTCCTCTCTCTCCTCTTTCTTTCTCCTCTCTCTCTCCTTTTTCTTTCTCCTCTCTCTCTCTCTCTCTCCTTTTCTTTCTCCTCTCACTCCCTCTCTCCCCCTCTTGCACAATGTTTTCTCTGTTTTAACCCTCGTGTCGTCTTCCCGTCAAATTTGAAAATCAACACTTTTCTTGCCGCTTTTTATAGATGTTTTAAAAAAAAAATTCTACATTTTTGGCCCTTTTTTCAACACGTTCAATGCTTTCTTTTCAATGTTTGTCCTTTTTTTGACGTTTTCAACACTACGTAACACTAACTTATTAACTTTAGTTTAACAATTATTTTTGGAATTTATGGTCAATAAACCTCATTTATAGGAAATTATACCTAATGTTTGAGTTAGAAAAGCAGAAATTAGGAATTATTGAGACTAAAATTAAAGGAATGGATGTTGATGATAATCACAGACTGGAATATGTCAACTTTTACTCAATACTATTTCAAAAACACTTCCATTTGTTTTACAATGCTATAAAATTGAATAAGACGCCCCAAAATTAATGAAAGTAGAGATTTGTACTTGGCAAAGAGCGTTGGGTGGAATCAATCATGTTATTTTGGGGAATTATAAAGAACATTGATATAGGACAACATGAAGACAACATGGGGACAACATGGGGACAACATGGGGACAACATGGGGACAACATGAGGACAACATGGGGACAACATGAGGGCAACATGAGGACAACATGGGGACAACATGAGGACAACATGAGGACAACATGGGGACAACATGAGGACAACATAGGGACAACATGAGGACAACATGGGGACAACATGAGGACAACATGGGGGCAACATGAGGACAACATGGGGACAACATGAGGACAACATGGGGACAACATGGGGACAACGCTCTGGTCTGACTGGCCACCATTTGTTTGGAGCTTTTGTTTTTCTTGCTAAAAATCTATTTTGCTGGTAAAATGATTGTTTGGATGTACTAGCTGTTGTAGTCGGTGGGTTAAAAAAAAAAAAAAAAAAAGAGGAGTTGGTTCCCTGTTAAAGAGCTGCTGATACCCTGAAGACTGCAGGACGCACGCGTGATCTGTCCCCGTTGGACTGATCGCCACCGACTGGATTACATCACTGATTAATCCACTTCTGTCACAAGAGGGAAGTTTGCACACGGACACACGTTTTAAATCTGACCTGCTTCTCTTAATTTGACCTTTTCACTCTTGTATCTTTGTGTGTGTCCGACGCCGTCCCTGATGGAAGATGACCGGCCCAACTTGTCCTCTGTGAGGAAGACTGTATCCCCGTTTTCAGCCGCAGTTTGTGTGCTTAAATGTCTCCGTCGGCGCTCAGATCGGGGCTTTTTGTAGTGAATCACGGGGAAAATGGCTTATGTGAGTTTCTGGATTATCGGTGTTAACGGTGCCACTAAACTGCCATCCAGGATTTACTCTGCAAGAGAGGATTTTGCACTAACAGGGTTGTCCAAAATGCAAAACTTTTATCTTTTTTGTTTTAATGTTTATTTTCAGAGGGTTCAACATTAAAGTGTTTGCTTGGTTGGGTCGGGGAAGTTGTCCCAAGTACACGTGTATTTGCCCTTTACCAAGAGTTTTTTTTTTTTTTATTAGTTATCATTCACATCAGCCATCATTGTTGTTTTTGTTTTTTTTTGTCACAAAAAATGGCCCGTTGAAATAAGCTGAAAATGTCAACATTTAAAATATTAAAAAAAACATTAAAAACAACGCAAGGGTTAAAATAAACATGGGAATGAGAGGGGGAAACACCCGAGCAGGGGGAATGAGAGGGGTAACACCAGAGCAGGGGGAATGAGAGGGGGAAACACCAAGCAAATGAGAGGGGGAACACCAGAGCAGGGGGAATGAGAGGGGGAACACCAGAGCAGGGGAATGAGAGGGGAAACACCCGAGCAGGGGGGAATGAGAGGGGGAAACACCGAGCAGGGGGAATGAGAGGGGGAAACACCAGAGCAGGGGGGAATGAGAGGGGGAAACACCAGAGCAGGGGGAATGAGGGGGAAACACCAGAGCAGGGGAATGAGAGGGGGAAACACCAGAGCAGGGGGAATGAGAGGGGGAAACACCAGAGCAGGGGGGAATGAGAGGGGAAACACCAGAGCAGGGGGAATGAGAGGGGAAACACCAGAGCAGGGGGAATGATAGGGGAAACACCAGAGCAGGGGGAATGAGAGGGTGAAACACCCGAGCAGGGGGAATGAGAGGGGGGAACACCAGAGCAGGGGGAATGAGAGGGGAAACACCAGAGCAGGGGGGAATAACAGGGGGAATGAGAGGGGGGAACACCAGAGCAGGAGGAATGAGAGGGGAAACACCAGAGCAGGGGGAATGAGAGGGGGGAACACCAGAGCAGGGGGAATGAGAGGGGGAAACACCAGAGCAGGGGGAATGAGAGGGGAAACACCAGAGCAGGGGGAATGAGAGGGGGAAACAACAACAAATATTCCTAGCAATGTTAATGTAGCCTGAGATAACATGTTCCCCTCAGAATTAGGATGTAAACCCTTTTTTAAATGAGAACTTGTTGTTGAGATAGAAGGGATGCAGATGTGATGCTAGTCAGGTTAGCTCCAATAGCTTGTGCTCTAATTCAAGCGGGAATTTAAGGAGAGCTTGATTTTATGCATCAGACTCTTCGCAAAATGTGAATATGTCCTTATTATGCAAAGATGATTGCATAGTGGCCATACTTATGAATGCAATTTTAATTATTTGGCCCTGAGAAGCCTGAACATGTGTCCCAGTTTCAGTTTGGTTAGATAAATCCAAACCAGTTACAGGCTAGCTGTTCTACATGTCGTGTAATGGTTCCAGGGACAGCGGATGAAAAATAGCCTTTTGGCTAATTCTGGTGCATTTACATACCTTCATAGCAAACGTCAGTTTAATTACATTTAATTTATAGTGTCAAATCATAACGAGTTATCTTTATAGATAGAATAGGTTTATACTTAGTGTTGCGATACGGTATTATCACAATATTTATTTCACGATACGATAAAATCACGATACTTTGGTCACGATGCAAAACCATCACAGTACTTATGTCGCGATGATATTGCATCGCGACATAAGTACTGTGATGGTTTTGCATGCAATATCGCAACTTTTGTCACGATACCATATTATTGCGATAAATTGTGATTCATTACCCTTTTTTCCAACTTCGGATTTACCCCAATTTCAAATTATATCCCCTAAAGGAAACTTAGTCAACGTCTGTTTCATCTAAAAAGATAAATGTCTTTTTTCCTGTACGCAGCGGCCTAGGGTTTGATTCCGACCTGGTTTTCCTGCTGTCTGATTTTTCTCTTGATCCATATTAGTTCACGACATTACTTTTCTTTATTACCGAATTAAGAACCAGAACGATACAACTGTATGACAAAAATTCTGACTGTAACGATCATGCAAACTCTAACACTAACAGTCAGGTGTATGTTAGTGCTTTATAGTTTTTTAATAACATTTGAATATTGAATCATGGGCGTTTCCAGCATTCGTGACATAAACCTCCAGCAGCACGGGGAAGTCGTCCTGTGGGGGATGAGCGCAAGCTAAAAGTCCGGTGCCTTCATTTGGAGTTGACTTGTGACCGTGCGGTGACATTTGCACACTTTGTATGACTTTAACTTCTCGATATGTTGTGAAATGTTAAATATATTTTGATGTTTTAATTTGAACAACATACACATGTGTAAAGTGGTCCTTGCTGTAATATATTTGCTAGTCTTTAGTGTACAGTACGGGTGTGATGAGACCGAAGAAGAGAGAGATATGTTCATACAAGGCACTGTAGTTAAACAATGTATGCACGTGTTGTGGTTAAATCTCCCTAAAATGCTCCAAAGTCCTCAAATCAAACCGATTTTCTAACTTGTTTCTCAGGTGATTTCTCATTGGCCCAGAGTGTCCTCTATGAATATGGTATTCAGAAGTGTGAAGCGATGTTTTTCTCTTGTGATGTTTCTTAAGTCGGATTTAATTTGTAATGTTGAAATATTAAAGAAAAGGATGGTACTGTATGTAACGGTTGGTTGGTTAAGTTGTTTTGGTTTTGTCTTGTCACCCTGTTGTCTAAAAGAGTCATGTGACCCAAAACACAGGTCGTGTGGACGAGATGCCGAAATTTAGAGATTCAGTGTAACGTTTCACCTGTTATATGTTAAACAAAAAGGATCTTACTCTTTAACAAAAAGGTCTATCTCTGTCGGGATCCTTCCCATAATGTTGTCAGACAATAATAATAACAATAATATTAATTAACTAGAAAATGCATTTCCTGCAGAAAATGCGTGGGAATGCTGAATAGCTGAATTGCTAAAGGTATCCTGGTTTAATAGCTTAAATCAGTAAAAGCTGTAGAAAATGAGGACAACATGAGGGCAACATGAGGACAACATGAGAGCAACATGAGGACAACATGAGGGCAACATGAGGACAACACAAGAGCAACATGAGGACAACATGGGGACAACATGAGGGACAACATGAGGGCAACATGAGGGACAACATGAGGGGCAACATGAGGGACAACATGAGGGCAACATGAGGGGCAACATGAGGACAACATGAGGGCAACATGAGGACAACATGAGGGCAACATGAGGACAACATGAGGGCAACATGAGGACAACATGAGAGCAACATGAGGACAACATGGGGACAACATGACGACAACATGAGGGCAACATGAGGGCAACATGAGGACAACATGAGGGCAACATGAGGACAACATGAGGGCAACATTCAATTCAATTCAATTTTATTTATAGTATCAATTCATAACAAGAGTTATCTCAAGACACTTTACAAGGACCCAACAGGTCTAGTAGTTTCCTCCAGAGCAAGCAACAGTGCGACAGTGGCGAGGATAAACTCCCCTTTGGGAAGAAACCTCGGACAGACCCAGGCTCAGGCCCAGGCCCAGACCCAGACCCAGAACCAGACCCAGGCTCTTGGTAGGTGGTGTCTGACGACCGGTTGGGGTTAGAATGAAGAGTGGCAATAACAGTCCCAAAAAATAGTAGTTTGTAGTAGTTCTTTGTAGTAGTTCATGGCATAGCGGGGGCACTGTGCAGCATTACAAGGCACAGCAGGACAGCAGGATGTAGCATAGCAGGACGAGCAGGCGTAGCTGGGCACCGCAATCGTGGCAGGGAAGGGGCAGCGGGACCATGGGACAGCTGCAACCATGATTTTGGAGGATCCGAGGAAACATGCTGGGGGGAACAAAACCGGGGAATGACTCCCCAGAGCATAACTAGGTTAGTAACTAGGTTATTAACAAGCATGGGACATAGATGCACCGAAATAGGAAGGCCCTAACTATAAGCTTTATCAACATAACCAAGAGAGAAAGGGTAAAGAGGGGCCTGGTGAGGGCAACATGGGGACAACAAGGGGACAACATGAGGGCAACATGAGGGCAACATGAGGACAACATGAGGGCAACATGAGGACAACATGAGGGCAACATGAGGACAACACGAGGGCAACATGAGGACAACATGGGGACAACATGAGGGCAACATGGGGACAACATGAGGGACAACATGAGGGCAACATGGGGACAACATGGGGACAACATGAGGGGGCAACATGAGGGCAACATGAGGACAACATGAGGGCAACATGAGGACAACATGAGGGCAACATGAGGGCAACATGAGGACACCATGAGGGCAACATGAGGGCAACATGGGGACAACATGAGGGCAACATGAGGGCAACATGAGGGCAACATGAGGACACCATGAGGGCAACATGGGGGCAACATGGGGACAACATGAGGGCAACATGAGGGCAACATGAGGACACCATGAGGGCAAAATGGGGACAACATGAGGGCAACATGGGGACAACATGAGGGCAACATGAGGACACCATGAGGGCAACATGAGGGCAACATGAGGACAACATGGGGACAACATGAGGGCAACATGGGGACAACATGAGGGCAACATGAGGACAACATGAGGGCAACATGAGGACAACATGGGGGCAACATGGGGACAACATGGGGACAACATGAGGGCAACATGAGGGCAACATGAGGGACAACATGAGGGCAACATGAGGACAACATGAGGGCAACATGAGGACACCATGAGGGCAACATGAGGGCAACATGGGGACAACATGAGGGCAACATGAGGGCAACATGGGGACAACATGAGGGCAACATGAGGACACCATGAGGGCAACATGGGGGCAACATGGGGACAACATGAGGGCAACCTTGAGGACACCATGAGGGCAACATGGGGGTTACATGAGGGCAACATGGGGACCTGAGGGCAACCCATGAGGGGTTACATGTGGAGGACACCCTGTACATGTGGACGTACCTGCAGCTCCTGCATGCTCCTGGGGAGGGACGGGAGGACAGTTCTCCATGTACCGCTCCCTCTCCTCCTCTCGCTCCCTCTCCTCTCGCTCTCTCTCCTCTCGCTCCCTCTCCTCCTCCTCCCTCTCCTCTCTCTCTCTCTCCTCGCTCCCTCTCTCCTCTCGCTCCCTCTCCTCCTCCTCTCTCTCTCCTCTCTCCCTCTCTCTCTCTCTCTCTCCTCGCTCCCTCTCCTCCTCCTCTCGCTCCCCTCCTCTCGCTCCCTCTCCTCCTCTCGCTCCCTCTCCTCTCTCTCCCTCTCCTCCTCTCGCTCTCTCTCCTCTCTCTCCCTCTCCTCTCGCTCTCTCTCCTCCTCTCCTCTCGCTCCCTCTCCCCCTCCTCGCTCCCTCTCTCCCTCCTCTCCTCTCCCTCTCCTCTCTCTCCCTCTCCTCCTCTCGCTCCTCTCTCCTCTCTCTCCCTCTCTCCTCTCGCTCTCTCTCCTCTCTCTCTCCTCTCTCCTCTCGCTCCCTCTCCCTCTCCTCTCTCCCCTCCTCTAAAATATTAAATAAAAATATAATGTGCTGAAATAATTATTCTTCTGTTAATAAGCTCCCAGATGAAAGAAAAATAAATAAATCTATCTAAGAAAAAACTGAGAATACTCGCTCTCTCTCCCTCCTCTCCTCCTCTCCTCTCCTCCCCCTCTCCTCCTCGCTCCTCTCCTCTCTCTCTCTCCTCTCTCTCCTCCTCTCGCTCTCTCTCCTCTCTCCTCTTGCTCCCTCTCCTCCTCCTCTCGCTCCCTCTCCTCTTGCTCCCTCTCTCTCCTCTCTCTCTCTCTCCTCTCTCTCCCTCTCCTCCTCTCGCTCTCTCTCCTCTCTCCCTCTCTCTCTCTCCCTCTCCTCTCCTCCCTCTCTCCCTCTCCCTCTCTCCTCTCTGCTCCCTCTCCCTCCTCTCTCCCTCTCTCTCCCTCTCCTCCTCTCGCTCTCTCTCTTCTCCTCTCTCTCCTCTCGCTCCCTCTCTTCCTCTCGCTCCCTCTCCTCGCTCCCTCTCCTCCTCTCGCTCTCTCTCCTCCTCTCGCTCTCTCTCCTCCTCTCGCTCCCTCTCTCTCCCTCTCTCTCTCCTCTCCCTCTCTCCTCTCGCTCCCCTCTCTCCTCTCGCTCCCTCTCCTCCTCTCGCTCCCTCTCCTCTCGCTCCTCTCTCTCCCTCTCTCCCTCTCCTCCTCTCGCTCCCTCTCCTCTCGCTCCCTCTCCTCTCGCTCTCTCTCCTCTCGCTCCTTCTCCTCCTCTCGCTCATCAGAGTTCTGCTTTGATTCTGTCATCACTATAATTTGCCGTCCACTTCATTAGGTGACGTCTATTTTTTCTATTCTGGTCGCGTCCTCTCACCGTTTCCCTGAGACATGGCTGGATGGCTTTAATCTCGGCAGAAGGATGAGGAGGAGAGGAGGAGGAGGAGGAGGAGGAGGAGGAGGAGGAGGAGGAGGAGGAGGAGGAGGAGGAGGACATTGCGGAAAACAATTATAAGTCTGCTAAATGTTAACATATGGCCCCCAAAATCCATAAAACCCATGTTGCAAACAGCTGTAATGACCCAACAACTCCTTTCTAGATACCTTTCTCTTTCTAGATTCAAGATTCAAGATATTTACACAGATTTTACACCATGCAATGAAATTCTTAAGTTGCAACGTTTCCCACAATATAAAAAGGTACACAATATATTTAAAAGATTCCGGTATAAGATAAAATTATATGGGCTTTAATTATACCTAAAGCCCATTAAGAGATTTAAAAACAAACAATAAGATCTTAAAATGGATTCTAAAAACGACCGGTGGAGAGACGACAGTACGGGGGGGTGATGTGGTCGTAGCGCCTGTTTCCTGTCAGCAGGCGTGCAGACGCACTCTGGACTAACTGTAATCGGCGAACTGATTCACTGTATTGTTCCTCTATGTATAAACTTTTTATTCTGGGCGCCTTGGTGGGTGTAGAGAGAGGAGGACAGGGTGGATGGGTGGGTCATAAAACATAGAGGAGTTTGGGTATGTTAGGCTAAAATATAAAACCCAACAGTACATCATTCACTTCCGGTTACACGGTGTGACACTGTATGTAAAGGGTAAAAAACCCTTGCCATTTACTTTTATTGACGTCTTATTTCCTTCTATGAAAATACACTGTCAAAGTACAAACAGGACCTTTAAGGAACAAGAGCTTGTCCCTGGGGTGGAACCCTCAAAGGGACATTGTTGAACTTTGAATAAGAGGATCACATTTGGACCTTAGCTGTTTGCAGGGCTGCAGTACTCGAGTCCGGTCTTGGACTCGAGTCCGGACTCAAGACCATTTTTCTATGGTCTTGGACTTGTCTCGGCCTCGCTAGTATTTGGACACGGACTTGTCTCGGTCTCGGCCACTAGTCTTGTCCAATATGGCTTTTGGTCTGGACAGAGTCCAGGTGTCTTTATTATGTTGATAATAATATTGGAGGGAAAGGAAACCCAAAATGATTGTCCTGATACTGTCATGCATAAGACCTTTATTCTGTCCTGGACTCGGTCTTGACTCGGACTCGAACCTCTTTGGACTCGGTCTTGACTTGGACTCGAACCTCTTTGGACTTGGTCTTGACTCGGACTCCACTAGTCCTGGTCTTGGACTTGTCTTGGACTTGACTAAGGTGGTCTTGACTACACCCCTGCCTGTTTGTACCTTCTAAGGGACAATATTAAACCTTTGAGGATCAATAATGTACCTTAAAGGTACAAATATGTACCTTACACCTCAGAAAGTACACACTGTACAATGGAAGGTGCAGAAATGTACCTTCAAGATAAATTTTTGTACTTTTAAGGGAACATTTGCTAAGTTTGTACCTTAGGGAACAAACATGGACCTGTATTGTACCTCTTTTTTGAGTGTGTAGAGTTTCTGAACATTTCTTGAACCCAAACAGTTTGTGTGGCCAAAATGATTTTTAAACATCACACTTAACCCCCATGTTGTCTTCCAATCAAAAAATTGAAAATCAACACTTTTGTTGAAGCTTATGCTTATATGTAAGTTTTTTCTAAAGTTTTTGTCCCTTTTTTCAACACTTTTGACACTTTTTTTCTAACATTTGTCACTTTCTTTGATGTTTGCAACACTACGTAACACCAACTCATTAACTTTATTTTTGGAAAGTATGATCTATAAACCTCATTTATTATAAATATATTTGAACTCGGCTCAAAGCGTTAAAGGTGCTATAAAATGAAGTTGTTATCTCGGTCCATTAGGTTCCCTCTGTCTGTTCACTCCTCTCTCTTTCCTTCTCTCTGCGGGACGCCTCCTGTTAACAGCTTCTTAATGGCGTCCACTTAGCGTGTCTTAAATGTCTGTCGTGTAACGCGACTCCGTCCCACCTGCCGTCTCTTCAGCTTTCATCACCGCGGCTCCCTGGGTCCCTTCATCCAGCCTTTCTTTTACGCAACAACACCAGAAGTGTTCATATATTCTGTAATATATATAATCTGAGTACTGAGTCTCCATGTGATTGATCTACACTCTTATGTTGTCTTTGTTTTTTTAATTTTTTAACTCCACGTCTGCCTTTTGGGGATTGGAGGGGAATAATGCAATCAGTGAAACAATCTGGAAGGAAGCGGCTATTTATAATGGTTGGATAGTGAGGGGATTTTTGGGGGTGTGTGTGGGGTGGATATAATATTTCAGGTGCTGGTGAGCCCATTGGTCTGTGAGGAAATCAACTTCCATAAAGAGAAAGATGGGGTTCCCTCTGCCTTCGGGGAAATGCAATATAAACCGACTTATTTTCCCAAATCTGTCGCTGCGTTTAGTTTCCGTCCACGAACAACCAAAAGGTAAGAAACATTTTCATTTCTTCTGCTGATTGTTTTTGTGAGTCCTAGACACGTTTTTTGGCCTTGTCGGCATGCAGGTTATTGGTGTTTTTTTGTAGATTTCTTGTTAGAATTTCTTTTATTTTGGACGTTTGCTTGTCAGAAACTGTTGCTGATGCAGGATGAAGGTGATGACGTTCACTTGGAAGTGTTTTGGATGTTAAAGGGTAACTACCGTTTTTTTCAACCTGGACCCTATGTTCCTATGTTTTTTCAGTCTACGTGACTGATGATGGGAACAACAATCTTTGACGTTGGTTCAGTATTAAGCGAGATCGCTGCAGTCAGAAGCGACGAAATAAGCTGCAATGTGAGTTAATAGTCACAAAAATAGTCACAAAAATGCTCGTTTTGCTGCTGACAGACTCAGATTAATATTCTAAGTGTCTAACAACATTATGGAAAGGATTTCTAATGAGGTTGACCTTTCTGTTTAAGAGTTTTTAACCATAAAAACATTTGTGAAAATGCTTTTGCTAATATCACCAGACTCCATGTAAATAAACAGTAATTCTAACATCCTGAAATACACTTCATTCACAGTCGACAGAAGCAAAATTAAACGATGAAAAGCCGTTTTGCGTCATCTTTCCATTTTTCCAACCATCACATCTCTAGATTTTGTTGAAATAAACACATAGTTTACTGATTTACATGTGAGAATATGTTGGCTCTATACTCGCTAAAAGTATTACGTTTTTAAATGGAGTCTGGTTGGTTTAGTGCTAGTGACTTCAGAGCTGTTTCTGGTTAAACACAAAAGGTCTTTAAGAGGTTTTAAAGGTCTATCTCTGTAGGGATCCTTTCCATAATGTTGTCAAACATTTAGAATATTAATCTGAGTCTGTCAGCGGCAAAACGAGCGCTTTCCATCCATCCATCCATCTTCAGCCGCTTATCCGCTATCGGGTCACGGGGGCACCATCTACAGCAAGAGACCCCAAAGTTCCCTTTCCAGAGCCACATTAACAAGCACTTTCGTGAAGGTAAATACAAGCTGGACAATCGCCCTATTAACTTACATCGTAGCTTGTTTTGCCGATGCCGACTGCAGCGATCTCGCTTAATACTGGACCAACGTTAAAGATTGTTTAGCCATCTTACAAACGGGAACGCGTAGTTATAATCAATTATATCTGGGCCTTAAAGGACGATCTTGGTGCTGTTTTACTTTGTCACATTACTTTCTGCATTTCTCCCGTCATAACTGCTACTGCCACTAGAAACTTAAATGTAGGTCAGAATTTCTAATTGACAGTCTTATATAAACACTTATGATTGTCAAGTTTTTACTTTATTCTGTTGGAAACCTTGATCTACTCAGTAGGGAGCAGTAGGAGCACAAAATGCTGGGCCCTGTAGAAAGAGATTCTCAATGGGTCCCTCCCCACCTCACATGACAGCCCTGGGTACTCAGTCCCATTAACCCCCCGCCCTGTACAACACCCATGCCACTCAGTGTTGTTAGAGAAACATTAGATCCAACTCAGGGTTGGCAGATGAGGGAAAGCAAGAGGGAAAACACTATTAGGGTTTGTCTTAGTGGAGAATTCCTTGTTGTGACATCTTTTAGACATTTTGGCTCTGCACCACTCTATTGTGGGGTTCCACAGGGATCCATTTTAGGCCCTCTTCTTTTCTCTTTTTATTAGCTCACTCTTGGCTCCATATTGTCGCCTAGTGCTTGCTCTTGGTGGGAACTGTTGGGTTTATGTAAATAACATCACAGAGTCTAGACCTGCTCTTTATGAAAAGCGCTGTGAGATAACTTTGTTGTGATTTTGCGCTATATAAATAAAATTAAATTGAATATTTAACCCTCGTGTTGTCTTCCCGACAAAATTGAAAATCAACACTTTGGTTGATGCTTTTTATCTATGTTTTTAACTTTTTCTTATACTTTTGACACTTTTTTTCAATGTTTGTCATTTAAAAAAAAATGTTTTTAACACTACGCAACACTAACTTATTAAGTTTCTTATTTAGTTTTACAGTTATTTATGGAATGTATGGTCAATAAACCTCCTTTATAGGAAATTATACCTAATGTTTGACTTAGAAAAGCAGAAATTAGGAATTATTTAGACTAAAATTAAAGGAATGGATGTTGATGATAATCACAGACTGGAATATGTCAACTTTTACTCAATACTATTTAAAAAACACTTCCATTTGTTTTACAATGCTATAAAATTGAATAAGACCCCCAAAATTAATGAAAGTAGAGATTTGTACTTGGCAAAGAGCGTTGGGTGGAATCAATCATGTTATTTTGGGGAATTAAAAAGAACATTGATATAGGAAAACGGGTCAATCTGACCCGAGGGTTAAGAAGCATGGCACTTTTATGCAGCCAGATCTGGACCACTACTGAAGTGTCTTGATGACATAAAGGCCTAGATGGCTCTTAACGTCTTAAGTTTTAATGAGAGGAAAACAGAAATGATGGTTTTTGGTGGCAAACCGCCCCCTCCCCCGTTGACACAGGTTCCTTGACCCAAAACATCAAGCCAACCACTAATAGGTTGTAATTAGCGGTGAAAATGGATCCTGATCCTTTTCCAATTGAGGCAGCTGGCCAAAATAAATGTGCTTGAGACAGTAATCCACGCCTTTGCCACCACTAGGTTGGATTACTGCCATGCCCTGTACAGTATGTGGTGCAAAACGTCTTAACTGGAACAACTAAACACGAGCACACATCCCCCATTTTAGCCTCCCTGGCTGCCCATACATTTAAGGATATACTTTAAAGTTCTTATATTTGCTTTTTAAATCCTTCAATGGCGCCACTCTACATTTCTAAGCTGCTACACTCGTATACTCCAACACGTTCTCTCAGGTCAGCTGATCAACTGCTCCTGAGTGGCCCCAAAAACAAAGCTCAAAGGGGATCACCAGACGCCCCCCGATATCATCACGATACTTATGCCACGATACGATGTTATTGCGATTTTAAACATATTGCAAAATTCTGGGATATATTGTAATTTATAACCTTTTTTCACAACTTCTACTTTTTCCCCAATTTCTAATGACGTCCCCAAAAGGAAACTTCTCTAAAAAGAAACATTTCTCTTATTGTTCATATCTTTTTTTGTTATACTGCTGCAAAATGGGACAAACTGACAACACATATATATAATATAATATATAATACATAATAACAGATCCATACTTGGCGTCTGTGTAACAATACAGTATTGTCACTAAAAATATCACGATACTACGCTGTATCGATTCCCCCCCCACCCTCCCTACTAACTGTATGGCTGTCTTCTCTTGTTTTATGTCTCTTAACTTAACCCTCTTGTTGTTTTCATGTTGTCCTCATGTTGTCTTCATGTTGTCCTCATGTTGTTCTCATGTTGTCCTCATGTTGCCCTCATGTTGTCCTCATGTCCTCATGTTGCCCTCATGTTGCCCACATGTTGTCTTCAAATTGTCTTCAAATTGTCCTCATGTTGTCCTCATGTTGTCCTAATGTTGTCCTCATGTTGTTCTCATGTTGTCTTCATGTTGCCCTCATGTTGTCCTCATGTCCTCATGTTGCCCTCATGTTGCCCACATGTTGTCTTCAAATTGTCTTCAAATTGTCCTCATGTTGTCCTCATGTTGTCCTAATGTTGTCCTCATGTTGTCCGTCATGTTGTCCTCATGTTGTCCGTCATGTTGTCCTCATGTTGCCCTCATGTTGCCATCATGTTGTCCTCATGTTGTCCTCATGTTGTCTTCAAATTGTCCTCATGTTGTTCTCATGTTGTCTTCATGTTGTCCTCATGTTGTCTTCATGTTGTCCTCATGTTGTCCTCATGTCCTAATGTTGCCCTCATGTTGTCCCTCATGTTGCCCTCATGTTGCCCCCATGCTGTCCCTCATGTTGTCCTCATGTTGTCCCCATGTTGTCCTCATGTTGCCCTCATGTTTCCCCCATGTTGTCCCTCATGTTGCCCTCATGTTGTCTTCATGTTGTCCTCATGTTGTCCTCATGATGTCCTCATGTTGTCCTCATGTTGTCTTCATGTTGTCCCTCATGTTGTCCTCATGTTGCCCTCATGTTGTCCTCATGTTGCCCTCATGTTGTCCTCATGTTGTCCTCATGTTGTCCTCATGTTGTCCTCATGTTGTCCCCATGTTGTCCTCATGTTGTCCTATATCAATGTTCTTTTTAATTCCCCAAAATAACATGATTGATTCCACCCAACGCTCTTTGCCAAGTACAAATCTCTACTTTCATTAATTTTGGGGCGTCTTATTCAATTTTATAGCATTGTAAAACAAATGGAAGTGTTTTTGAAATAGTATTGAGTAAAAGTTGACATATTCCAGTCTGTGATTATCATCAACATCCATTCCTTTAATTTTAGTCTCAATAATTCCTAATTTCTGCTTTTCTAACTAAAAACATTAGGTATAATTTCCTATAAATGAGGTTTATTGACCATAAATTCCAAAAATAACTGTAAAACTGAAGTTAATAAGTTAGGGTTATATGTGTATATGTATATGTTATATGTGTTTTATGTCTTTTGGATTCTTCTGTACTTCACTTAGGTTGTTTTAAAGTGCTCTATAAATATAAATCTATAGAAAGATTAGACAACCTCTTAGTTCTCTGTTTTCCCGTTTGGACACAGGAATAATAGTTGGTTTGGAGACGTCTTAGAGATGTTTGGACCAGGATCAGGTTTTTCCTGGTACTCTACCAGAAGACAGACCTTTCATTTAAGGGATCCGGGGGGGGGGGGGGGGACGACAACTGGACCCCTGATCCTGGTCTTAATTTAGACTTGAGGGTTTTCCTTTGCTGACGCTCTCAGTTGGTGTCCTGTGTCTTCTAAGTGGAGTTATTTTTATTTCTGAAAGTGGACAGAAGCATTCCTCCTCAGCCTGAACCTTCTATTCTCATCTCTACCTGCCATACAACAAGTCTGATCACACTCCTACTCAAAAAGCAATGTTACTACATTTCATTTTAAGCATTTATTCATTTTATTAATATATAATGCTACTTTTCTGAACCCAAGACTTTTAGTAAACTCATTTCAAACAACAAAACAATGGAGGGTAGGGTTGTTTTCGCAAGGGATTTGAGAAGTATTTCGGCTTTACGGCCAAATTATCTCTTTACACATTGATCTGGAACAATATGTAGCGTCATTATACAGAAAGCTGAGTTTGTTCTGAACATTTTGACATGAAACACATGAGGATCTTAAAATACAGGGGCATAAGTATACACCCCCCTATGTTAAAATACAGGGGCATAACTATACACCCCCCTATGTTAAAATACAGGGGACATATACACCCCTATGTTATACATACACCCCCTATGTTAAAATACAGGGGCATAAGTATACACCCCCTATGTTAAAATACAGGGGCATAAGTATACCCCCTATGTTAAAATACAGGGGCATAAGTATACACCCCCTATGTTAAAATACAGGGGGCATAAGTATACACCCCCTATGTTAAAATACAGGGGCATAAGTATACACCCCCTATGTTAAAATACAGGGGCATAAGTATACACCCCCTATGTTAAAATACAGGGGCATAAGTATACACCCCCTATGTTAAAATACAGGGACATAAGTATACACCCCCCTATGTTAAAATACAGGGACATAAGTATACACCCCCTATGTTAAAATACAGGGGCATAAGTATACACCCCCTATGTTAAAATACAGGGGCATAAGTATACCCCCCCTATGTTAAAATACAGGGGCATAAGTATACACCCCCCTATGTTAAAATACAGGGGGCATAAGTATACACCCCCTATGTTAAAATACAGGGGCATAAGTATACACCCCTATGTTAAAATACAGGGGGCATAATGTTAAAATACACACCCCCTATGTTAAAATACAGGGGCATAAGTATACACCCCCTATGTTAAAATACAGGGGCATAAGTATACACCCCCTATGTTAAAATACAGGGGCATAAGTATACACCCCTATGTTAAAATACAGGGGCATAAGTATACACCCCCCTATGTTAAAATACAGGGGGCATAAGTATACACCCCCTATGTTAAAATACAGGGACATAAGTATACACCCCCTATGTTAAAATACAGGGGCATAAGTATACACCCCCTATGTTAAAATACAGGGGCATAAGTATACACCCCTATGTTAAAATACAGGGGCATAAGTATACACCCCCTATGTTAAAATACAGGGGGCATAAGTATACACCCCCTATGTTAAAATACAGGGGCATAAGTATACACCCCCTATGTTAAAATACAGGGGGCATAAGTATACACCCCCTATGTTAAAATACAGGGACATAAGTATACACCCCCTATGTTAAAATACAGGGGCATAAGAATACACCCCCCTATGTTAAAATACAGGGGCATAAGTATACACCCCCCTATGTTAAAATACAGGGGGCATAAGTATACATAAGATTTTTTAATCTCTCTTTTAAGTTTAACTTAAGCCCGGGTTCATACACTTATGAGCAACACTTTATATGCAAATACCCAAAAAGGAGAATTCAAGAAGATATCTAAAAATGTCCCTCAGGCCTCAGAGGGTGAACGACGTTTCTGTGTTTCTGAAACTTTGATTTCATTTTAAAATGATGTTTCTTTTACAGACTTTGAAGCCAAAAATCGCCAAGATGTCAGAGTGAGTACTTCATCTATATGTTCATGTGTTTCTTTGTTTTGGACCAAAAACACTGAAGTTAGACTTCAAAAGGTCAAACTCGTGTCAAGTACTCGAGATGATCTAACGGGACTTCATATCCCTTTCTCTTTCCTTCCTTTCTAATGTCCTTTCTTTTCATCCTTCCTTTCTCTTTCCTTCCTTTCTAATGTCTTCTTTTTCCCATCTTTCTTTAATGTCCTCTCTTTTCATCCTTCCTTTTCTCTTTCCTTCCTTTCTAATGTCTTCTTTTCATCCTTCCTTTCTCTTTCCTTCCTTTCTAATGTCCTCTCTTTTCATCCTTCCTTTTCTCTTTCCTTCCTTTCTAATGTCTCTCTTTTCATCCTTCCCTTTCTCTTTCCTTCCTTTCTAATGTCCTTCTTTTCATCCTTCCTTTCTCTTTCCTTCCTTTCTAATGTCCTCTGTTTTCATCCTTTCCTTTTCTCTTTCCTTCCTTCCTATGCCCTCTCTTTTTCATCTTCCTAAGTCTCTTTCCTTCCTTTCATAATTCCTTTCTCTTTCCTTCCTTTCTAATGTCTTCTTTTCATCCTTCCCTTTCTCTTTCCTTCCTTTCTAATGTCCTCTCTTTTCATCCTTCCTTTTCTCTTTCTTTCCTTTCTAATGTCCTCTCTTTTCATCTTTCTAATGTCCTCTCTTTTCATCCTTCCCTTTCTCTTTCCTTCCTTTCTAATGTCTTCTTTTCATCCTTCCCTTTCTCTTTCTTTCCTTTCTAATGCCCTCTCTTTTCATCTTTCTAATGCCCTCTCTTTCCTTCCTTCCTTATTCCTTTCTAATGTTTCTTTTCATCCTTCCCTTTCTCTTTCCTTCCTTTCTAATGCCCTCTGTTTTCATCTTTCTAATGCCCTCTCTTTCCTTCCTTCCTTATGCCTTCTCTTTTCATCCTTCCTTTCTAATCTTTCTTTTCATAATGTCCTTTTCATCTTTCTAATTCCTTTTCATCCTTCCTTTTTCTTTCCTTTCTAATGTCCTCTCTTTTCATCCTTCCTTTTCTCTTTCCTTCCTTTCTAATGTCCTCTCTTTTCATCTTTCTAATGTCCTCTCTTTTCATCCTTCCTTTTCTCTTTCCTTCCTTTCTAATGCCCTCTCTTTTCATCCTCTTTCTTACTTCTGTCCTTCCTGCCACCTTTATTTCCTTCCTTCTTTCTTTGTCTCTTTCCTACAGTGTAGAAACAAGTCACTATTTCCCTGTTTATGAATATTATATATATATATATATATATATATATATATATATATATATATATATATATATATATATATATATATATACACTACCGGTCCAAAGTTTGGGGTCACTTCTACATTTCCATACCACTCCATTATAGACAGAATACCTGCTAATTTGGGTGGGGGGGCTGATCTTTAATGTAATATCTACATTGCCCATTACCAGCAACCATTCATCCGATGTTCCAAAGGTTCATTCTGTGTACTAATCTATCATTTAAAAATAAACAACTAGAAAAACATCGGAGAACCATTTTACTATTATGTAAGCACATAATGTAATCTGATTACTGCCCTGGTTAAAAAAACAATGCAACTGATCTCAGCTGGCATTCTGTCTACAATGGAGGGCAATGGGGATTTCTATGTGACCCCAAACTTTTGACCGGTAGTGTATATATATATATATATATATTAGCTGTTATAACAAATAAACGTTCTTTCAAATCCTTCCAGGAAAAAGATGTCATCGAGTCGCAAGCATCATCTGAAGGTAAAAGATGCCTTTACATCTTCGATGGGGGTGTTCTCTGCGACCTACTGATCAACAATGTTCACTGAAACTAAGGGTCACTGAGCTTTATTCTCTGATGTTCTGTGTCTGTCTGGCAGAGTTTGATGCTGTCCATCGCCAAAGGTTTGCTGGAGGAAGAAGAGAGGGAGCGAGAGGAGGAGAGGGAGCGGTACATGGAGGACAACTGTCCTCCCCTGTCCCTGCCCAGGAGCATGCAGGAGCTGCAGGTACGTCCACATGTACGGGGTCTCTGCAGGGGATTAACCCTCATGTTGCCCTCATGTTGTCCTCATGTTGTCCCCATGTTGTCCTCATGTTGTCCCCATGTTGTCCCCATGTTGTCCTCATGTTGCCCTCATGTTGCCCCCATGTTGTCCTCATGTTGTCCCCATGTTGTCCTCATGTTGTCCCCATGTTGTCCTCATGTTGCCCTCATGTTGTCTTCATGTTGTCCTCATGTTGTCTTCATGTTGTCCTCATGTTGTCCTCATGTTGCCCTCATGTTGTCCTCATGTGGTCTTCATGTTGTCCTCATGTTGTCCCCATGTTGTCCTCATGTTGTCCTCATGTTGCCCTCATGTTGTCCTCATGTGGTCTCCATGTTGTCCTCATGTTGTCCCCATGTTGTCCTCATGTTGTCCTCATGTTGCCCTCATGTTGTCCTCATGTTGTCCTCATGTTGTCCCCATGTTGTCCTCATGCTGTCCTCATGTTGTCCTCATGTTGTCCCCATGTTGTCCTCATGTTGTCCCCATGTTGTCCTATATCAATGTCCTTTTTAATTCCCCAAAATAACATGATTGATTCCACCCAACGCTCTTTGCCAAGTACAAATCTCTACTTTCATTAATTTTGGGGCGTCTAATTCAATTTTATAGCATTGTAAAACAAATGGAAGTGTTTTTGAAATAGTATTGAGTAAAAGTTGACATATTCCAGTCTGTGATTATCCATCAGGAGGGAGGGATGGAGGGATGGGTGGGTGGATGGATGGGTGGATAGATGGATGGATGGATGAGGGAAGGAAGGGAGGGAGGGAAGGAGGGATGGATGATGGAGGGAGGGATGGATGGATGGATGATGGAGGGAGGGATGGATGGATGGATGGATGTTGGATGGATGGATGGATGATGGATGGAGGGATGGATGGATGGATGGATGGATGATGGATGGAAGGAGGGATGGATGGATGGATGATGGATGTTGGAGGGAGGGATGGAGGGAGGGAGGGAGGGATGGATGGATGGATGGGAGGGAGGGATGGATGGATGGATGGATGGATGGAGGGATGGATGGATGGATGATGGATGGAGGGATGGATGGAGGGATGGAGGCATGGAGGAATGATCCACAGTGCATTATTTTGTCAAATGTGAGTGTTTTTGGATGTTTGTGTTCAGGAGCTGTGCAGAGAGATCCATCACAAGATCGAAGTGATCGACGAGGAGCGATACGACCTGGATCTGAAAGTCAACAAAAGCAACAAGGAGGTAGATGAAAACTCTTTTTCAGACTTACATAACTTTCATTGATAATCGGTCCGAAGATTGGGATCTTTCAATAAAATGATTAGGTCCGTCCACGAGTTCTCAGACACTCGACAGATCTGTAAAAGGGAATTCCTCAACAAAAAAATGAAGACGAATCACTTTAAATCTTGTGTTTACCAAAGATTTTTTTCTCAGAAATTTCTTGGAAATTAATAATTTAGAATGAAAAAAAAGTATAAAAAAATTATTCTATACTAAATCTTAGTCAACTTAGTCCAAAACAAGAGAGGGCTAAAGAAGGTTGCTAGTAGAGACGAGCCGGATACTTGGCTGAAACGAGTATCCGGTACGGATAAAGCACTTTACAGTGCAAGTATTATACGAGTAATACGAGTCAATATCTGTGCTCGGATTGAATTAAACTCCGAATTTGGTAGGACTCTGTCTGCGTTCTGTAAAATTGAAAAAATAAACAAAAACAAAAAAAATCACACTGATCATAAAAGATTAAAAGTTAAAAAAAGAAAGTTATATTGAGTATGAAAACTCTTGTTCATTACATTTTACTTCATAATTGCAACCGCATGTGTTGTATTCGTTGTTCTGTATATAGTTTGTTTGTTACCATGACAACACCACTGATCTGAAGCTCAATGCTGATGCTGTCATGGAAATAGTTTTCTAATCAACAATAAATATAACAATTTCTGATCAACCCATATCAATTGTATGCTTAATATAATGTACGGGATAAAGCCCCGCCCCTTTCAAGACAACCCGACCCACTTCCGGGTTAAATCCAGTCCACTTCCGGGTTAGGCCCCACCCAGTCCGAGTACAGATATAGATACAGATAATGCTGTACTCGCTCATCCCTAGTTGCTAGTATTCAGGGTTTATATTTCCTGTTAGTTGCTCTAGTTTTTTAAAAAATCATTCAGTAGTAGGATTTAACTATACACCCAACTCAAAATTCAATATGATAAAAAACATTTTTTTTTAAAGTTCTCAGGATTTGTTGCAGACAAACAACTGAAGAAAACATTCCTTTGTTTCTAGAAACTATGCAACACACGGATGTGCCCACTTATCAAAACTGCAGCTGAAATTGTATTTTAACTTAAAGAACAAAAATTATGAATGAAATTACTTGTTGTTGTGAACATCAAAATAACTCAATAAATAGAAAAGTACCTCTTCATACGAATAAACTGAGACGACGTAGTGACGTCTGAAGTCAAACCAGTGAAATCTAAAGTAGAAGACGCCCTCGGTCGTTTAAAAACTGCATTGAGATTCATTTTTTTTATCTCAACCGGTTGTAATCTTTACACTTTCATATTAATTTTTAACCTCCCTGTAAGACCAGCTTCAATCAAGATTTAACACATAAAACATACGATTAGCTTAAAAATATAATTTATTCTTATAAAATAAACTAAGAACAGTATATCAAAACTATTTGTACTTTGTTAACATAAAAATGCGGCTGTACTTTTTACACAAGTAAGACTTAGAATGAAAGACTTTTACTTTGAATGAAGGACTTTTACTTTGTATGAAGGACTTTTACTTTGAATGAAGGACTTTTACTTTGAATGAAGGACTTTTACTTTGTATGAAGGACTTTTACTTTGTATGAAGGACTTTTACTTTGTATGAAGGACTTTTACTTTGTATGAAGGACTTTTACTTTGAATGAAGGACTTTTACTTTGAATGAAGGACTTTTACTTTGAATGAAGGACTTTTACTTTGAATGAAGGACTTTTACTTTGTATGAAGGACTTTTACTTTGAATGAAGGACTTTTACTTTGTATGAAGGACTTTTACTTTGTATGAAGGACTTTTACTTTGAATGAAGGACTTTTACTTTGAATGAAGGACTTTTACTTTGTATGAAGGACTTTTACTTTGTATGAAGGGTCCAAAGAAAGGTCCACTACTTCTACGGCTGCAACTAACGATAACTTTCACTGTGGATTATTTTCTGGATGAGTTGTCTGGTCTCTAAAGTGCTAAGATGCACTGATACATCCCCACATCCATCGTGGCCTCTGGTCTGTCCCCCATGTTCCAGATTGAAGACCTGAAGATCAAAGTTCAGGACCTGATGGGCAAGTTCAAGAAGCCCGTGCTGAGGAAAGTGCGCATGTCGGCCGACGCCATGCTGAAGGCTCTGCTGGGCTCCAAGCACACGGTCAACATGGAGCTGAGGGCCAACCTCAAGCAGGTCAAGAAGGAGGTCAAGGAGGAGGTGAGACACCTTCTTAGGAGTTAGTCTCGCATTGCCAGACCCTTCTCCACAGCGCTGCGGAGGAGGGTCTGGCTAGTCCACAAAGCATCCCAGGGTGAGAGACAATCGTGCTATGGTTTATTGACATATCATATTGACGTATCTATACCAATCACTATCGTCTGAGTTTAGAATAGCAACACAACGAGAGAGGAACGGGGCGGACATCCGTGGATGTACACAACATTAAACAGCTAAATGAGGAAGAGATGAAAGATCCATAAGTTTAACCCTCGTCTTCACGTTCGGGACCCTCTCATGTCCCTCGGGTCAAACTGACCCGGGACTTATTTGGGGTTTTAAAAACAATTCTGAAATAAAATGTTACTTCATAATCTATTAACAAATATCGTCTTTATCTCAATTTCCAACAGCTGAGATAACATCTATGTTTAGGGAATGCATCAGTCTCTACTAGAACACAATTAAACATGGAAGTGGGGTTTTTGTCATAAGGTTATAATTAAAAAAATCCACTATGGAAAACACATAAGTGTCATATCCAGAATAATGTTCTGAATTGAGTCAGTAATACATGTTTATCACAGAATAAGGCCGTTGATTTTCAGGTAGAAAAAATGTACACTGAAATGGGTCAATTTGACCCGAATACCATACAAGGGTTAAACAAGGTTTGTGGTTTGGGTTCAGTTCGGCTGACTCCACCAGCCGTTTATCACTGTTTGCAGTAGTGGATGGATTTTGCTATATTATTTCATTACATATTCAATTTAACGTCACTTACTTACTTACACTGCAATATTTTTTTTGTACTATGGCAACCGCACTTTACAATACCTTTTTATTTAAAGCCACTTTACATTCATTCAATACCTTTTGCTCAGTGTCTGTTTGTGTGTTTACTTTGCTTTTTACTGTAGGAAACGGCTGCTGCTGTAATAAGGGAATTTCCCCACTGTGGGATAAATAAAGTATTATCTAATCTATAAAACAAGCGTATGTTAGCATTTTCTTTTACAGCTTTTCTGAACTTTTGGTACAGAAGCTCTACGGGAGCTATAGGAGAAGCTGGAGAGGCTTTCTCCCCACCCAATTATGCTAATAAAGTAATAATTAATAAAACACAAATGCTTGATTAGTGGCCCAGCCCGATGACAGTGGCGGAAAATATCGACCCGTGGGTCAAGTTTGGGCTCTAATCTCTATCTAATCTATCTTTAGTATAGAGGGTCTTTGATGAAACCTCCTGATTTTTGGTTGTCTTTGGCGTTTCAGGATAAGGAACTGCGAGACGTTGTGGACTGGCGTAAAAACATCGAAGACAAAGCCGGCATGGACGGGAGGAAGAAGATGTTTGAGTCCGAAGCTTGAATCTGTGTCTTATCTGCTCTTAAAGCTGCGGTATTTGTATTGACTGCTTTCATCAGATGAGCATTTAGATATATAATTAAATTTTAATAAACTACCTTGTGAGCTGCTGACACTACATCCCAATAAACAGACTGAAGGAGATGTTTCGTCGGGCTTACTTGGGTTTGCACAGATTTGCTGTGACAAACTTGAAAGAAAATGACAAAAAATAGTTGCTATTACCCCCTTTAATAGCAATTTAGGCCATTTCTTTGCTGTTTTCTTGCTTTTTGATTGCAAGTTTCTATAGAGCTCCCCTTACAGGTTTCTCTATAGAGCCCCCCTACAGACTTCTCTATAGAGCCCCCCTACAGGTTTCTCTATAGAGCCCCCCCAGACTTCTCTATAGAGCCCCCCTACAGGTTTCTCTATAGAGCCCCCCCTACAGGTTTCTCTATAGAGCCCCCCTACAGGTTTCTCTATAGAGCCCCCCTACAGGTTTCCCTATAGAGCCCCCCTACAGGTTTCCCTATAGAGCCCCCCCTACAGGTTTCCATATAGAGCCCCCCCTACAGGTTTCCCTATAGAGCCCCCCCCCTACTGGTTTCCCTATAGAGCTCCCCCTACAGGTTTCTCTATAGAGCCCCCCTACAGGTTTCCTTATAGAGCCCCCCTACAGGTTTCCTATAGAGCTCCCCCTACAGGTTTCTCTATAGAGCCCCCTACCTACATAGAGCCCCCTACAGACTTCTCTATAGAGCCCCCCCTACAGGTTTCTCTATAGAGCCCCCTACAGGTTTCCCTATAGAGCCCCCTACACAGGTTTCCCTATAGAGCCCCCTACAGGTTTCCTTATAGAGCCCCCTACAGGTTTCCCCTATAGAGCCCCCCTACAGGTTTCCCTATAGAGCTCCCTACAGGTTTCTCTATAGAGCCCCCCTACAGGTTTCCCTATAGAGCTCCCCCTACAGGTTTCTCTATAGAGCTCCCCCTACAGGTTTCTCTATAGAGCTCCCCCTACAGGTTTCTCTATAGAGTACAGGTTTCTCTATAGAGCTCCCCCTACAGGTTTTCTATAGAGCTCCCCCCTACAGGTTTTCTATAGAGCTCCCCTACAGGCCTCTATAGATACAGGTTGCATGTAACAATGAAATGCTGCGTTAGTAACTTCAGAGGTTTTTGTTGGTCTTCCCGCTGCCTCAAGATAGCAATACTCCCAGAATGCACCTGAACACACCTCCCTGTAAGACCAGCACACCCAGAATGCACCTGAACACACCTCCCTGTAAGACCAGCATGCCCAGAATGCACCTGAACACACCTCCCTGTAAGACCAGCACGCCCAGAATGCACCTGAACACACCTCCCTGTAAGACCAGCACGCCCAGAATGCACCTGAACACACCTCCCTGTAAGACCAGCTACAATCAAGATTTAACACATAAAACATACGATTAGTTTAAAAATATAATTTATTCTTATAAAATAAACTAAGAACAGTATATCAAAACTATTTGTACTTTGATAACATAAAAATGCGGCTGTACTTTTTACACAAGTAAGACTTTGTATGAAGGACTTTTACTTTGAATGAAGGACTTTTACTTTGAATGAAAGACTTTTACTTTGAATGAAGGACTTTTACTTTGAATGAAGGACTTTTACTTTGAATGAAGGACTTTTACTTTGTATGAAGGACTTTTACTTTGTATGAAGGACTTTTACTTTGAATGAAGGACTTTTACTTTGTATGAAGGACTTTTACTTTGAATGAAAGACTTTTACTTTGAATGAAGGACTTTTACTTTGAATGAAGGACTTTTACTTTTTGAAGGACTTTTACTTTTGACTTTTATGAAGGACTTTTACTTTGAATGAAGGACTTTTTGAATGAAGGACTTTTTTGTATGAAGGACTTTTACTTTGTATGAAGGACTTTTACTTTGAATGAAGGACTTTTACTTTGTATGAAGGACTTTTACTTTGAATGAAGGACTTTTACTTTGTATGAAGGACTTTTACTTTGAATGAAGGACTTTTACTTTGAATGAAGGACTTTTACTTTGAATGAAGGACTTTTACTTTGTATGAAGGACTTTTACTTTGAATGAAGGACTTTTACTTTGAATGAAGGACTTTTACTTTGTATGAAGGACTTTTACTTTGAATGAAGGACTTTTACTTTGTATGAAGGACTTTTACTTTGAATGAAGTACTTTTACTTTGAATGAAGGACTTTTACTTTGTATGAAGGACTTTTACTTTGTATGAAGGACTTTTACTTTGAATGAAGGACTTTTACTTTGTATGAAGGACTTTTACTTTGAATGAAGGACTTTTACTTTGAATGAAGGACTTTTACTTTGTATGAAGGACTTTTACTTTGTATGAAGGACTTTTACTTTGAATGAAGGACTTTTACTTTGAATGAAGGACTTTTACTTTGAATGAAGGACTTTTACTTTGAATGAAGGACTTTTACTTTGTATGAAGGACTTTTACTTTGAATGAAGGACTTTTACTTTGTATGAAGGACTAACGATTACTTTCACTGTGGATTATTTTCTGGATGAGTTGTCTGGTCTCTAAAATGTCAGAAAATTGTGAAAAATGTGGATCAGAGTTTCCCAAAAAGCCCAAGACGATGTCCTCAAATGTCTTGTTTTGTCCACAACTCAAAGATATTCAGCTTACTGTCAGACGAGCATTTCGATAAATATAGAGAGATATAGAGAGAAATATACTTTCCCAAAATATTATAAAAACATGTCCCGTGTGACCCTGAAATGAAATCTGTGAAGATAATTCATCCAGACTTTTAGCATCAAGCACTACAGAGAACAGATCTGAGGTAAGTCTCTTATATATATATATATGCTTTTTATTATCATATCATTTTATAAATGTTATTTTCTTTCTTAATACTAAGTCTTACAAGTTTTCTTTTTACATTTCAGGTATTCAGATGAGTCTGCTGGGCTGCAACGACACTGTGAGTTCAACTTATTTATTAAAGGTGTTATCTATGATCCAAATACAAAGAAAAGCATGACGGCGTATTTGGCCCATAATGATATTTGAGGTACAGTTTGGTACATTTCAGAAGCCTGTTGGTAATTTAACAGCTTTGTCATTAAAGGAAATATTCAGTCTTCGCCACCCGAGCTCGGCAAATATTAAACTGCTGCAAAAAAAAGCTCAACTCCAAATGTTCATAATCATCCAGCTAGAAGCAATCACCCCTTAAAGGGCAACTACTGCACCGTCAACCTGGACCCTGTTTTCCTGTGTCTGTGTCTGAGTGACTGATGGGATCAACAATCTTTAACATTTCATATCTTTTCCTCTACTTCATCATGTTATCCTTCCTCCTTTGGTCCGGTATTAAGAAAGATCTCTGCAGTCTGCAGCAGAGAAACAAGCTACAATGGAAGTTAATGGGAGAATTGTCCAGCTTGTATTTACGTTCATAAAGTGCTCGTTTTGCTGCTGACAGACTCAGATTAATATTCTAAGTGTCTGATAACATTATGGAAAGGATTTCTAAGGAGGTTGACCTTTCTGTTAAAGATTAAGATCATTTTTTTAAAACATAAAAGTCCACCAGACTCCATGTAAATAATCAGTGATTTTAGCTTCGTAATACACTACTTCATTCAGATAGAAACATATAGGCTATTAAAAGTAAACTACGCACTATAGCTTTAGTTACTTTAGTTACTCCACTACATTCATCTGACAGCTTTAGTTACTAGTTACAGGACAGAGGGCAACAGGAGGGTTAAAAGGGGTCAAATTTGACCCGAGGACAACACGAGGGTTAATATCAAGAAGTTACGCACTGAAGGTTTAACAGCTGATTGGAAAACGCGGCTGTTGTTCGATGACTTTCCTGCATTCTGTGTGTCAGAAGCTCGATGGCACAAGATAATACAGATAACAATCTCAAAGGGCGGGTTATTTATAATGGGGGGGGGGGGGCAGACACTGTACTGTATTTCATGACCTTGCCAGCTCATTGGTTTGACCAGTAATCCACTTCCATACTGAGAAAGCAGAGGATTTAGAGGGCTATCACAGATTGCAATATATACCTTCCTGACGCTCAGTGTGCGTCTCTAACAAGCCGACGACTCCGCTCACGTCCAAGTAAGAACTCTTTCTCTGTGTTTGGGACATGTGTAGAAGAGTATTTTGGGGTTTGCATGCACATTCTTTGCACAACGCCAGGTGGGAAGGCTTCAACTTGTCCATATACGGATGTTAGGAGTCTATGTTTTACTTTGTTCAAATCAAACTCTGTCAGTAAGAAGTTGTAGGAAAAGGTAAAAATGGGATGGGATGGGGGTGTAGCGGCTAAATGTTCACGGTTGTTGGTTTTTGGGGAATTCTTTAGAGGTTTTTTTGAAGTGTTGTAATGCACACGCTTGGTAGGTGATGCTTAATTGGTTTTTTTTAGATTACTTTTATGTGTTTTTATTGTTCCATGAGGTGGAAATGTTGAACATTTGTTTCTTTTATCAGTAGAACAACAACAAAAAACAGCATAACCACTCAGAATACAATTCTTGTATCTTAAATTAAAAATACAATTCCTTTTATCCTATATCAGCTCTTGTATAATAAGTTATAGATAGAGAGAGACAGAGAGAGAGAGATAGATAGATAGAGAGAGAGAGAGAGATAGATAGATTGATAGGTACTTTATTCATCCCCTAGGAAATTTTACACAACAAACACATATACACACATAGGCTATACACATATATATATAACTTATATACACACATATACACATATATATAACTTATATACACACATATACACATATATATAACTTATATACACACATATACACATATATATATAACTTATATACACACATATACACATATATATAACTTATATACACACATATACACATATATATATATCACTTATATACACACATATATATAACTTATATACACACATATACACATATATATAACTTATATACACACATATACACATATATATAACTTATATACACACATATATAACTCATATATCACACATATACACACATATATACACATATATAACATATATATATACACACATATATAACTCATATATCACACATATACACACATATATAACTCATATATCACACATATACACACATATACACAAATACATAAGAATAAAATAAAATAAAAATAATGCAATGACCATGATAAGATGAGATACTATGGTCGACTGGGTGTAATGATGAGAAAGTGAACAGTGCAGTAGATCATGATAAAATATTAACTATAACTCTAAAATATAACGATAATAACCTCTAAACTGACTGAATAAGAATAAGAACACTATGTACCATTATGGGAACAAGTTATAAGATGTTATAGATGTTATGAGCCTAGTTACAGTTATAATATCCTCAGGCGATGGTCGTGTTACATCCCGAGACTTTCTGCACTAGTTTTTAAAAACGTCTGTTTTGGAAACGCCGGGGTTGCCCGGTGATGGACGGCCCGGTGACAGCGGCACGCTAAAAGACAACACCGCTACAAGGCCTGCACCTGAAAGCCGATCCGTCGGTGTTTATCCTCCTGTCAGCGCCGGGCAGGATAAACCTGGTCTGAGCTGCAGCGGCTGCCAGATCCAGTCTGTCCCCGCGCCTCGCTCAGTCCCCTCAGACCCCCCAGACCCCAGACCACCACATTTAGCCTGTCCTCCTCCTCCCACATCCGGCTGCTAAAGCCTTCCTTTACAAAGCAAGTCCTACGATGAAGGAGCGTATTCCACCGATGGTTCAGGATTCTCCGTACTTTAACAAATAAAAAATAATAAATAAATCACAGTTCTTAACTGATCATATGTTTTATGTGTTAAATATTGACGGAAAATTTAGTGGAGTAAAAAAAAAACTACATTTACCTCCGAGATGTAGTGGAGTAGAAGTGTAAAGTTTCCAAAAAGTACCTCAAAAATGTACTTAGTTACGCTGGGAGACTGAAGACCTGAAAGGTCACTATTAGTCTGACAGAAACAGCCAATTAACACATGAATGTGTCCTTTAGTTCCATGTAACCTAAAGCTAAACCTTCAAGGGAAGAAATACACCTTAAACCTCACGTTGTCCTCACATTGTCCCCATGTTGTCCCTATGTTGTATTCGTGTTGTATTCATGTTGTATTCATGTTGTCCCCATGTTGTCCTCATGTTGCCCTCATGTTGTCCCCATGTTGTCCTCATATTGTCCTCATATTGTCCCCATGTTGTCCTCATATTGTCCTCATGTTGTATTCATGTTGTATTCATATTGTCCTCATGTTGTCCTCATGTTGTCTTCATGTTGTCCCCATGTTGTCCCCATGTTGTCCTCATGTTGCCCTCATGTTGTCCCCATGTTGTCCTCATATTGTCCTCATATTGTCCTCATGTTGTCCTCATGTTGTCCCCATGTTGTCCTCATGTTGTCCTCACGTTGTCTTCATGTTGTCCTCACGTTGTCCTCATGTTGTCTTCATGTTGTCCTCATGTTGTCCTCACGTTGTCCTCATGTTGTCCTCATATTGTCCCCATGTTGTCCTCATGTTGTCCTCATGTTGTCCTTATGTTGTCCTCATGTGCTCCTCATGTTGTCCTCACGTTGTCCTCATGTTGTCTTCATGTTGTCCTCATGTTGCCCTCATGTTGTCCTCATGTTGTCCTCATGTTGCCCTCATGTTGTCCTCACGTTGTCCTCATGTTGTCCTCATGTTGTCCTCATGTTGTCTTCATGTTGTCCTCACGTTGTCCTCACGTTGTCCTCATGTTGTCTTCATGTTGTCCTCATGTTGTCCTCATGTTGGCCTCATGTTGTCCTCATGTTGTCTTCATGTTGTCCTCACGTTGTCCTCACGTTGTCCTCATGTTGTCCCCATGTTGTCTTCATGTTGCCCTCATGTTGCCCTCATGTTGTCTTCATGTTGTCCTCATGTTGTCCCCATGTTGTCCTCATGTTGTCTTCATGTTGCCATCATGTTGTCTTCATGTTGTCCTCATGTTGTCCTCATGTTGTCTTCATGTTGTCCTCACGTTGTCCTCACGTTGTCCTCATGTTGTCTTCATGTTGTCCCCATGTTGTCTTCATGTTGCCCTCATGTTGCCCTCATGTTGTCTTCATGTTGTCCTCATGTTGTCTTCATGTTGCCATCATGTTGTCTTCATGTTGTCTTCATGTTGTCTTCATGTTGTCCTCATGTTGTCCTCACTTTGTCCTATATCAATGTTCTTTTTAATCCCCCAAAATAACATGATTGATTCCACCCAACGCTCTTTGCCAAGTACAAATCTCTACTTTCATTAATTTTGGGGCGTCTTATTCAATTTTATAGCATTGTAAAACAAATGGAAGTGGTTTTGAAATAGTATTGAGTAAAAGTTGACATATTCCAGTCTGTGATTATCATCAACATCCATTCCTTTAATTTTAGTCTCAATAATTCCTAATTTCTGCTTTTCTAACTCAAACATTAGGTATAATTTCCTATAAATGAGCTTTATTGACCATAAATTCCAAAAATAACTGTAAAACTAAAGTTAATAAGTTAGTGTTACGTAGTGTTGAAAACGTCGAAAAAAGTGACAAACATTGAAGACGTAAGAAAATGTTTTTTTAAACATGTTAAGATTATCTGGGAGAGGGCCGCAGGTCAGATTCCAGCCCGGGTCGCTGACAAGGACTTACACGGGGCGCAACTTTACTGTGTGAGCTAGAGATCGCCTCAATAACTCCTTCTTACAGTATAACTTAAACTACAGTATTATATTATAATATATTAAAAGTAGCTGTACTCTGACACACACGCAAGACTTCAAATGGAGGATTTTTAAACTGGTTTATTTTGGGTAAAAAGTAAAAAACTTCTTCCTAAGGCTGCAGCTAACGATTGCTTTCATTGTGGATTAATGTGTGGATTATTTCCTCGATAAATTGATTATTTTTGTGGTCTTTAACATGTCAGAAAAGGGTGAAAAATGTGGATCACGACGTCGAAGGAACTAGAAGATATTCACATTTAACGAGCTGGCAGCAGAGAAGAAGTTTTTGCTTTTCTTTCATAAAAAATGATTTATTTAATAGTTAACTCGATTCATCTTCGCAGCTCTGCTCCTTCCACTGCTGGAAGACGTTTATTTTAATGTCTTTAAGAGCAACAGGAGCTTTTCTTCTAGAAGCTGCTGTGTGTCTGAGGTCGGCCCGACGGCTGTTTATACCACGCGCTGTTCTAGAGATGTTCTGAGGTGTTGGGTTACTGCAGAGACAATCACACACACACACACACGCACACACACACGCGCACGCACGGACGCACACACACGCACGCACGCACGGACGCACACACACACACACAGACACACACACGCATGCACGCACGCACGGACGCACACACAGACTTGCACTCACACACACATACACACACACGCACGTACACAGACTCACATTCACACACACGCACGCACACACACACACACACAGACTTGCACTCACTCACACAGACTCACAGACACACACACACACACGTTCTCTGAAACTACACGCTTGCACACACACACAGACACTCACACTAAGCATTTGCGCACACACACACACACACACACACACACACACACACAAACACACACAGTCTCGCACGCGCATACACACAGACTCGTACTCTCACACACACACACACACACACACACACACACACTCACACTCTCAAACTACACGGTTGCACACGCACACACAGACTGACACACACACACACACACAAGCACACTACACACACACAGACTCACACAGACTCTCACACACACACACACACACACAGACTCACACAGACTCACACACACACACACACACAGACTTGTACACACACACACACACACACACACACACAGAGACAAAAATTAGGGCCCAGTGCCAAATGTTACCGGTAAGTTTGGGTTGTCCTAAAATACATTGTCTGCCCCAGAGACCCCCGGGGCTGTTATTATATAGCCCCCCCCCCAGGGCTGTTATTATATGGGGCTGTTATTATATAGCCAGTTATAACAGCCAGTTGTTCCCGGGGATGCCTGCGCTGTCAGCCATCTTCTCTTTTAAGACGAGCCCGCTGTCTTTTTTTCTTCTGCATAATGAAGATGTTGGGAACAGCTGAGGCGCCGGGAATAGAGTCTTAATCCACCGCTCGGTCCCAAGCGGCTCAGGGAAGATGCTTCGAACCCCCCCCCCCGTCCGTCCCCCCGTCCCGTCCCGCCTCGTACTTAAAGGCTCGGGTAACCCTGGTATATATAATCATGCAAATAGCAGTGGTGGAGTAGTTAAGGGCACTTATTATGTACCCTAATGTACTGAAGAACAGCTTTGAGGTACTTGCAAGGGCTCCCCCCCCCATATTAGCATGCTATGCTAGGACGCTGAAAGGGAGTCAGTCATCAGGGTTGGAGGTTTCCTGCCATGAAGAGAGCAGTATGTAAAGGTTTTGACCTGTAGGTGGCGCTAACAGAAGAGTCAGAGGATCACCAAAGGATTGAAAATGTCTGGAACTAAATTTAACCCCTCGTGTCGTCTTCCCGTCAAAATTGAAAATCAACACTTTGACGTTTATTTTTACAGTTATTTTTGGGATTTATGGTCAATAAAGCTCATTTATAGGAAATTCTACCTAATGTTTGAGTTAGAAAAGCAGAAATTAGGAATTATTGAGACTAAAATTAAAGGAATGGATGTTGATGATAATCACAGACTGGAATATGTCAACTTTTACTCAATACTATTTCAAAAACACTTCCATTTGTTTTACAATGCTATAAAATTGAATAAGACGCCCCAAAATTAATGAAAGTAGAGATTTGTACTTGGCAAAGAGCGTTGGGTGGAATCAATCATGTTATTTTGGAGAATTAAAAAGGACATTGATATAGGACAACATGAGGACAACATGAGGACAACATGGGGACAACATGGGGACAACATGAGGACAACATGAAGACAACATGAGGACAACATGAAGACAGCATGAGGGCAACATGAGGGCAACATGAGGGCAACATGAAGACAACATGAGGACAACATGAAGACAACATGAGGACAACATGAAGACAGCATGAGGGCAACATGAGGGCAACATGAGGTCAACATGAGGACAACATGAGGGCAACATGAGGACAACATGAGGGCAACATGAGGACAACATGAAGACAACATGAGGACAGCATGAGGACAACATGAGGGCAACATGAAGGCAACATGAAGACAACATGAGGACAGCATGAGGACAACATGAGGACAACATGAAGACAACATGAGGACAACATGAAGACAACATGAGGACAACATGAAGACAGCATGAGGGCAACATGAGGGCAACATGAGGTCAACATGAGGACAACATGAGGACAACATGAGGTCAACATGAAGACAACATGAAGACAACATGAGGGCAACATGAGGTCAACATGAAGACAACATGGGGGCAACATGAAGACAACATGAAGACAACATGAGGACAACATGAGGTCAACATGAAGACAACATGGGGACAACATGAGGACAACATGAGGACAACATGAGGGTTAATGCCAGTCCGTGCTATAGTGGAGATATTTCACCGCATCACGTACTGTCGGACCACGATCCCCAGAGCCACGCTGCTAAAAATAGCGGGCTGGTCCTTTAGGGCATTAACAGGGCCTCAGTTACAAAGCTCAGTCCCACTAAATGTCCCGGATCCAACACTGACCTCTTAAGATAGAGTTAACGGGGTCCAAACGTGAAATGGGAGACAGGGTGGAGGATCAGACGGAGTGGAGGTGACTTCAAATAGTTTGACTCAGAAAACAGAACGGCGGGACGGAAAGTCTGAAAAAGGTCCCTTTTTGTCCCGGGAGGACAACGCAAGGGTTAACACACATAAAATGTACAAATGTCCTTTAAAGGCTGTCTCTTGTGTTTTGTTTCTTTCATCAGATAACAGGATCCGGCAGTCAAGATGGCCGACGAGTAAGTTGATATTTCTTGTTTTTATTAATGGATTGTTGTTTATTATTGTTATTTGTTGTTGTTGTTTTGTTGGATGTCCAGGATCTCTCGTATACTCGTTAACAGATCTCCACATTTAGTGGCAATTTAGGCCAAGAAACAAGTTTTTGAAAGGACAAAATACTTTATTTTTTGTACATTTCTGGATGGGTCAGACAACACAGGTCTGTTACCCAGGAGACCTGTTTATTCTTGTGTTTTATCTCTTTTTATTTTTAATTTTTTACCTGTTTATTCCTGTGTTTTATCTCTTTTTATTTTTAATTTTTGACCCGTTTATTCTTGTGTTTTACCTCTTTTTATTTTTAATTTTTGACCCGTTTATTCTTGTGTTTTATCTGTTTTTATTTTTAATTTTTTACCTGTTTATTCCTGTGTTTTATCTCTTTTTATTTTTAATTTTTGACCCGTTTATTCTTGTGTTTTACCTCTTTTTATTTTTAATTTTTGACCCGTTTATTTTTGTGTTTTATCTGTTTTTATTTTTTAATTTTTTACCTGTTTATTCTTGTGTTTTAACTGTTTTTGTGTAAAGCACTTTGAATTGCCCTGTTGCTGAAATGTGCTCTACAAACTAAGCTGCCAAAAAGCACCTGACCAAACGCCGCTTTTTTGACGCAGTGGGAGTGAGAATGTGTTGAATAATTAATAAAGACAGATTTAATGGATTCATGGATTTATTTTACGACGTAACGGGCCAAATGTCTGATCAATGTTTTGTGTTTTCACCTGCAGGAAAAGACTGTCCGCGAGGCGTAAGCACACTCTGAAAGTGAGACATGAGCACATTTTTATCCTGTACAAAGACACTGGTTTTATAATTGGAGCTGAAAGTACTTCCTCCATCCACAGGGCTGCATGCTGATGGTGGGAACTAATCTCCTGGAAGCCGAAGCATCAATGAAGGTTGAGGAAAGGGAGAAGTTCCTCGCGGAGAAATGTCCTCCTCTGGAGCTGCCGTACTCCAAGGACGAGCTCATGGTGAGACAGAAACAGGACTTATGTCCCCTGTATTTTAACATAGGGGGGTGTATACTTATGCCCCCTGTATTTTAACATAGGGGGGTGTATACTTATGCCCCTGTATTTTAACATAGGGGGTGTATACTTATGTCCCCTGTATTTTAACATAGGGGGTGTATACTTATGCCCCTGTATTTTAACATAGGGGGGTGTATACTTATGCCCCCTGTATTTTAACATAGGGGGTGTATACTTATGTCCCCTGTAATTTAACATAGGGGGGTGTATACTTATGCCCCTGTATTTTAACATAGGGGGGTGTATACTTATGCCCCTGTATTTTAACATAGGGGGTGTATACTTATGCCCCTGTATTTTAACATAGGGGGGTGTATACTTATTTTTCCCCCTGTATTTTAAGGAAGAACATTTATTTATTAATGAAACATTATTCATTCACAAAGACAATTGGTGTCCTTAAAGGTTGGATTTTCCTAATTTTTTTATTAAGGCATTAAGGCAAAAAATGTTTTTTTTTATTCCTTTTTAGTCAACTTTAGCATTGGATCCTAAACTCATCAGCACCACTGTATCTCCTTTAGTGTTTCACATTAGTTACTTTCAAATGTGCACAGAGAATGACCGCCAAGCAGCTGTGTTGTTCCTCGGTGTAAAAGAGTCGTTACGAATCCTCCCGCTTTTATAAGTGGGTATACACAAATCCTTGAGCTTTCCTTGGGGGTAAATGACGTATACCTGCGTTCCACAAAGACTACACAACTGGATGACACGTCTCCATCTTCTCCCATTGTACAAAAGTGAAGCCAAATATCCAATGGATGCATTAACTAAAAGATGGACACCGGATCACAAAATGGTGCCTATTCAGGTCAATGAAGATGCTTGCCTGAAGCACTCCTGGGTTTACGTCCGTGATGTGCGGCCCCTGTTGATTATGTGCAGTAGTGTTTTTCCCGCTGGCCCGTTGATTTTAAATCGCCTTTCTACGGATTGAAATTTCAGAATAGGATGTCTTATTCCTCTGTTGCTCAGAGGGATGTTGTCTTCTTTTCTCTTCAGGAACTTGTCCAGAAACTCCATGAGCAGATTAACATGAGTGAGGAGGAGAGATACTGCATAGAGTTCAAGCTCAACATGGTGCTGAATGAGGTATTCAATTTAATTTTATTCACATATCGCCAAATCCCAACAGTTATCTCACTTATGTCTTTTCCACCAAGGCTAACCAGGTGCTGGTTCTGGTTCTGGTGCTGGTTCTACTCGCCAGTTATGTAAGAACCAGCTGGATCTTCCCTAGCCTGAGAGCCACCAGACCGTTGGTTTCCTCCACAGACCACGGTGGTTCTGGTGTCCCATCCACGTCCGGAGCTAACATTAACAGCTCTCTATGGTTAACAGCTGACCGCTGTTTACAAAATGGCGGCTAGAAGTTTTTGTTTTCGAACGTCATGATAACCCCGCCCCCCCAGCACCTGACGAAACCGCTTCTTATCTCAGGACCAGCGCTACGTGGTGCTGAGTTGGAACCTGTGTTCTGGGCCCAGAACCAGGTTTATTTGTGTGGAAAAGCAAAGAACTGGTTCGATATTTGGCACTGACTCCGAACCAGCACCAGAACTGCCTTGGTGGAAAAGACATAACTGTGAGCAGGTCTAGACCGGACTCTGGGATGTTATTTACAGAAACCCATCAATTATTATGTACACATAAGCACGCAAAGAAATACCATAGTGTGTATATAAGATCATTGGACCTATAACAAAAGTCTCTACTTCTGTCCTAAATCCTTCTGAAGGTCAGAGACCTCAACATTAAGATTGTGGATATGAGGGGAAAGTTCAAGAGACCCCGTCTGAAGAAAGTGCGCATGTCGGCCGACGCCATGCTGAAGGCTCTGCTGGGCTCCAAGCACACGGTCAACATGGACCTCAGGGCCAACCTCAAGCAGGTCAAGAAGGAGGTCAAGGAGGAGGTGAGCTGCTGGACTTCAATATTCTGCCGACCTCGTTTGTCGTCTTGGTTTTTGATACCTGCTTTACATTAGCTTTAACTTTAAGGGGGACGTTGGCTTTTTACCAACAGTCGTATAATCTCAGTAAGTAAGTTTTATGTTACATCAGCAGGTTTAAAGCCCAGTTCAGATCTAAGATTCATGAGGAGGAAAAACAATTGTAGAACATGGCAGAGAAACGTTTCAGCAGTCTGAACCGGCCGTCTCAGCTGGACTCAAAACAGCTGGTCCAGAGGCTGGTTTTAGGACGTAAGAGACGTCTCCTGTTTCTACAGCCAATAGAGATGTCAGCTGGTGGAGTCTCCAGAGGCTGGTTTTAGGACGTAAGAGACGTCTCCTGTTTCTACAGCTAATAGAGAAGTCAGCTGGTGGAGTCTCCAGAGGCTGGTTTTAGGACGTAAGAGACGTCTCCTGTTTCTACAGCCAATAGAGACTCAGCTGGTGGAGTCTCCAGAGGCTGGTTTTAGGACGTAAGCTACGTCTCCTGTTCCACAGCCAATAAAGACTCAGCTGGTGGAGTCTCCAGAGGCTGGTTTTAGGACGTAAGAGACGTCTCCTGTTTCTACAGCCAATAGAGACTCAGCTGGTGGAGTCTCCAGAGGCTGGTTTTAGGACGTAAGCTACGTCTCCTGTTCCACAGCCAATAGAGAAGTCAGCTGGTGGAGTCTCCAGAGGCTGGTTTTAGGACGTAAGCTACGTCTCCTGTTCCACAGCCAATACAGAAGTCAGCTGGTGGAGTCTCCAGAGGCTGGTTTTAGGACGTAAGAGACGTCTCCTGTTCCACAGCCAATAGAGAAGTCAGCTGGTGGAGTCTCCAGAGGCTGGTTTTAGGACGTAAGCTACGTCTCCTGTTCCACAGCCAATACAGAAGTCAGCTGGTGGAGTCTCCAGAGGCTGGTTTTAGGACGAAGAGACGTCTCCTGTTCCACAGCCAATAGAGAAGTCAGCTGGTGGAGTCTCCAGAGGCTGGTTTTAGGACGTAAGCTACGTCTCCTGTTCCACAGCCAATAGAGACTCAGCTGGTGGAGTCTCCAGAGGCTGGTTTTAGGACGTAAGCTACGTCTCCTGTTCCACAACCAATAGAGAAGTCAGCTGGTGGAGTCAAAAACTTCAGAAAAGCCAGCTTTTGATTTGTGCATACAGAGGCCAACTTGGAATGACCGCTATGCAAAATACAATCCAAGGAATTCAATTTATATTTCCTGAAAAAGTTAGTGGCCAATGTGGCAGTGATGATTCATTGATTCACCTGTTAAAAACAAAGATCGTTACCGAACGTCTTGTTAAATTTACATTCATCTTTTTACTTGTCATGACTTTAACAAAATGAAATCTGGTGTGTGTTCGCAGGACAAGCAGCTGCGCGACGTGGGAGACTGGCGTAAGAACATCGAAGACAAGTCTGACAGGAAGAAGATGTTTGATAGTTAATCAGCCACTGACTGTTAGGCTCCAACGAGAGAGACAGAAATCGGATCTAATGTCTTTGTAACTGAAGAGTTTTATTCCAACATAAGACATGACTGCCGTGGAGGTTATACTGATAAACAGTGTGAATACCTTGGGTATTACTACCAACTACAGGTACACACCTTAAGAAAGACTACTGGGTTTTTAAGCTTCTAGTGTGGCACAGTAAGTGATGAGCGATAATGTCCTCAGTGTGTGCAGTGTTTTATAAGTGTCTGACTGTTATCTTTTATTTAGGCTATTCATTAAGAAACAGTTCAATCAAACAATTCTTCAACGCAGGTGTATTGGAAAATATGACAAGTACCATTTAATGAGGAAGGTTCTGGTCCCTCTGGACCTTTGTCAAGAGTATTTTCCTCTTTGTCTTTTCAGGTCCAGAAGGACAGAAACGCGTCTCTTTAATCCCGCGTGTTGTCTTCCCGTTAACCATGAACTTGTCCTTCTAGGTCAAAATTGAAAATGACTTTTTTTTTAATGCTTTTCCGATGTTTTTGTCGCTTTTTTTGATTTATTTCTCAATTTTTTCCAGCTCTTGGTGCTTTTTTTTTTAAAAAAACCTGAGCTTGTTTAATAACACTCATGGTCAACAAACCTCATTTATATCAAATTTTACGTAAGTTAGTTTAGTTAAAAAGGCAGAAATTATGAATTATTTTGACTAATAGTTAAGATCAGAGGATGTTGAGTGAATCTCAGACGGGTAGATGTCAAAGTTTAGTCCAGATACTGTTTGGAAACCATTAAACAAAATAATTCAAATGCTATAAGATTAAATAAAACACCCAAAAAATTAAATGAAAGTAATCATTAATTTTGAAGAATGTTATATGGAATCATCCATGTTATCTTTGGGCAATTTGGTTTAAAGAAATCCATATTTTCATATATATATATATATATATATATATATATATATATATTTCTGAACACTTTGAAACGGGTCAATTTTACCCAAGGACAACACAAGGGTTAAATGGAGATGCTTTAGCAAACGCATGTGCAGGACCTCCCTTTTTCAAGTCTAATTAAGGCTATTTACAAATTAAATTAAAGTATTTTTCCATATGTAAAATCCATAATAACCCTGAGGTAGATGAGGCAGGTGCTCGGGTAGTTTTGGGATGTTTTATGTTGGAGCAAAACTCTTCAGTTGAATCTACGCTGCCTTCTGCTTGCGACTGTAGCGACTCTGTACTGTGATGTATTTGTACTGTGTCTACTGAAGTATTAGTACATGAGATCCTTTGTTCTGTGAAGGCTGATTTATGCTTCAGCATCTTGATATCTGCGACGTATCTTCCTTAAACCCAAAGTACACATGACTTTTTTTACGACTGGGCAGAATTTCAGTAATTAGAAACTGGTCATTTATATTATACTATCATTTTTATTTATTCACTTTGAAGCATTAAAAGATAAACATACAGCTGATGATTTCAACTTTTTTTCAGTTTGTAACACTGCAATATAACATTTTATTAATAATAACACCTGCTAGAGTTCTGTTATCTGGCCCAACAGACAAGCAGGCAAAACATATGTAGATCATTATTAGGCTGATATGTGCCATAACTTTCAAAATTAGGCAGCGAGTTCACGTTTGGTTATTTTCAAATTAATTCTCACCCTGATTATGCTGATTGTCTGCATCGTAGCGTTAGCCTAGCGAGCTAACAGTCGGTTTTGGACGTCTCTCTGTTGCAGGAGTATAAATCAGCCTTTCCTTCTGCACCGCCTACGGTCTGTACTAACTCAGTCCTCTTTTCTAAACTGTTCACACAGAAGTGTGATGTACTTTTCTTGTTGCTGTCACATTAAACTCAAAAGCTTCATGTTCATCTTGTCCATAGTCTTATTAGTTGGCTCTGTAGTGCACACACGTTCATTTTCAAATGCTGTACATTTAGATTAGGGTGACCAGACGGGGACAGTCCCCGGTTTTGGGGACCTGTCCCCGGCTGGATCTGTCCCCGGAAATGTCCCCGGTGTTCACTGTGACTGACAGACCCGCAGAACGCACTGTGCAGGCAGGACGGATCGTGTACCGACACGATCTGCCGTGTGCCGAGTTGCCGTGGATCTCTCCGGCGTCCGGCCAATAGGAGCTCTGGGTATCTGGTCCGGAGGGCTGGGGACCGCCGGAGCTGGGACGGAGTCGGTGGAAATACACACATTGACTTTAATGGAAACCCAATGACACCCCCGCCGTTCCGCATCCTGTTGAATTTGGGGGTTATAGTGCCAATCTTTAAACAAACCTAACATTTTAGTGACCAAATGTTTTTATTTCAGGATTACAAACAATATTACCTAGTAAATTTACTAATTTTAAAAGCCTCTTTTAACCTTTAAGGAATACTTATTAAAGCTATTTCATGTTTTACAGCCATTACAGAATTACATGTTGTCCAGTTCTGTTAGTTGGCTTAAAAGCTGAATCCTCAATTTTGTTTCTTGAATTGTCTCCGGAACAGAAAAGTCTTTTCCAAGTTGGAACACATGAGGTGAGTAATTGGTTCTGAAACACATCAATCAAAAGTGCAGATCTGACCCTGGTCCAGGTCTAAGGCCCACAACAACTGGCAATAACTAAAAAACATTCGGTCCGTGTTTTGAAGTTTATGCAGAAAAAAGTACAGCAGTATTCTCAGCTTTATGCAGTAAAAGTACAGTGGTATTCTCAGCTTTATGCAGTAAAAGTACAGTGGTATTCTCAGCTTTATGCAGTAAAAGTACAGCAGTATTCTCAGCTTTATGCAGTAAAAGTACAGTGGTATTCTCAGCTTTATGCAGTAAAAGTACAGTAGTATTCTCAGCTTTATGCAGTAAAAGTACAGCAGTATCCTTAGCTTCATGCAGTAAAAGTACAGCAGTATTCTGAGATTTACGCTCTAAAAGTACAGCGGTATTCTCAGCTTTATGCAGTAAAAGTACAGCAGAATTCTCAGCTTTATGCAGTAAAACTACAGCAGTATTCTCAGCTTCATGCATTAAAAGTACAGCAGTATTCTCAGCTTCATGCTAGCATTATTATTAGCATTATGCTAATAGTGAAGAACTTGTAGCAGCTGTAAGACATTTAGACCTGCCAGGCTAATAAAAGAAGACTGATGGACATGAATACTGTTCTTAAAATGTTTTCAGACCTTAACTGCAACACTCGTTAAGCTAACGTTAACTTTACGCTAATCCCATAATGAGGTATTTTTTAATATGCAGGGAGTGGAGCAGGACCACAACTGCAGCTGCAACCATGATCCAGGTGCCACCACAATCCAAGGAAATCTGTGATGCGAGAAAGCACAAGGACCCCGGGGAAGAAGTTAAGTTAGTAACATGCATAAATGACACATGAATGCACACCGATGGAGAGAGAGGGGTTTTACAGTAAACTCTTGACAACCTCAACAATATCTCGTGTTAGGCATGTCATTCCTCGGAGTTAATGCCGGTTATATTTGCCCTCGGCTGACAGCTGTTTCATATCCTCAGATAGCAGCTGCCTCTTCTCACCCGCCACAATTAGAAATGAGCGAGCAGAGCAGGAGAGCCATCTGCAGAGAGGAGAGCAACTGTTTGTGCAATTACAACTGGACACTGTGAAAGTACAACGGTATTCTTAGCTTCATGCAGTAAAAGTACAGCAGTATTCTTAGCGTCATGCAGTAAAAGTACAGCATGGATTCTTAGCTTCATGTAGTAAAAGTACAGCGGTATTCTTAGCTTCATGTAGTAAAAGTACAGCGGTATTCTTAGCTTCATGTAGTAAAAGTACAGCAGTATTCTTAGCTTCATGTAGTAAAAGTACAGCAGTATTCTTAGTTTCATGCAGTAAAAGTACAGCATGTATTCTTAGCTTCATGTAGTAAAAGTACAGCAGTATTCTTAGTTTCATGCAGTAAAAGTACAGCAGTATTCTTAGCTTCATGCAGTAAAAGTACAGCAGTATTCTTAGCGTCATGCAGTAAAAGTACAGCAGTATTCTTAGCTTCATGCAGTAAAAGTACAGCAGTATTCTTAGCTTCATGCAGTAAAAGTACAGCAGTATTCTTAGCTTCATGCAGTAAAAGTACAGCAGTATTCTTAGCTTCATGCAGTAAAAGTACAGCATGTATTCTTAGCTTCATGCAGTAAAAGTACAGCCTGTATTCTTAGCTTCATGCAGTAAAAGTACAGCAGTATTCTTAGCTTCATGCAGTAAAAGTACAGCAGTATTCTTAGTTTCATGTAGTAAAAGTACAGCATGTATTCTTAGCTTCATGCAGTAAAAGTACAGCATGTATTCTTAGCTTCATGCAGTAAAAGCACAGCAGTATTCTCAGCTTCATGCAGTAAAAGTACAGCAGTATTCTTAGCGTCATGCAGTAAAAGTACAGCAGTATTCTTAGTTTCATGTAGTAAAAGTACAGCATGTATTCTTAGCTTCATGCAGTAAAAGTACAGCAGTATTCTTAGTTTCATGTAGTAAAAGTACAGCATGTATTCTTAGCTTCATGCAGTAAAAGTACAGCAGTATTCTTAGTTTCATGTAGTAAAAGTACAGCATGTATTCTTAGCTTCATGCAGTAAAAGTACAGCAGTATTCTTAGCTTCATGCAGTAAAAGTACAGCAGTATTCTTAGCGTCAAGCAGTAAAAGTACAGCATGTATTCTTAGCTTCATGTAGTAAAAGTACAGCAGTATTCCTAGCTTCCTGTAGTAAAAGTACAACAGTATTCTCAGCTTCATGTAGTAAAAGTATAGCACTATTCTTAGCTTTACGCAGTAAAAGTACAGCAGTATTCTCAGCTTCCTGCAGTAAAAGTACAGCAGTATTCTCAGCTTCATGTAGTAAAAGTATAGCACTATTCTTTCTTCCTGCAGTAAAAATACTGCAGTATTCCTAGCATCCTGTAGTAAAAATATCACATTGTATGATTTTTAAATAATTAATTAGCATTAGTATAAAATACTTGTTGTCCCCCCTGTATATACAGGCGCCCGCTCTGCCAACTGAGCTAACCGGGCGCCCATGTAAACTCAACTTAAAACTTTACTAAGTCATTTTTGCACCTAAATATAACCAAACTGCAACCATTTCACAACGTTACCGAAGTGTTAACCCTCATGTTGTCCTCATGTTGTCCTCATGTTGTCCTCATGTTGTCTTCATGTTGTCTTCATGTTGTCTTCATGTTGTCCCCATGTTGTCCTCATGTTGTCCTCATGTTGTCCTCATGTTGTCTCCATGTTGTCCTCATGTTGCCCTCATGTTGCCCTCATGTTGTCTTCATGTTGTCTTCATGTTGTCCCCATGTTGTCCTCATGTTGTCCTCATGTTGTCCTCATGTTGTACTCCATTTTGTCCTCATGTTGTCCTCATGTTGTCCTCATGTTGCCCTCATGTTGTCTTCATGTTGTCTTCATGTTGTCTTCATGTTGTCCTCATGTTGTCTTCATGTTGTCCTCATGTTGTCCTCATGTTGTCCTCATGTTGTCTTCATGTTGTCTTCATGTTGTCCTCATGTTGTCTTCATGTTGTCTTCATGTTGTCTTCATGTTGTCCTCATGTTGTCCCCATGTTGTCCTCATGTTGTCCTCATGTTGTCCTCATGTTGTCTCCATGTTGTCCTCATGTTGTCCTCATGTTGCCTTCATGTTGTCTCCATGTTGTCCTCATGTTGTCCTCATGTTGCCTTCATGTTGTCCTCATGTTGTCCTCATGTTGTCCTTATGTTGTCTCCATGTTGTCCTCATGTTGCCTTCATGTTGTCCTCATGTTGTCCTCATGTTGTCCTCATGTTGTCCTCATGTTGTCCTATATCAATGTTCTTTTTAATTCCCCAAAATAACATGATTGATTCCACCCAACGCTCTTTGCCAAGTACAAATTTCTACTTTCATTAATTTTAGTGGTGTAACTCACACACTTCCATCCATTGGTGTCATTGACTTCCACTTATTTGGTTTTCAGAATAAGACATTTGTGCTTTACGTGGTTAAAGTTGGGGAGGCTGAAGTAGTTTTTATACTCAGCTGCTACGCCACAAACAGCCACTAGAGGCTGCTGCAAACTCCCCAAAACGGGACTGTTTACCTTTTATTTTGCCCTGTAAACCAGAGAGTCTCACATTGGGGTACGTGTACCCCATGGGGGTACTTTGCAGGGGCTACGTCCGTACGTATGATTTCAGTTACAAGGCTCTGCTTTTTTAAGTTTTTGTGCTTGCTTTTGAAAGGTTTGTGTCACTAGTTTTTACCTGTTCTTGCTTTTCTTCCTTACTTTTTTCTTCAGTTTAAATTGTTTTTGTCATTTTTTTCCAAAGTCTATTTTTTATTTTTGCACTTCTGTCGCCGTAGTGTTGCCCTCCTCCGTCTGTTTTTTCCCCCCAAAGTTATTACTGTTTTCAGCCAATTCTTGCCTTACTTCCTTCTCTCTACCGTCTCTTTCAAAGGTTTTGTCATTTTAAAATTTTTTTTTGTTTTTTTCTGTTTAGTAAATCTATCGCTGACATCTGTCTCTTGTTCCTCTTTCTATCAACTTTTATTTATTTATTTATTTTTCTACCAACAATTATTCACGCTGGTTAGGGGGTACATGGCTTAAAATAACCTGTTCCAATGGGGAACATTATTGAAAAAAAGGTTGAGAACCACTGCTCTAAGGCAGAGATCTTCAACAAGGGTTCAGGGACCCCTAGGGGGTCCTCGGAGTCACTGGGGGGGGGGGGGACGGTTTAACCTATTACATACATATTTAAAATCAGTAAAATTAGGTCATTGTAGGTCTAGTTATCTGCCTTTTTCAGTAATTTAAGCAATATCTTGCGATTCCGGTATAGAGGAAGTCGGCAGGGGTTGCCACGGTTACCTGTCTCCAACCGGCAAGGAGGCTCTCAGGAAGTGGCAACGGTGCTCCCCTACATGTTGAGTGTATACTGTCGGTACACGATCCGTCCTGCACATGTGCAGATGATAATCGTGATGTACGAGGATTTACGACTCTGCACGATCTGTTCCACAGTAGCGGTCTGTGTGTTTAAAAAAAAAAAAAAAAAAAAAAAATAAAAAAAGCTAGAGCAGATAATAAAGGAAAAACTCTCAAACAACTTAAAGACACCAATTGATGAAGAAGTCCAATTACAATCATTAGATCTGAGAAAAGTCAGTTTGGTGCTTTTTTTGTTGTTGTTTTTGGCGTTCAACTCACCTGATAGTCTGGGGGGAAAAGGCAATAAGAGCAAAGCTGCTGCTTTGAATGTCAAGTTATCAAGAACCTTTGAAACTATTTAGGAAAAGCTGCAGGTCGTAGAAACGTTGAAAGATTGCTTTTCCATTGATTGCTAGACACCGGTGTGGGGGGTGGTACATGATCATGTAAGGCTTGTTTTTATCACTTAGAATTCCTCGTGATGGCGATTAAAAACTACGCACTATAGCTTTAAAGTGTGTTTGTTCCTTGCTATAGTTCCCGTGCTCTTCTCTAGGGGCCAGACATCCCTTAAGAGTACCAAACCATATCAGAAAAACCTTATTGAAATCCAACCGCAAACCGTCCCAGCGGGTGGCGACACAGACATCTCGTCCATGCTTCAAACACCACCAGATGGTGGATGCATCCACGCAAACGTCTACAGCTTCCACACCCGTCTTCTGAATCTAACTCCATGTAAACACAGACATATAGTTGGTAATGCTGCACATAGTGAGGAAAGGCCACCCGCTTATCAGACCTGCCATTCGGAGCATTCCCTTCACCCTCCGCCCTCTACTCCACATTCCCAGCATGACTCCATCATCTCCGCTGTCTGCGCCTCACTCAGACATGTCACCACCTCCCCCCTCTCAGCCTTCTCTCCTAAAGTCGGACCTGCTAAATGATCATTAACTCTGACGCCTCCTACAGGTCCGAGGTGATCTATTACTTGCATGCTTATCTTAACGTAGACTTTGGGTTTTAGGTTTTTCATACAGAACTCTGAAACCCAGCTTTTGTATTGACCTACTCCCAATGCTTGTTTAACCCTTGTGTTGTCTTCCATTTTCTAAATTATGTCAGAAATACAGTGTTTTCTACTACCTAATTTTGATTACCCAAAAAATAACATGGACGATTGCATACAACGCACATCGCAAGTACAACAAAGAATGGATCTCTACCTTCATTGAATTTTGGGTGTTTTATTAATATTTGTTGCTTTAACGTTGACCCTTCTGTGATTATCCTTCCCTTTTTATATTAGTCTAAACATTAAAGCATGTAAACTAGGGTGACCAGGGTTTACATGGAGTCTGGTGGAGATATGCTGCTCTATACATGCTAAAATCACTGATTATTTACATGGAGTCTGGTGGAGATATGCTGCTCTCTACACGCTAAAATCACTGATTATTTACATGGAATCTGGTGGAGATATGCTGCTTTATACATGCTAAAATCACTGATTATTTACATGGAGTCTGGTGGACTTTTATGTTTTAAAAAATGATCTTAATCTTTAACAGAAAGGTCAGCCTCCTTAGAAATCCTTTCCATAATGTTATCAGACACTTAGAATATTAACGAGCAAAACGAGCACTTTATGAACGTAAATACAAGCTGGACAATTCTCCCATTAACTTCCATTGTAGCTTGTTTCTCTGCTGCCGACTGCAGCGATCTCGTTTCATACTGCATCAATGTCAAAGGAAAATCTTTCCTCAATAGTTTATATTGTATCTGATACTCAGCTCTAGGTCTAGTGTCCCCGTTTTAAGTTTTATAAAAATTAAAAACATGACATGTTTTGGAGGTATTTACGCTTCTGAGCTGAAAATGTCCCCGGATTTTGTCTGAGAAATCTGGTCCCCTTACTGTATTGGATCTCTGTGAAGGTTCGTGAAATAGGCGTTGGGTGGTCTGGTGTATCCCACCAAGCAGAGAGAGGGATCAAAAAACAACCATGCACAACAAAACAGGCAAGAATGAAATCCCCCTTCCAATACCTTCAAATACCATTTGGATAAAGTGCCACTCAGCCAGCCATACCAAAACGCTTTAATATCCAATGTAAAATAATCTCAAAATGTAATTTAGTGTCAACACAAAACCCAGCGTGTTCCAGCCGGGGACCAGATTCACAATTTAAGGCAAACAGAACACTTTCACCCAGAAAACGCTTCCTCTGGAGTGTTTTAACCCGTGTTGTTATCCCTTTTTCCCCTTATTTCAATGTCTTTGTTACTTTTTTTATTTTAAGTTTTTGTATTTTTTTTTTCATCCGCTTTTCCCAACATTTTTCACCCGTATTTTCATCCATCCATCAAACTTCATCCGCTTATCAAAAAACTATTGTGAATGAGCATAATATGGGTGCATTAAGATATTGCAGCAACATCTTTGACCTGATGGTGGTGCTCAGGGGATTACCAAAGTCAGTGAGCTTCATCTTCTGAGGAACATGAACGTCTGCCCAAAATGTTCATGGCAATCCAGCCAATAGTTGCTCAGATATTTCATTTCAATTCAATTTTATTTATAGTATCAATTCATAACAAGAGTTATCTGGAGACACTTTACAGATAGAGCAGGTCTAGACCACACTCCAGAATTTACAAGGACCTAACAGGTCTAGTAGTTTCCTCCAGAGCAAGCAACAGGGCGACAGTGGGAAGGAAAAACTCCTTTTAGGCAGAAACCTGGGACAGACCCAGACCCAGGCTCTTGGTAGGCGGTGTCTGACGGGCCGGTTGGGGTTAGAAATGAAGAGTGGCAATAACAGTCACAAAAAATAGTAGTTTGTAGTAGTTCTTTGTAGTATTTTTCAATCTGAACCAAAGTGACTAAAAGAGGACGACAGATGGCCATTTTCATCCATAGAGCAACATTTTTAAAACATCTTTTTTGGTCTTTGAATACTAAAATATTTAGTTTTTCTCTTCCAGGTTCAGTTAACCCCCGACCCCCCCCTCCCCCGGGAGGAATCTGACGCAATGAGGTAAGAATGCTTTTTATGAGAGAGTCATGTTAACGTAACGTTATCCACATGGAAAATCTGCCTTCCTGCTCACCTGAAATGATGCCCACATTTTTTTAAATTTTTTTTTAGCGCAACTGTTAATATGAGAGGGCCTTTTGCAGCCAGAGAAAGGTCTGGAAGCTTCTTAGAGGGTGCAGAGAAGATGAAACGCCATCCCAGCCTGCAGGGCGATCAGTGGGCTATTAATAGACAGCAGAAATGCAAGCATGCAAAGCACTTTGTTTTGATAGTGATATCAAAGATTCAATGGTGGTTTCTCTCTTTTGAATCTGTTTCTGCAGATTCATCACAGAAAAATGCAAGACAGGCTTTAGTTCTTTTGCTTTGAGTGGCTTTTCAAGTTGTGTAAAGTTATAAAGAAGAATCATTTGGAAAAAGCTGTAGATCAGAGAGGGAAAAGTCATCAGCTGCTGACTCCCGGATCAATATGCTTCTACGTTCAGATGATCGCAAAACATCTGTATTCTGTTGTCTTAAGATTTCTTTGATCCTTGTCATTGTTATTCTGCTCTTCTATAGGGGCCAAAAATCCCTTAAAAGTACCGTAAGTACATATGATTTAAACCAGGAGTGTCAAACCGGCCCGGTATGACAGTGTTGGACTAGGCCCACTGGATGACTTTGCAAAGTGTGAAAATTGTAATTACTTCCAATTCTATTCAATTATATTCATAGTATCAATTCATAACAAGAGTTATCTCAAGACACTTTACAGATAGAGTAGACCACACTCTATAATTTACAAATCTCCAACAATTCTAGTAATTCCCCTAAGAGCAAGCATAGTGCAACAGTGGTGAGGAAAAACACAACAGGGCATGTAACAGGGCACCGCAGAGCGTAGTAGGATGTAACAGGGCACCGCAGAGCGTAGTAGGATGTAACAGGGCACCGCAGAGCGTAGTAGGATGTAACAGGGCACCGCAGAGCGTAGTAGGATGTAACAGGGCATCACAGAGCGTAGTAGGATGTAACAGCGCAGCAGAGCGTAGTAGGATGTAACAGGGCATCGCAGAACGTAGTAGGATGTAACAGCGCAGCAGAGCGTAGTAGGATGTAACAGGGCATCGCAGAACGTAGTAGGATGTAACAGCGCAGCAGAGCGTAGAAGGATGTAACAGGGCATCGCAGAATGTAGTAGGATGTAACGGCATCGCAGAGCGTAGAAGGATGTAACGGCATCGCAGAGCGTAGTAGGATGTAACGGCATCGCAGAGCGTAGAAGGATGTAACGGGAGAGCATAGTAGGATGAATCAGCACAGCAGAGCATAGTAGGATGTAACGGGACTGCAGAGCGTAGTAGGATGTAACAGCACCGCAGAGCGTAGTAGGATGTAACAGGGCATTAGGTGTAGGATGTAACAGGGCACCGCAGAGCGTAGTAGGATGTAACAGGGCATTGCAGAGCGTAGTAGGATGTAACGGGACATTGCAGAGTGTAGTAGGATGTAACAGGGCATTGCAGAGCGTAGTAGGATGTAACGGGACATTGCAGAGTGTAGTAGGATGTAACAGGTCATTGCAGAGCGTAGTAGGACGTAACGGGACATTGCAGAGTGTAGTAGGATGTAACGGCACCGCAGAGCGTAGTAGGATGTAACAGGGCACCGCAGAGCGTAGTAGGATGTAACAGGGCATTGCAGAGCGTAGTAGGATGTAACGGGACATTGCAGAGTGTAGTAGGATGTAACAGGGCATTGCAGAGCGTAGTAGGATGTAACGGGACATTGCAGAGTGTAGTAGGATGTAACAGGTCATTGCAGAGCGTAGTAGGATGTAACGGGACATTGCAGAGTGTAGTAGGATGTAACAGGGCATTGCAGAGCGTAGTAGGATGTAACGGGACATTGCAGAGTGTAGTAGGATGTAACGGGACTGCAGAGTGTAGTAGGATGTAACGGGACTGCAGAGTGTAGTAGGATGTAACAGGGCATTGCAGAGTGTAGTAGGATGTAACGGCACAGCAGAGTGTTGTAGGATGTAACGGGACTGCAGAGTGTAGTAGGATGTAACAGGACATTGCAGAATGTAGTAGGATGTAACAGGGCATTGCAGAGTGTTGTAGGATGTAACAGGGCATTGCAGAGTGTTGTAGGATGTAAGGGGACTGCAGCGCGTAGTAGGATGTAACAGGGCACCGCAGAGCGTAGCAGGATGTAACAGCACCGCAGAGCGTAGCAGGATGTAACAGGGGACTGCAGAGCGTAGTAGGATGTAACGGGGGACTGCAGAGCGTAGTAGGATGTAACAGCGCAGCAGAGCGTATCAGGATGTAACGGCGCAGCAGAGCGTATCAGGATGTAACGGCGCAGCAGAGCGTATCAGGATGTAACGGCGCAGCAGAGCGTAGTAGGCGCAGCAGAGCATAGTAGGATGTAATGGGACTGCAGAGTGTATCAGGATATAACGGCATTTCAGGACGTTGCGTTAAATTCACCACTTTAATCTCAGAGAAAATCAGTTATTTTTCTGTAAATGTATAATTAATAATCTTAGAAATCCCCCTTTCTCCCGGGTTGGTAACGTTATTATTAACGGCCTTAGAACGCTGTCGTCGCAGAAGCAACTATTGTTTGCCAACATCAACCAAGAATCTCTGGTAGAAATGGTTTCTGATCTTTCGGAAGTGGTTTACTGGTCCATGAACTAAAATGAGTTGGACATCCCTAAGCTCTGAACCAACAAGTCCTCCAAACCATTCAACTTGGTGTTAACCTTTTTTTTTCTTTTTTGGAAACACTAACAGGACACAAACCCAGTCTCCGGGGTGAACGTCATGGGTTTGTTTGACGAGCATTTGTTTCTCATTCATTTAACAGTAGCTACCAGTCTCTTTACCAGTAACTAATCATTCATGTCAATCAGTAACTACTCATTCGTTCCTGTGTAACTACCTACATTTTTGTGTACCTTATTGTAAAGTTTAACCAAAGCAGCAGAAAAAACAGCCGTAAAAGTCATTTTTTTTGGCCGGTTTTAAAAGAAACTACTACATGTTTGATGGTGGCGATGGTGCAGTGGATATGCCTTTGGTGTAGGAGATCTGGGTCCGATTCCCACTGCAATACATCAACCAATGTGTCCCTGAGCAAGACACTTCAACCATAGCTGCTCCAGAGGCGTGTGACCTCTGACATATACAGTGGGGTTCGAAAGTTTGGGCACCCCAGGTAAAAATGTGTATTAATGTGCATACAGAAGCCAAGAAAAGATGGAAAAATCTCCAAAAGGCATCAAATGACAGATTAGACATTTGTAATATATTAAATTTTTACCTGGGGTGCCCAAACTTTCGAACCCCACTTTATAGCAGTTTTATTGGGAAGTCCCCCCTCCATCCCACTTGTAAATGACGCGTATGAATCCCATATTCATGATTTGATGAAACATCCTAGACTCTGATGGTTTTATAGACCATTTCCTTTTTAACAGCGTCCCGGTGGCACCGAGCGGAGTCCTTAAATGATCTGAGTCTCCTCCTCGTCGAGGCCTTGCTGGTTCCAGGGTGGTGTTGGAAGGGGGGCGAGGATATTTCGGGGACTTGCTGGCCGGTTGGTCTGAGGATCCAACATTTCCATAAATGCAGGAGCTCGATATCCATGTCCGAGCGCTCATATAAATACATGATATATGATTCTCCCCCTGCTGCTTCTCTGTACTCTAGGTGAGACCAGCTCCTCTCTCTTCCTCCCCCCTTTCCTTCTTTTCATCCGTGCATTACGGTCGGGACGATGTGTGCTTTTGTCTTGATTCGACTCTTTCATGGGACATGGGCGCTGACTCGATTTGTATTGCGATTTTTGTATTTATTGGGATTCTAGAAGTACAATAACAATCCAACACTTTTATAAATAAAAAATATTAGATAAAAAAACATTATCAAAATGGTTATTTATATTCAGTTCAGTTACTTTATTATCCCAGATAGGAAACTTAGTCTTTAGTCAGGCGTGCAAGAGTAAAAACACATACAAGCAACGTACAAATTAACAAAAAAGACAACAATACAACGACAGGAAGTACAAAAATGTTTCCTGTTCATACACTATAATATATTTATCAATATACAGTATGTAACAGGGAAAATGGGTCAATTTGACCCGACGACAACATGAGGGTTGAGTTTTTGGCTTTTGCAATTGAAGAAATCAACTGACTCCCATAAACTCCACTCAAATATCTGTGTATTAACAGTTATATGACTGCTTATTTTAAGGTTTTATTTCTGTTTTTTTTTGTTACATTTTGAATTGCATATTTAGTGCTCCGACAACTTTATGTCGGCCATGGACGTTGGTATTGGGATTTTATCATGATCCATCAAGTCCACATTGTTTTTGATGTTTGTTGCTTTTTAACGATGTTTTTGGTGCTTTTACCCGACATTTTGGTCGTTTGTTTTGTTAACCTTTTTGTGAAGTTTCTTTCAAAGTTTTCAGAACATTACTAACATTTCTATATATAGAGCTGGGACGATATGCTATTGTCCCGTTTAGATTCTTTACCGACACGTGAGCCCTGATTCGATATGAGTTTTTTTCATTTATTGCGATTCGAGAGTATTGAGTATTGTGATTTTTCCTTATTATACAAAAACATAAATTGAATAACACACCTGAAGAGACGATATATCATGAGACATTTCTAACAACTGATTGTTTCCTAAGAAGAATGAACCTAACAAGTCAGTGTGAAATGTATTTAATTTCTAAAGAAGAACATAACATGGACTTTCTGCTTTTTGCGAGGGGTTGAGATGTTCTAAATGGGAACCACTAGGATCATTTTAACTCGTGTTGTCTTCCCGTCAAAATTGAAAGTCAGCACTTTTGTTGATGAGTTTTATCAATGTTTTTAACTTTTTCTTACACTTTTGACGCTCTTTTTCAATGTTTGTCACTTTCACTACAGTTATTTTTGGAATTTATGGTCAATAAACCTCATTTATAGGAAATTATACCTAATTTTTGAGTTAGAAAAGCAGAAATTAGGATTTATTGAGACTAAAATTAAAGGAATGGATGTTGATGATAATCACAGACTGGAATATGTCAACTTTTACTCAATACTATTTCAAAAACACTTCAATTTGTTTTCAAATGCTATAAAATTGAATAAGACACCCCAAAATGACCCATTATTGGGTAATGACAGAACATTGATATAGGAAAATAGGTTGACCCAAGGACAACATGAGGGTTAGGCATCAAAACACGCATTTCCTACATTTTTTTGTGAATTTTTCTTTTTTCTGCATCGTTACTGTAAATGTGTCTTTAATTATGTAAAGTAAAATATTATTCTCCTGTGTTGTACAAAACTTTCTACAGATTCAAAACGGGATGTTTTTTTTCATTCATCATCCTGATAAGATATTTGGGGGGGGTGGGAGTACACTGGCTAGTTTTGATTATGGGGGGGTAACCCCCTTGGATCTCCCCCTCCCATAAATTACATAACTAACAATACGTACACTGTAAACCGGAATGTTAAATTAATTAATTGGACTAAGTACTCTAAACTTAAAGTTTAAGAAGTTCTACTTACCTAAACCAATTGAGTTATGGTTAATTAAAACGATGGATCAAGAAACTAATAAATGAGTTTATTGAACATGAAATATGGAGATTTCATAGTTAAAATTATTCAGATAAGTTAAATACTTTCAAGTTGCATGTACTGATATTTGAGTTGGTTTAACTTCAATCTAACATTACATTTGTTCACGTTACTCCACATACAGTATTTAAGCTGTAACAACCTTACACTTTTAAGTTTATAATCTCAAAAAAAAAATTATTTGTATATTTTTATTTTTATAATCTCAAAATGTTTTTAAATATTTTGATAATCTAAATATAAAAAAAAAATTATAATCTCAAACATTTTTAAAATGTTTATATTTTTATAATCTCTAAATTAAAAAATAATTATATTTTATAATCTCAAAATTTTTTAAAATTATTTTATATTTTTATAATCTCAGAAAATTGTGGCAACTGATTACTTTAATTGGGTTTATACAATATTATTTATTTATTGATTGATTTATTTATTTTTCACCCCCTCCTGCTTTGCATGTCCACATATCCTCATGTTATCTATAGTCTTGTTATTCATTTTATGCCTTTTTGTTTTCTTAATTCAGTGCTTACATGTGTTCAATTGGTTGTTTAGGACTCTTAGAATTGTAAATTGCTCATAATTATATATATATATAGTGCCTTGCGAAAGTATTCGGCCCCCTTGAACTTTTCAACCTTTTGACACATTTCAGGCTTCAAACATAAAGATATAAAATTTTTATTTTTTGTGAAGAATCACCAACAAGTGGGACACAATTGTGAAGTGGAACAAAATCTATTGGATATTTTAAACTTTTTTAGCAAATAAAAAACTGAAAAGTGGTGCGTGCTAAATGATTGGTCCCCTTGCGTTAATACTTTGTAGAGCCACCTTTTGCTGCGATTACAGCTGCAAGTCGCTTGGGGTATGTCTCTATCAGTTTTGCACATCGAGAGACTGACATTCTTGCCCATTCTTCCTTGCAAAACAGCTGGAGCTCAGTGAGGTTGGATGGAGAGCGTTTGTGAACAGCAGTTTTCAGCTCTTTCCACAGATTCTCGATTGGATTCAGGTCTGGACTTTGACTTGGCCATTCTAACACCTGGATATGTTTATTTGTGAACCATTCCTTTGTAGATTTTGCTGAATGTTTGGGATCATTGTCTTGTTGGAAGATAAATCTCCGTCCCAGTTTCAGGTCTTTTGCAGACTCCAACAGGTTTTCATCCAGAATGGTCCTGTATTTGGCTGCATCCATCTTCTCCTCAATTTTAACCATCTTCCCTGTCCCTGCTGAAGAAAAGCAGGCCCAAACCATGATGCTGCCACCACCATGTTTGACAGTGGGGATGGTGTGTTGAGGGTGATGAGCTGTGTTACTTTTACGCCAAACATATCGTTTTGCATTGTGGGCAAAAAGTTTGATTTTGGTTTCATCTGACCAGAGCACCTTCTTCCACATGTTTGGTGTGTCTCCCAGGTGGCTTGTGGCAAACTTTAGATGAGACTTTTTATGGATATCTTTGAGAAATGGCTTTCTTCTTGCCACTCTTCCATAAAGGCCAGATTTGTGCAGTGTACGACTGATTGTTGTCCTATGGACAGACTCTACCACCTCAGCTGTAGTTCTCTGCAGTTCATCCAGAGTGATCATGGGCCTCTTGGCTGCATCTCTTTATGTTTGAAGCCTGAAATGTGTCAAAAGGTTGAAAAGTTCAAGGGGGCCGAATACTTTCGCAAGGCACTGTATATATTTTTTTTACTTCTTCCTTAGATGTGACTCCTTCTATTAGCCCCTAGGTGTTTATCTTAATCTCACCCGTACCATTTTTATTTAATATAACTTTATTTTCTTGAGTTACTGTATATTGTGCAAAATAAATGAAATCATGGCTTTTAACAAAGACACAGAGCACTCGAGTCGCCCCGAGACGTTTTGGAGAGAGCTGTCGGTAAAGTGCTAATGTGCCAAAGCGCTGACCTTGGAAACGCGATCCGGGGGGGGCAACGATTTCACAGACTTTAACGAGCTGAGGATGGGTGAGGCGGATACGTTTGCTTCTCCCTTCATGCTAAAGAGTTTCATTTGAACATTCATAATAGTTGAGTCCTGTTAGTACTCGAGACTGGACTCAAGCCGCTTTTCTGTTGTCTCATCTTGGACTAGCCATATATATATATATACATACACACATACACTCTTTCCAACTGCATCCATCCATCTTCATCCCCTTATCGGGTCTCGGGGGCAGCAGCTCCAGCAGGGGACCCCAAACTTCCCTTTCCCGAGCCACATCAACCAGCTCCGACTGGGGGATCCCGAGGCGTTCCCAGGCCAGGTTGGTGATATAATCTCTCCACCTAGTCCTGGGTCTTCCTCGAGGCCTCCTCCCAGCTGGACGTCCCTCCACCTAGTCCTGGGTCTTCCCCGAGGCCTCCTCCCAGCTGGACGCCCCTCCACCTAGTCCTGGGTCTTCCCCGAGGCCTCCTCCCAGATGGACGTCCCTCCACCTAGTCCTGGGTCTTCCCCGAGGCCTCCTCCCAGCTGGTTGTCCCTCCACCTAGTCCTGGGTCTTCCCCTAGGCCTGGACCACCTAGGGAGGTGGAGGTGGTCCAGGCGTGAAGGAGCAGCGGCTCTACTTTGTTCTAAAGTAACTTCTTCCTTCAAAACAAAACCATTGATGAAGCGTGCTCGTACAGAAAACAGGTATTAGTTGAATCAAAATCCATCTAGAACAGGGCTGTAGTACTCTAGTCTGGTCTTGGACTCGAGTCTGGACTCAAGACCGTTTTTCTATGGTCTTGGACTTGTCTCGGACTCGCTAGTATTTGGATTCGGGCTTGTCTCGGCCACTGGTCTTGCCCAATATGGCTTTTGGTCTGGACCGAGTCCAGGTGTCTTTATGATGTTGATAATAATATTGGAGGGAAAGTGAAACCCAAAATGATTGTCTTGATACGGTCATGCATAAGACCTTTTTTTCTGTCCTGGACTCGGTCTTGTCTTGGACTCGAACCTCTTTGGACTCGGTCTTGGACTCAAACCTCTTTTGACTCGATTTTGACTCGGACTCAAACCTCTTTGGACTCGATCTTGACTCGGACTCGAACCTTTTTGGACTCGGTCTTGTCGTGGACACGACTAGTCCTGGTCTTGGACTTGTCTTGGACTCGACTAAGGTGGTCTACAGCCCTGACGGCTGGCTGCATCATGTACATCCGGCATCAATCAGTTTCATTTGGCACGATGTCAGCAAGTCCTTTGTTGATTCTTCAGGACGAGTAATAAGTTGGAATGGGAACATTTCCATTATTTGATATTTTAACCCTTGTGTTGTCTTCCCATCAACCATGAAAAAAATACTATATGGAATATATATTTCAACACTATAATCGCTTTCTGACATTTGTTGTCACTTTTTCAATGTAGTGGGGGAAAGGATGTTGATGGATAATCACAGACTGGAATATGTCAACTTTTACTCAATACTATTTCAAAAACACTTCCATTTGTTTTACAATGCTATAAAATTGAATAAGACGCCCCAAAATTAATGAAAGTAGAGATTTGTACTTGGCAAAGAGCGTTGGGTGGAATCAATCATGTTATTTTGGGGAATTAAAAAGAACATTGATATAGGACAACATGAGGACAACATGAGGACAACATGGGGACAACATGAGGACAACATGAAGACGGCTCAATTTAACCCGAGGACAACATGAGGTCAACATGAGGACAACATGGGGACAACATGGGGACAACATGAGGACAACATGGGGACAACATGGGGACAACATGAGGACAACATGGGGACAACATGAGGACAACATGAAGACAACATGAGGGCAACATGAGGGCAACATGAGGGCAACATGGGGACAACATGAGGACAACATGGGGACAACATGAGGACAACATGAGGACAACATGGGGACAACATGGGGACAACATGAGGACAACATGGGGACAACATGGGGACAACATGAGGACAACATGGGACAACATGGGACAACATGAGGACAACATGAAGACAACATGAGGGCAACATGAGGGCAACATGGGGACAACATGAAGACAACATGAGGACAACATGGGGACAACATGAAGACAACATGAGGGCAACATGAAGACAACATGAAGACAACATGAGGACAACATGAGGACAACATGAGGACGACATGAGGACAACATGAAGACAACATCAGGGAAACATGAGGACGACATGAGGACAACATGAAGACAACATCAGGGAAACATGAGGACGACATGAGGGAAACATGAGGGTTAATATTTGGCTTTTGCAGTTGAAGAAATCGACTCAAATATCTGTGTATTAACAGTTGTATGTTATTTTTAGGTCATTTCTGTGTTTTTCCTTTTTGAATTACATATTTAGTGCTCCGCCAACTTTATGTCAGCCGTGGACGTTGGTTTTGGGATTTTAGGCTGATCCATCAAGTCCATGTTACACTTTTCGACATTTGTCGCTTTTTAAAGACGTTTTTGGTGCTTTCACCCAACATTTTGGCTGTTTGTTTCAACATTTTTGCTGCTTTTTTGTCAACCTTTCAACGTTTCAGAACACAACTAACTGAGCGCCGCTGTGTGAGAGAATGTAATATACTGGAGGCATACACATTATTTCTGTTTTTTAATTGTGGGTCCCGGGTAACGAGCTGCCAGGACCAAGTGTAGTATTTGATTGAACTTTTGTCCTTTGATTGACTTTGGTTGATTGCGAACTTTTAGATTAGAAAACATAATGTATCCTGCAAAAGATTTTAACCTTAGCATGTAGTTTGGAGTCAAAATCAGCCACTAAGTTAACTTTTTTACACAATCTGCCTATGGATCGAGATCTTTTTACTACAACAACTGTTCATTTTTCAGAATTTTCTAGAAATCTGACTCAGGGCCTTAAAATGAGAGAGGAGTGTCATGAAAATAACGATGAAATAAGTTGAGTTTGTGGTGTGTATTTTTTCTATTTTGTGTGTTGACAGACTGTGTTTGTGTGTGTGTGTGTGTGTGTGTGTGTGTGTGTGTGTGTGTGTGTGTGTGTGTGTGTGTGTGTGTCTTTTCTATTTTGAAGCTGGGTTGGAAAGTTGAGAAATGTAACATCTGGACGTTTCTGGAAGTTCGGCTATGGGAAAAAGCATTTCAAGATAAAGTGACTTCGTAGATAGTTTTGACAGAGCATCGGGATTTAGAAAATTTGAATGTTTTAAGTTTCCGGAAATTTGAGATTGTTTTGTTCCGTGAACAAACTTAAAGAGATTTAATTGTTTGAGTTTGTACACTGCAAATAAATGTATATTTAGGTATTTTAACAAAAATCTAAAATCTGCATGTGCTGAGAGTTTCAGCTTGTTTTCAGCTTCGTTATTCTGCAACGGTAAAATAAAACCGGGAATTATTTATAGTAAAAAATAACTGAAATCTGAGTCTGGGACCCAGAGACGTGTGTGTGTGTGTGTGTGTGTAGACGTGTATGTTAACTGACTGACGTGTGTGTGTTGACTAACTGGTGTGGGTTTGTTGACTGACTGGTGTGTGTCTGTGTGTGTGTCTGTGTGTTGACTGACTGGTGTGTGTCTGTGTTGACTAACTGGTGTGTGTGTGTGTGTGTGTGTGTGTGTGTGTGTGTGTGTGTGTGTTGACTGACTGGTGTGTGTTTGTGTGTGTGTGTGTGTGTGTGTGTGTGTGTGTGTGTCTGTGTGTTGACTGACTGGTGTGTGTGTATGTGTGTGTGTGTGTGTGTGTGTGTGTGTCTGTGTGTTGACTGACTGTGTGTGTGTGTGTGTGTGTGTGTGTGTGTGTGTGTGTGTGTGTTGACTGACTGGTGTGTGTGTGTGTGTGTGTGTGTGTGTGTGTGCGTGTGTGTGTGTGTCTGTGTGTTGACTGACTGGTGTGTGTGTGTGTGTGTGTGTGTGTGTGTGTCTGTGTGTTGACTGACTGGTGTGTGTGTGTGTGTGTGTGTGTGTGTGTGTGTGTGTTAACTGACTGGTGTGTGTGTGTGTGTGTGTGTGTGTGTGTGTGTGTGTGTGTTGACTGACTGGTGTGTGTGTGTGTGTGTGTGTGTGTTGACTGACTGGTGTGTGTGTGTGTGTGCGTGTGTGTGTGTGTGTGTGTGTGTGTCTGTGTGTGTGTCTGTGTGTTGACTGACTGGTGTGTGTGTGTGTGTGTGTGTGTGCGTGTTGACTGACTGTGTGTGTGTGTGTGTGTGTGTGTGCGTGTGTGTGTGTGTGTCTGTGTGTTGACTGACTGGTGTTGGCAGTGAGTTTGCTGCTGCAGCACATTTTCTTCTCCACGAAAGCAATTGAAGTGAATACTCCTGGGGGGGGGGATTGGGTTTTGAACACCTGTAAAGGAGCTTATTGCGGGCGACAGCGATGACACCCGACCCAGAACGCCAAACTTAGCTCTGTCACTACTTACCCCCCGATGGTTTAATCAGATCCCGTGTCCCCCGGAGGAGGGCGGCTGGTATTTAAGCTCCACGCTGATGATAACGCCGTTTATTCTCCACGACTCCATCTCCTCCTCCGTTTGTCCTTCTCTGAAGAAAACACACCGCCATCATGTCTGAGTGAGTCCCGCTCCTCCATTACTTATCTTTGATTTATAGTGGTTAAAATGTGCGTTCAACATAGAAAAAAATATATGTGTGTGTGTGTGTAAATGTATCTATATTTGTATATGTATGTGCATATGTATGTCTGTATATGTATGCATATATATATATATGAGAGAGAGAGAGAGTGCCATTGTTAATTTAATGTTAAATATTGAATATATTTCAATATGTAAATGGATGTTAAGTATTTGAGTGCATGCTCAACTTCTGTATTCAAAGTTTTCTTTAAGTTGAGAAGTAACGGCGATGAAACGTAGTATCAGTAGTATCAGAAGTACTACAGAAGTCTTCGTGAGGACCGAGAGTTCAGTTTGTAGAAAAGAGAGAGAAGGTGGAAAGAGATAGAGCCGGAAAAGGAAGAAAGAAGGAAAAGTTATGGTGGAAAGAAAGAGACCGTTGAAAGGATAACCAAAAGAAAAGGAGTGAATGACAGTATACAGAAAGGAATGGCAAGAGGGAGGGAGAGAGAGACAAAAGGAAGGAAAGAGGAAAGGAAGGATGAAAAGAGAGGACAGTAGAAAGATGAAAAGAGAGGACATTAGAAAGGAAGGAAAGAGAAAAGGAAGGATGAAAAGAGAAGGCATTAAAAAGGAAGGAAAGAGAAAAGGAAGGATGAAAAGAGAGGACATTAGAAAGTTGAAAAGAGAAAAGGAAGGATGAAAAGAGAGGACATAAAGAAGGAAAGAGTAAAGGAAGTATGAAAAGAGAGGACATTAAAAAGGAAGGAAAGAGAAAAGGAAGGATGGAAAGAGGACATAAGGAAAAAGAAAAGGAAGTATGAAAAGAGAGAACATTAGAGAGGAAGAAAAGAGAAAAGGAAGGATGAAAAGAGAGGAAATTAGGAAGGAAAGAGAAAAGGAAGGATGGAAAGAGGCAGAGAAAGGACAGAATGAAGCAAAAACGAAAAAAGAGAAAAATGAAAGTTGTTGAAGTCTCATGAAAGAATATGTTTGTGTGCGAAGTTCTTAAAGCTGAATTAAAATGATTTGACAGAGAAATGAAGGAAGAAAAGAGAGAAGGAAAAGAGAAGAGAGAGAGAAAGAGAGAGAGATGTAAAATATGAAGTATGAACTGTTGCAACGGAGGTGCCGTGTTCTGAAATATTTATAAAAACACATCAAACACCAGAGAAAAGAGCAGAAAGTATTTCATATATATTTTTATATAAATGAACAATTTTATATACACTGTAACAAATTTAACGTAAAATTTACAGTAACTACGGCAACTGGTAGCAAGTTACTGTGAATTATTTTTACAGTAAAGGTACTCAAGGTACTTCCATTTACCGTATTTTATGTATTCATTGCAAAATACAAAATAATTAAACACAACATAAGATAAAAATGTACAAGTACAGTAGTTTACTGTACTTTTTACAGTACTATAGGCCTAGTGGCTATATGGTGATACTTTTTTACTGTAATACTTAGACTACTGTGATTTCTACTGTAATACTTAGACTACTGTGATGTCATGGCGACAAGGTTGTAATGTACTTTACAGCATTCTACTGTAAAATCATATACAGTAGTGTTACTGTGACACACAATAACAGAAAGACACACACACACAAACAAACCAACAGTCAATCACACACAGAGTCACACACAGACACACACAGACACACACATACATACAGAGAGAGACACACACACTCATACAGAGAGACAGACACACACACACACACACACACAAAATGTACTTTACAGCATCCTACTGTAGTGTTACTGTGAAATCTAAAGTAATAACTGGAGATTTCGGATATTATTATATTAAATTATTTACAGTGAAGTAACAGTTGTTTCTGATCTTCACAGGAAGAAGATGAACTCGAGCCGCAGGCATCATCTGAAGGTACCACAGCCCGTTGATCTCTTTCTATCCTCTGATTCGCTGTCACACAGGTAATCAAGCTGCTGATTGGTGGACGTGTCGGACCGGTTCGATTTTTGGTCTCCAACCAGTAGCAGAACCAATCACATAATCCTGACATTAACAGGGAGGTACAGGAGCTGGCTAGCGTCGGGGTCACGTGGTTAGCGTCAATTAGGGTTAGTTAAGGTTAGTTAGTTTTATTTAGAGTCCGTTAGGGTTAGTTAGAGTCAGTTAGGGTTAGTTAGTTTTATTTAGAGTCAGTTAGGGTTAATTAGTTTTATTTAGAGTCAGTTAGGGTTAGTTAGAGTCAGTTAGGGTTAGTTAGGGTTAGTTAGGTTTATTTAGAGTCAGTTAGGGTCAGTTAGGGTTAGTTAGAGTCAGTTAGGGTTAGTTAGTTTTATTTAGAGTCAGTTAGGGTTAGTTAGTTTTATTTAGAGTCAGTTAGGGTTAGTTAGAGTCAGTTAGGGTTAGTTAGGTTTATTTAGAGTCAGTTAGGGTCAGTTAGGGTTAGTTAGAGTCAGTTAGTGTCAGTTAGGTTATATTTAGAGTCAGTTAGGGTCAGTTAGGGTTAGTTGGGGTTATGGTCAGACTCACTGCTCCCACTGTAATGTAGCTGCTGGTGAAGGTGGGGCTCATGTTAAGACTCACTGCTCCCACTGTAATGTAGCTGCTGGTGAAGGTGGGACTCATGTTAAGACTTACTGTTCCCACTGTAATGTAGTTGCTGGTGAAGGTGGGGCTCATGTCAAGACTACTGCTCCCACTGTAATGTAGCTGCTGGTGAAGGTGGGGCTCATGTCAAGACTACTCCTGCCACTGTAATGTAGCTGCTGGTGAACGTGGGGCTCATGTTAAGACTACTGCTCCCACTGTAATGTAGCTGCTGGTGAAGGTGGGGCTCATGTCAAGACTACTCCTGCCACTGTAATGTAGCTGCTGGTGAAGGTGGGGCTCATGTTAAGACTCACTGCTCTCACTCTGATGTAGCTGCTGGTGAAGGTGGGGCTCATGTTAAGACTACTGCTCCCACTGTAATGTAGCTGCTGGTGAAGGTGGGGCTCATGTCAAGACTACTGCTCCCACTGTAATGTAGCTGCTGGTGAAGGTGGGGCTCATGTCAAGACTACTGCTCCCACTGTAATGTAGCTGCTGGTGAACGTGGGGCTCATGTTAAGACTCACTGCTCCCACTCTGATATAGCTGCTGGTGAAGGTGGGGCTCATGTTAAGACTCACTGCTCCCACTGTAATGTAGCTGCTGGTGAAGGTGGGACTCATGTTAAGACTTACTGCTCCCACTGTAATGTAGCTGCCGGTGAAGGTGAGGCTCATATTAAGACTACTGCTCCTACTGTAATGTAGCTGCTGGTGAAGGTGGGGCTCATGTTAAGACTCACTGCTCCCACTCTGATGTAGCTGCTGGTGAAGGTGGGGCTCATGTTAAGACTCACTGCTCTCACTCTGATGTAGCTGCTGGTGAAGGTGGGGCTCATGTCAAGACTACTGCTCCCACTGTAATGTAGCTGCTGGTGAACGTGGGGCTCATGTTAAGACTACTGCTCCCACTGTAATGTAGTTGCAGGTGAAGGTGGGGCTCATGTTAAGACTACTGCTCCCACTGTAATGTAGCTGCTGGTGAAGGTGAGGCTCATGTTAAGACTACTGCTCCCACTGTAATGTAGCTGCTGGTGAACGTGGGGCTCATGTTAAGACTACTGCTCCCACTGTAATGTAGCTGCTGGTGAAGGTGGGGCTCATGTCAAGACTACTCCTGCCACTGTAATGTAGCTGCTGGTGAAGGTGGGGCTCATGTTAAGACTCACTGCTCTCACTCTGATGTAGCTGCTGGTGAAGGTGGGGCTCATGTTAAGACTACTGCTCCCACTGTAATGTAGCTGCTGGTGAAGGTGGGGCTCATGTCAAGACTACTGCTCCCACTGTAATGTAGCTGCTGGTGAAGGTGGGGCTCATGTCAAGACTACTGCTCCCACTGTAATGTAGCTGCTGGTGAACGTGGGGCTCATGTTAAGACTCACTGCTCCCATTCTGATATAGCTGCTGGTGAAGGTGGGGCTCATGTTAAGACTCACTGCTCCCACTGTAATGTAGCTGCTGGTGAAGGTGGGACTCATGTTAAGACTTACTGCTCCCACTGTAATGTAGCTGCCGGTGAAGGTGAGGCTCATGTTAAGACTACTGCTCCTACTGTAATGTAGCTGCTGGTGAAGGTGGGGCTCATGTTAAGACTCACTGCTCCCACTCTGATGTAGCTGCTGGTGAAGGTGGGGCTCATGTTAAGACTCACTGCTCTCACTCTGATGTAGCTGCTGGTGAAGGTGGGGCTCATGTCAAGACTACTGCTCCCACTGTAATGTAGCTGCTGGTGAACGTGGGGCTCATGTTAAGACTACTGCTCCCACTGTAATGTAGCTGCTGGTGAAGGTGGGGCTCATGTTAAGACTACTGCTCCCACTGTAATGTAGCTGTTGGTGAAGGTGGGGCTCATGTTAAGACTACTGCTCCCACTGTAATGGGGCTCAGCTGCTGGTGAAGGTGGGGCTCATGTTAAGACTACTGCTCCCACTGTAATGTAGCTGTTGGTGAAGGTGGGGCTCATGTTAAGACTACTGCTCCCACTGTAATGTAGCTGCTGGTGAAGGTGAGGCTCATGTTAAGACTACTGCTCCCACTGTAATGTAGCTGCTGGTGAACGTGGGGCTCATGTTAAGACTACTACTCCCACTGTAATGTAGCTGCTGGTGAAGGTGGGGCTCATGTTAAGACTACTGCTCCCACTGTAATGTAGCTGCTGGTGAAGGTGGGGCTCATGTTAAGACTACTGCTCCCACTGTAATGTAGCTGCTGGTGAAGGTGGGGCTCATGTTAAGACTACTGCTCCCACTGTAATGTAGCTGCTGGTGAAGGTGGGGCTCATGTTAAGACTACTGCTCCCACTGTAATGTAGCTGCTGGTGAAGGTGAGGCTCATGTTAAGACTATTGCTCTTACTGCTGGCTGCTTCCTGTCTCTCCATCGCCGCTGAGACAGTTGAAATCACAGTCTGGGTCGCCGCCTGCTGGAGGAAACGGTCAAACACACACAAAGGGCTTCATAGTGTTTGTTTTGGCTGTGTTAATGCATGTAACCAAAAAACAGGCCCCCAGACCCTTGAGGACACATTTAAATATTCTATTATTATATCAGGGTTTTAATTAATTTATACTACTTATTGAATTACAATTTTTTAGAATCACTACACACAAGCCTGAAATACACACACATGCTCAGGACCTATTCATGGAGAGATGGAGTGAGTGGGCTGCCAGCTGGACCAGCGTCCTGAGCGGTTGGGGGGGATGGGAAGAGGTGAAGGAGGAGGTGAAGTGGCATCTCTCCAGCCACCAAACCACACTCCGGTTCCCAACCCAACTCCCTGCAGACTGAGCCACAGCCACGGCTCAAAGGTGTAGTTTTAACTGTTTTCCACTAGAAGGAGCCATTTTGTAACGTTTTGGCCTTGTGGATGTTCCTCCTGCAGAGTCTGATCCTGTCCATCGCTGCGGGCTGGCTGGAGCAGGAGAAGAAGGACCTCGTAGCGGCCAAGCAGGCCTACATGGCCGAGAACTGTCCCGCACCGACGATGAGCGGAGACCAGGCCGCCCTCATGGTGAGAGACGATCAACGCTTCAACCTTTAATCGGAAAGAGAATCAATTAAATGAGATTTATTTTGCAAGGTTGATGGTGCATACACAGAAACAATACCATTACATAATAACAACAATAAATATAAATAACACATTCATATACAAATAACACACATACATACACCAATACATAGATACACACATACATTCACACACATACATACAACTGATCACTTTTATTCCTCATCATCATCAAATATTAGGTATAATTCTATATAAATGAGGGTTATTGACCATGAATTCCAAAAAAAGTAGTAAAACTAGTAAGGTGGTGTTAGTGAAAACTAACAAAAATTTCAAATTTTTGTCCCTTTTTGACTCGGGACGACAACACAAGGGTTAATTTAAGATTTTATTGTCATTCCACAGTACACTGTAGTATGAAATTATGTGCAATGTTCACAGCTTAAAAAATATAGCACAGAAACAATTAGAAACATGGTAGAAAAATCAAGATGTTAGCAACGTTTTTGTCCCTTTTTTCAGTGTTTGTCACTTTTTTTGACGTTTTCAAAACTACGAAAAGCAGAAATTAGGAATTATTTAGACTAAAATTAAAGGAATGGATGTTGATGATAATCACAGACTGGAATATGTCAACTTTTACTCAATACTATAGGAAAAAACACTTCCATTTGTTTTACAATGCTATAAAATTGAATTAGACGCCCCAAAATTAATGAAAGTAGAGATTTGTACTTGGCAAAGAGCGAATATGGAATCAATCATGTTATTTTGGGGAATTAAAAAGAACATTGATATAGGACAACATGGGGACAACATGGGGACAACATGGGGACAACATGGGGGCAACATGAGGACAACATGAGGACAACATGAGGACAACATGGGGGCAACATGGGGACAACATGGGGACAACATGGGGACAACATGAGGACAACATGGGACAACATGAGGACAACATGGGGACAACATGAGGACAACATGGGGGCAACATGGGGACAACATGAGGACAACATGGGGACAACATGGGGACAACATGGGGACAACATGAGGACAACATGAGGACAACATGGGGACAACATGGGGACAACATGAGGACAACATGGGGACAACATGGGGACAACATGAGGACAACATGGGGACAACATGAGGACAAAATGAGGACAACATGAGGACAACATGGGGGCAACATGGGGACAACATGGGGACAACATGGGGACAACATGGGACAACATGGGGACAACATGAGGACAACATGGGGACAACATGAGGACAACATGGGGGCAACATGGGGACAACATGAGGACAACATGAGGACAACATGAGGACAACATGGGGACAACATGAGAACAACATGGGGACAACATGGGGACAACATGAGGACAACATGGGGACAACATGAGGGCAACATGAGGGTAACATGGGGGCAACATGAAGACAACATGAGGGTTAAACTCTTTGTAAAACATGAGATTTTGAATGAATGCCAGAGAATTTCTTTTAATATCCTGTTCGAAAGTCAGTACAGGAAAAAGAAGACAAAGTACTTTGAAGTAGAGGAAAGCGTGTCCAGTGAGTGAGTGTCCAGTAAGCGTCCCGTCTGTGTCTTTAGGAAGCCTGCAAGAAGCTGCACGCCCTCATCGACAAAGTGGATGAAGAGAGGTACGACCTGGAGTCCAAAGTGGGCAAAGCTGATAAAGAGGTAAACGTCTTCCTGCTGTTTGAGCTTTTATCTTCTCATGATACGTATGTCTTCTCCACCAAGGCAATTCTGGTGCTGGTTCGGAGTCGGTGCCAGATATCGAACCGGTTCTTTGCTTTTTCACTCAAATAAACCTGGTTCTGGGCCCAGAACACGGGTTCCAACTCAGCACCAACCAGCGCTGGTCTAGGGATAAGAACCGGTTACGTCAGGTGCTGGGGGGGGGGGGGTTATCATGACGTTCGAAAACAAAAACTTTTGGCCGCCATTTTGAAAACACCGGTCAGCTGTTAACCATAAAGAGCTGTTAATGTTAGCTTCGGACATGGATGGGAAACCAGAACCACCGTGGTCTGTGGAGCTGGATAAGATCCAGCTGGTTCTTAGAGAACTGGCAAGTAGAACCAGCACCAAACTGGCACCAGCACCAGAACCAGCACCAGAACCAGCACCTGGTTAGCCTTGGTAGAAAAGACATTTGACTGGTTAGTACTGTGGCCTCACAACAAGAAGGTACCGGGGTGGAACCCTGGTCGTCCCCGGCCTTTCTTTGTGGAGGTGGCATTAGAGAGGGGCTGGGCAATATATATTATATCAACATTGATATATGAATAGAGTAGAAAACCTTTATCATTATACACAAGTGCAGTACCTGTGCAGCGAGATGGAAGCAACCCCTTTCCAGTGTCAACACGAAATATAAAAATATAAAATGTAAGTAGTGCAGAAGAAGGGGAAAAAAGAGAGAGGGGAATGTGGTGCAAAGTTCCTGAGAGCCACTATATACACATATATAATATGGTAAGAAGGAAGCTAGATATGGATATGAAGCTACATATTGTCTTGAATTTTTTATATTGTAATATTGGAATTACATAAGTGTCTTTTTTCTGGTTTTAAAAGCTGCGTTACAGTAAAGTGATGTCATTCTCTGAATTTACCAGTTACCTGTTCTAGCTGTTCTATTATTGGTCTTTAGCCCACTTAGTCATTATATCCACATTACTGATGATTAGTATGATGAAAATCTCACTGTGTAAATATTTTGTGAAATAGTCAACCCAACAATATTGCCACAATATTGACAGTGATATTTCATTTTCTACATATTGCCCAGCTTTAATTAGAGGGTGACAATTTGTTGTGAGTCCCGCTGTACGGGAGTCAATACCCCTGATGGTAACGTGATAGGGATGGAATAGAGCATAGAAATATGCAGATAATACATGTTACCTAGACCTGCAGGTAATACATGTTACCTAGACCTGCAGGTAATACATGTCACCTAGACCTGCAGGTAATACATTTTACCTAGACCTGCAGGTAATACATGTTACATAGACCTGCAGGTAATACATGTTACCTAGACCTGCAGGTAATACATGTTACATAGACCTGCAGGTAATACATGTTACCTAGACCTGCAGGTAATACATGTTACCTAGACCTGCAGGTAATACATGTTACATAGACCTGCAGGTAATACATGTTACCTAGACCTGCAGGTAATACACCTAGACCTGTTACATAGACCTGCAGGTAATACATGTTACCTAGACCTGCAGGTAATACATGTTACCTAGACCTGCAGGTAATACATGTTACATAGACCTGCAGGTAATACATGTTACCTAGACCTGCAGGTAATACATGTTACCTAGACCTGCAGGTAATACATGTTACCTTGACCTGCAGGTAATACCTGTCACCTAGACCTGCAGGTAATACCTGTCACCTAGACCTGCAGGTAATACATGTTACCTAGACCTGCAGGTAATACCTGTCACCTAGACCTGCCGGTAATACATGTTACCTAGACCTGCAGGTAATACATGTTACCTAGACCTGCAGGTAACACATGTTACCTAGACCTGCAGGTAATACATGTTACCTTGACCTGCAGGTAATACCTGTCACCTAGACCTGCAGGTAATACATGTTACCTAGACCTGCAGGTAATACCTGTCACCTAGACCTGCAGGTAATACATGTTACCTAGACCTGCAGGTAATACATGTTACCTAGACCTGCAGGTAATACATGTTACCTAGACCTGCAGGTAATACATGTTACCTAGACCTGCAGGTAATACATGTTACATAGACCTGCAGGTAATACATGTTACCTAGACCTGCAGGTAATACATGTTACCTAGACATAGACCTGCAGGTAATACATACCTAGACCCAGGTAATACATGTCACCTAGACTGCAGGTAATACATGTTACCTAGACCTGCAGGTAATACATGTTACATAGACCTGCAGGTAATACATGTTACCTAGACCTGCAGGTAATACATGTTACATAGACCTGCAGGTAATACATGTTACCTAGACCTGCAGGTAATACATGTTACCTTGACCTGCAGGTAATACCTGTCACCTAGACCTGCAGGTAATACCTGTCACCTAGACCTGCCGGTAATACATGTTACCTAGACCTGCAGGTAATACCTGTCACCTAGACCTGCAGGTAATACATGTTACCTAGACCTGCAGGTAATACATGTTACCTAGACCTGCAGGTAACACATGTTACCTAGACCTGCAGGTAATACATGTTACCTTGACCTGCAGGTAATACCTGTCACCTAGACCTGCCGGTAATACATGTTACCTAGACCTGCAGGTAATACCTGTCACCTAGACCTGCCGGTAATACATGTTACCTAGACCTGCAGGTAATACATGTTACCTAGACCTGCAGGTAATACATGTTTCCTAGACCTGCAGGTAATACATGTCACCTAGACTTGCAGGTAATACATGTCACCTAGACCTGCAGGTAATACATGTTACCTAGACCTGCAGGTAATACACGTCTCCTAGATCTGCAGGTAATACATGTTACCTAGACCTGCAGGTAATACATGTTACCTAGACCTGCAGGTAATACATGTCACCTAGACCTGCAGGTAATACATGTTACCTAGACCTGCAGGTAATACATGTCACCTAGACCTGCAGGGAATACATGTCACCTAGACCTGCAGGTAATACTTATTACCTAGGCCTGCAGGTAATACATGTTACCTAGACCTGCAGGTAATACGTGTTACCTAGACCTGCAGGTAATACATGTTACCTAGACCTGCAGGTAATACATGTTACCTAGACCTGCAGGTAATACATGTTACCTAGACCTGCAGGTAATACATGTTACCTAGACCTGCAGGTAATACATGTTACCTAGACCTGCAGGTAATACATGTTACCTAGACCTGCAGGTAATACATGTCACCTAGACCTGCGTGTAGGTTGATTTTCACAAGAGATTTGAACATGTCCACTTTAGGGACCAAATTATCTCTTTATGCATCGCTCTGGAACAGTTTTGGGCGGGTCAAATTCAAACGAATACATCTACATGCCCTTAGACATCAAAGGGTTAACATCAGCAACTCGTCCTCTTAGATCCAAGACCTGAAGATCAAGGTGGTGGATCTGGCCGGGGTGAAGAAACCCGCCCTGAAGAAAGTGCGCATGTCGGCCGACGCCATGCTGAAGGCTCTGCTGGGCTCCAAGCACACGGTCAACATGGACCTCAGGGCCAACCTCAAGCAGGTCAAGAAGGAGGTCAAGGAGGAGGTGAGCCATGCATGCCTACACCTTGACTTTAAATCACAATTGACTTCAGAATCAGCTTTATTTGCCAGGTATAACGACAAATACGAGGAATTTTTCTTTGGAACATCGTTGCTCACAGTGTGCTTACACATACAAAACAACCAAACAATACATACACACATATATACACCCTAATATACTGTGTACATACTCTAAACAGAAACAATATGGACGTTATTGTCATTGTAAGTAAAGCAGGGTTTTCCCCAGTGGTTTGCAATCCACTGTGAATTATTATAATTTTAATCATTTTAGTTTTAATCCTTTTTTTAAGATTTTTTTTTTAACCCTCCTGTTGTCCTCGGGTCAAATCTGACCCCTTTAACCCTTGTATGGTATTCAGGTCAAATTGACCCATTTCAAATCTTTACAAGAAGAAAAATGGTACAAGTTACATTTTTCCTACCTGAAAATCAACGTCCTTACCTTATTTCTTGTGATAAACATGTATTCCTGACTCAGTTCAGAACATTATTCTGGATATGACACTTATGTTGTTTCCATAGTGGATTTTTAACATGAATTATAACCTTATGACAAAAACCCCACTTCCATGTTTAATTGTGTTCTAGTAGAGACTGATGCATTCCCTAAACATAGATGTTATCTCAGCTGTTGGAAATTGAGATAAGACGATATTTGGTAATGGATTATGAAGTAAGATTTTATTTCAGAATTGTTTTTAAAACCCCAAATAAGTCCCGGGTCAGTTTGACCCGAGGGACACGAGAGGGTCCCGAAGGTGAAGACAACGCGATGGTTAAATAACTGTGGAAATCCTGAATATTAAGCTAAACAATGAGATAATAAGTGGGCCGACTCCTAATAATTTAGTACATTTAATATCAGATACTTTAAGACTTTACACAACATATATACAGATATACAAGACTGTCCTGTAGTACTGATACACATCATCCAACGAGGCAAGACAGGAATTTGAATATTTAATACCAAATTATTCAGCTTTTTTGTTATCTTTTTTCTTAAAATAGATCTATTCGGAGTAGTGTCTTTTGTATTAATTGGGTTAACTGTAAGATTTAATTATGATTTGTATTTTCAAATGTTATATGTCTGTGTGTGTGATGTGATGACCCCAGGAAGAATAGCTTTTAGCTTATGCTAAGCTAACGAGGATCCAAATAAAACCAACTTTTACTCCACTAATATCCTAAAAGGTGACTTTAAAGGCCTGTTCACACCGGGACGAATTTCGCGCGCGATATTCGCCGACGTTTAACGCGTTGTGACTAAACAAAGGGCGTCAATGAGAGTGTGCACACCGACGCGAAAAACGCCACGCGTAAAAGCGTCATTTTTTTTAAAAACGCCTCGGGTTCGTTTTTTTTGGTTTGACGTGCCGCGTCAAAAACTATCCGACCAATGAAATCGGCCCTTTTGCTCACGTGTCTTGTGCTTCTGAAGTTACACTAAAACACAACTTGGCGGCGCTCAAGCACAAAACGGTCTTACCGAGCACACCGACGAAGAAGAAGACATACGCCACCGTCATCGCTGCCACAAGACGAGGAAGAGGCAAAGCACGATGTCCAAAATAAATGTTGAGCTGCTGGTCTCCATGGTTTCGGAGCATAAAGAGATATATCTGATTTAGAAGAAATGTTCTAAATATTTGCTCTCTTCTTCTCTGCTCTTCTTCTGAGTTGCAAGCGAGTATCAGAAGCGCAAAGTTGCGCAGCGCCACCCTATGTACGGGGGTATTTCTGTTTTACATTAAGCGCCATCTAGTGACAGATAATGAATTTGCATGTTCATTCGGCTCATCGTCAGCAAAAATCGCTTGGGTGTGAACACAAAAAACGCGTCGAAAAACGCTGACGAATAACGCCCGCCGATATTCGTCCCGGTGTGTACGGGCCTTAACTCCTACCAAAGTTATATTTTCTGGGAAGATACTTGTACTTTTACTCCAGTATTGGAGTACAGGTTCTTTAAGCGAGACTTGTTGACGTCATGTTGGACGCGAGACATCACTGTGTTGACTCTCTTCGTCCTGCAGGCGGTAGACGCCGGCGACTGGCGTAAGAACATCGAGGACAAAGCCGACAGGAAGAAGATGTTCGAGACTTCCTAAAGACTTGACCTCCGCTCCTGTAGTTGCTCTTTGGCTGTTTTAGCACTTTTTATGTTAATTTTTTTGGTTGAACTGAAGTAACTTTTGTTTCATTAAATCTGCAACTTTCAGCTTCGGCCTGTTTTTGTACTTTTTGTAAAGAGAGCGGCTAAAATTAGAAATGACTTCTAAATTTCACACTTCGCTCTCCAAGATCTCGTTTCCATTGCTATGTTTTTTGTTTTTTTGAACAGAGTTTTAAACTCTGACAGCCAATCAAAATCCATCTGAGTTTAACATACAACAACATACGTCACCAGAGACATATAACAACATACGTCACCAGAAAGATACAACAACATACGTCACCAGAGACATATGACAACAAACGTCACCAGAGACATATGACAACAAACGTCACCAGAGACATACAACAACATACGTCACCAGAGACATATGACAACAAACGTCACCAGAGACATACAACAACATACGTTACCAGAGACATACAACAACATACGTCACCAGAGACATACAACAACATACGTCACCAGAGACATACAACAACATACGTCACCAGAGACATACAACAACAAACGACAACATACGTCACCAGAGAGACATACAACAACATACGTCACCAGAGACATACAACAACATACGTCACCAGAGACACATGACAACATACGTCACCAGAGACATATGACAACATACGTCACCAGAGACACATGACAACATACGTCACCAGAGACATATAACAACATACGTCACCAGAGACATACAACAACATACGTCACCAGAGACATACAACAACATACGTCACCAGAGACATATGACAACATACGTCACCAGAGACATACAACAACATACGTCACCAGAGACATACAACAACATACGTCACCAGAGACATATGACAACATACGTCACCAGAGACATATAACAACATACGTCACCAGAGACATATGACAACATACGTCACCAGAGACATATGACAACATACGTCACCAGAGACATACAACAACATACGTCACCAGAGACATATAACATACGTCACCATTGAAATATAATATGTATTCCTTCTAATTACGTATTTTTTGTCTAATTACGTATTCTCCCTTCGCATTTAACTTAGCTATCCTGCGACAAACTGTGGCATAACTTGTAAAATCATATTTTATTTTGAAAAATGTGTAATCCCAGGCACAAGTCGATCAGGACGGGAAAATAGTTTCTTTCGACATTGACTACCATTCTTTTTTTTTTCCAAAGATGGCTCACGTGCATGGAAGCAAACGGAAAGGGGCGGGACTTCTCTATTAAACAGAATTTATTATGTTTTTATATGAAATATTAAGAGCTATACTTTTAATACTTTATCTGTGTTTCCACTCAAAGGAAAATAGATTTTATTAAGCAACTTTTTACTTTTAAATTCCCTTATTATGCATTTATAAGCAGCATTTAAACATGTGATACATACTTTATAACACACTAATGTAGTTGTAAGCAGATTCCTTTTTACAGTATATGTCTGCTTTATATCAGCTCTTGTGATAGTATTTTTTATTATTACAGCTATGTCAGTCTCTCATGTATTTGTACAGACTCCCTCACTTATGAAAAGGCTTTAGCTGCTTATGAATAAATACATAAACTCTTATATAGATACGGATAAAGAGTACAATAAATACAACAAGAGCCGTTTTCAGCGGTGATCCAGAATGTTTTTCTGCTGGGATTTTTAAAAAAAAATTTTTTTTTAAGATCTGCAGGAAAAATCCGCGTCCGCAATTAATAAATAAGTTACACAATGATTAAAAAGGGGGTTTTATCAACACTTTTGTTGAAGATTTTTATCAATTTTTTTAAAAACTTTTTTTAAAGTTTTTGACCCTTTTTTCAATGTTTGTCACTTTTTTTGACGTTTTCAACACTACGTAAGACTAACTTATTAACTTTAGTTTTAGTTATTTTTGGATTTTATGGTCAATAAACCTCATTTATAGGAAATTATACCTAATGTTTGAGTTAGAAAAGCAGAAATTAGGAATTATTGAGACTAAAATGAAAGGAATGGATGTTGATGATAATCACAGACTGGAATATGTCAACTTTTACTCAATACTATTTCAAAAACACTTCCATTTGTTTTACAATGCTATAAAATTGAATAAGACGCCCCAAAATTAATGAAAGTAGAGATTTGTACTTGGCAAAGAGCGTTGGGTGGAATCAATCATGTTATTTTGGGGAATTAAAAAGAACATTGATATAGGACAACATGAGGACAACATGAGGACAACATGAGGGCAACATGAGGACAACATGGGGACAACATGGGGACAACATGGGGACAACATGGGGACAACATGAGGGCAACATGAGGGCAACATGAGGGCAACATGAGGACAACATGAGGGCAACATGAGGGCAACATGAGGACAACATGGGGACAACATGGGGACAACATGATGACAACATGGGGACAACATGGGGCAACATGAGGGCAACATGAGGACAACATGAGGGTTAAAATGTTGTTGCCGACTACGACCGCATGGTGGCAGCAGAGCACTTCCTGTTTCACAGCTTCTGTCTTCTTAACCCTTGTGTTGTCTCCCCAAAAGCATTTTAGTGTTTTTCTTTTTTTTATGGCTTTTTCCTGAAGTTTTTGTGACTTTTTCAATGTTTTGGTCATTATTTTTGACGTTTTTTAGCACTATTTTTAAGTAAGTTTGGAAGTATGTTTTTGGCAGTTTTTTCATGTTTTTTCTTGCTTTTCCAAACATTTGTCTTCCCCAATATTTTCTGTGCTAAAAATAACTGGTAAAATTTGACCCGAGGACAACATGAGGGTTAATTTTCAGAATTATGTCCGTAGAGGAAGCGCTTCCAGGGGACTCAAATGTGCTTGAGGTGCTCTTTGGATGGGACAATCACATAAAGCAAAACTCAGGAAAACTCCAAGGAAGGCTTAGTCATCTTAAACCATGTTGACGTTGCACAGAATAAGACAAATTCTTTAAAATATATATATATTTTTTTTTAATTTTGGGGCATTTTAGGCCTTTATTTGATAGGACAGCTGAAGACATGAGATGGGGACACGTGGGTTGGAGTCGAACCTGGCACCACTGCATCGAGGACTAAACCTCTACATATGTGCGCCCACTCTACCAACGGAGCCATCTGGGCGCTATTTTAAATCATTTAAACATGTTTTGAAAAATGTTGAGATCATTTTGAGATTTTATTTTAAGTTGGTTTGTCATTCCCGTAAAAATAACTCACAGGATCTGTATTTATACTTCACTTTGGCGTAAAAGGGCTTCCGTACTTTCTAGCATTTATTAGAAATTTGCCCAAATAATTTGCATTTTAATGTTATTTATATTCTCAGACAATAGGATTACTGTTGTTTATTTAGTTTGTGTCTAATGGCTGATTGCTAATGTCTTAACGAACTACTGTTATATATATACATGTTTTTCTGTAATTTGGATATTTGCTGCCTTGTTTCTCCAATGATAAAAACACGATGACTTCCTCCTCGACTGTTTTGACTGTTCAGTCAAACAAAAGGTGAGCCATGTGCGTTTTTATATTTGTAATTGTGTGTTTTTTCCGAGGTTTTATGTGCATTATTCTTCAACAGTTACATATGAAGGGAAAGTTATTGATATTTATCTCCGTCCTTGTTTGTTCAGATGCTGTCTGAATCCAGAATGAGCAGCTGCAGCAACAAATACAGTAAGGTGTCTCTAAAATCTCCCTGACAAGAACTTAAAGGTCCCATGACATGCTGCTCTTATGCTTTTATATAGACCTTAGTGGTCCCCTAATACTGTATCTGAGGTCTCTTTATATAGACCTTAGTGGTCCCCTAATACTGTATCTGAAGTCTCTTTTATATAGACCTTAGTGGTCCCCTAATACTGTATCTGAAGTCTCTTTTATATAGACCTTAGTGGTCCCCTAATACTGTATCTGAAGTCTCTTTTATATAGACCTTAGTGGTCCCTAATACTGTATCTGAAGTCTCTTTATATAGACCTTAGTGGTCCTCTAATACTGTATCTGAAGTCTCTTTACATAGACCTTAGTGGTCCCTAATACTGTATCTGAAGTCTCTTTTATATAGACCGTAGTGGTCCCTAATACTGTATCTGAAGTCTCTTTTATATAGACCTTAGTGGTCCCTAATACTGTATCTGAAGTCTCTTTATATAGACCTTAGTGGTCCCTAATACTGTATCTGAAGTCTCTTTTATATAGACCTTAGTGGTCCCTAATACTGTATCTGAAGTCTCTTTATATAGACCTTAGTGGTCCCCTAATACTGTATCTGAAGTCTCTTTCCCAAATTCAGCCATGGTGCAGAATTACAGCCACTAGAGGCAGTCGGGGGGGGGGTAATGCAGCCTTGACCAACTACCACTTTCCTTTGATACCCATGATGTCTCTCTCTCATGGGTGGTCCAGATTCTCTGGGCGGGCAAAGCAGAGAAAGGGAAGCTAAGCTTGACCCTTATGACCTCATAAGGGGAAGATTCCAGATCGGCCCATCTGAGCTTTCATTTTCTCAAAGGCAGAGCAGGATACCCAGGGCTCGGTTTACACCTATCACCATTTCTAGCCACTGGAGGAATAAAGTGATATATAAATACATAATGTGATATTTTCATGCCATGGGACCTTCAAGGTTTTCTCTCTTTGTATATTTTGTATGACAAATATATGTGAATTCACATTTGTATGACTTTATACATATATATTTATTTATTTTTTTACTATTATTTACTGTATCTTTGGCTGTTTGATTGCCGCTGGGACAAAACTGTTTTTGAATCTTAAATTTCTGCAACCGGGGACTTTAGCCTCCGTCCAAAGTGGTAGATACTGGAGTTCCCTATTCAGAGGGTGTAGGCTATCTTCTGAGATGGCCATAGCTATCTGCTGTAGTTTAGCATACAGGGATGGGAGGTGCAGCTGGGACTCCCCAGTCAGCTTACTCAAGCATTTTACATTTTGATTTAGGCGATGTAGTTTTTGATAATCCTTGGTTAGAAGTCCTGAGGGACCTGTTGGTAGTGTACGGATGGAGCAGGTCCGAGATATAAACCGGTGCCAGACCATGTACGTATATGGGGGCGAGTCTTTCTATTTTAGCTTTAAATTCATTCATTTATTTATTTAATATTCTTTGGATCTCCTTTTACAGCTATTAATTCCACGTACATGGTCAAGTCCACAGGAGAACATGTCCAGAAGTACAAGGAAGAGAAAAAATTAAAAATATTAATCATTGAAAATACAAGTTGTATACAAGTTCACCTGGTAGATCTATTCAATTCAATTAAATTTCGTTTATAGTATCAATTCATAACAAGTGTTATCTCGAGACCCTTCACAGATAGAGCAGGTCTAGACCACACTCCAGAATTTACAAGGACCCAACAGGTCTAGTAGTTTCCTCCAGAGCAAGCAACAGGGCGACAGTGGCGAGGAAAAACTTCCTTTTAGGCAGAAACCTCGGACAGACCCAGACCCAGGCCCAGACCCAGACCCAGACCCAGGCCCAGGCCCAGGCCCAGACCCAGATACAGATACAGACCCAGACCCAGACCCAGACCCAGGCCCAGACCCAGATACAGATACAGACCCAGACCCAGACCCAGACCCAGGCCCAGGCCCAGACCCAGGCCCAGACCCAGGCCCAGGCCCAGGCCCAGATACAGATACAGACCCAGACCCAGACCCAGACCCAGGCCCAGGCGCAGACCCAGGCCCAGACCCAGACCCAGACCCAGACCCAGACCCAGGCCCAGGCCCAGACCCAGGCCCAGACCCAGACCCAGACCCAGGCCCAGACTCTTGGTAGGCGGTGTCTGACGACCGGTTGGGGTTAGAATGAAGAGTGGCAATAACAGTCCCAAATATAGTAGTTTGTAGTAGTTCTTTGTAGTAGTTCATGGCATAGCAGGGCACTGTGCGGCGTTACAAGGCACAGCAGGACGTAGCAGGATGTAGCAGGACGAAGCAGGACGCAGCAGGAAGTAGCCGGATGTAGCAGGACGTAGCAGGACGTAGCAGGACGTAGCAGGACGTAGCAGGATGTAGCAGGACTTAGCAGGATGTAGCAGGACGTAGCAGGACGTAGCAGGACTTAGCAGGACGTAGCAGGATGTAGCAGGATGTAGCAGGACGCAGCAGGAAGTAGCCGGATGTAGCAGGACGTAGCAGGACGTAGCAGGACGTAGCAGGACGTAGCAGGATGTAGCAGGACTTAGCAGGATGTAGCAGGGCGTAGCAGGACGTAGCAGGACTTAGCAGGACGTAGCAGGATGTAGCAGGATGTAGCAGGACGTAGCAGGACGTAAAAGGACTTAGCAGGACGTAGCAGGATGTAGCAGGGCGTAGCAGGATGTAGCAGGACGTAGCAGGACGTAGCAGGACGTAGCAGGACTTAGCAGAGAGAAAAAACAATTGGTAAAAGAACTTTTAAGAAGAGAGAAAAATGTCAAATAAAGTGACAAAAATGTGAAAGGATGTCGAAAATAATTAACAAAAGTTTCAAAAAAGTGACAAATGTAAAAAGAAAAGCTTTAAAAATTTGTCAGAAAACCCACGAAAATTTCAATTTCAATCAGTTTCACAAGTAAAATACATGGTCAGTTCACTACTTTCATTGAATTTGGTTGTTTTATTCAATTCTATAGCATTTGGAGAAAAGAATATTTAAAGAGGGTTAAAAAGGTTATTTTTTATTTCAGAAAAGCTTAAAAATGCAGGAAAGAAAAGACAAAAACATTAGAATAAGTGACCAAAAACTTGGGGAAAAGTGAGAAAAAAAAAAGAATAACAAAATGTTTTAATTAAAAAATGTTGACCCAGAAAAACAAGAAGTTGCCTGGCACAATTTTATAGCATTGTAAAACAAATGGAAGTGTTTTTGAAATAGTATTGAGTAAAAGTTGACATATTCCAGTCTGTGATTATCATCAACATCCATTCCTTTAATTTTAGTCTCAATAATTCCTAATTTCTGCTTTTCTAACTCAAACATTAGGTATAAATTCCTATAAATGAGGTTTATTGACCATAAATTCCAAAAATAACTGTAAAACTAAAGTTAATAAGTTAGTGTTACGTAATCAAAAACGTCATGTAAGTGTTGATTTTCAATTTTGACGGGAAGACAACACGAGGGTTAAATCCCCCTTTTTAAAGATTGTATAAGTTATTTATTTTAAGTTATTTATTATTTAAGTTACTTATCTCAAACATTAGGTATAATTTCCTATAAATGAACTTTATTGACCATAAATTCCAAAAATAACTGTAAAACTAAAGTTAATAAGTTAGTGTTACGTAGTGTTAAAAACGTCAAAAAAAGAGACAAACATTGAAAAAAAGCGTCAAAAGTGTTGAAAAAAAAGGACAAAAACATAAGAAAAAGTTAAAAACATTGATAAACAGCGTCAACAAAATTGTCTTTTTTTCAATTCTGAAAACAACAAGAAGTTGCCCGGGTGACGGGAAGACGACACGAGGGTTAAATTGAAGGCTTTTATTTTCTCGCCTTGTTTCCAGATGTCTTCCTGTCCCGCGGGAGGAGGGGTGGGGGGGCTGCAGCCTGGCGGAGCCTGGGATTGATGGGACATACGAGGCGAGCGGTCAAAGAATGAAGGTATTTCAGGAGCTATACGGCCCTTCCTCACGGCCATATAGAGAAGGAGCCTCCGAACCCCCGTCCAAGCACATATATACCCCCGCAGACCTCCCCGGCCCCCTGTGTGACTCCCTCACTGCCGTCTGCCGCCACCCTCCTCGCCGCCGTCACGTCTGCAGGTGAGAAACTCTTTGACTTTGTGGGATTAGTTGCTGGAGGGAAGGTGGGGATGCTCAGAAGGGGAAAAAACTGCAATACTTTCAATACTTTCTACCAGAAGGTCTAATATCACCGTGGGGGTTTGGAGGAAAGGATCTTATTTTTCTAAGTAATAAACCCAGATTCACTAATTAGATGACTTGACTCTACATTGCAGATGCTTAAGTTTACAAGAAATGTTACAAAAAAAGCACATTATGTGTATGTTTTTGTACAAATAAAGTACTTTATATCTGCTAAATCCTTATGTGTCTATAGGACCTGAGTGTGCAGAAACTTATTTTTCTATTTTTATAATTCTTTTTGAGCTCTGTAGCAAAACAAAAATTGCACTATATGTGTACTTTTTTGTGCAAATGAAGTACTTTATCTCCACCAAATCCTCATGTGTCCTATAGGACCTAAGTGTGCAGAGACTTATTTTTCTATTTCTTATTCTTTTTAGCTCTGCAGCATTGTTTTATGAGCGCAGATCTTTCATGAAGTTCTGGTTTCTAAGTTGGAAGTGGAGATTTTTCTGGCCTAAATGTGGGACTTTCATGGATTTCTTAAGAAAGCTCTCCTTCTAAAATGTTAAATCCTTTCATTTCTTGCCAATCCTTCCGTCAGAGGTGCGTGGATGTCAGATATAAGGGTCCCAACGCCTCCGTCACTTCCTGGAGAAGTCGCGGATGCTTTTGTTTTATCTTCCATAATCTGGGGACTTTTTGCATGTGTGAGGAGATGTAGTTTGGCTCCTTCCAGCTCTGCTTTCAGCCTCGTGGATCCGATGACCTTTGAGTGGAAAATAACCCAGATATCAGTTTCCAGCTGACGGGGGGGGGGTGGGGGGGTAATCTGGACAACTGAACAACTTTAAATAATCTCCGTCTGCATTCCCGGGTTTAACGAGGCAGTTTGACAGCTGACAAGACATTTTATTATGTATGTATGTATATATATATTTATATATTTATTTATTTATTATTATAATAATATCAATAAAATAAACTGTAAAATAATAAATACTTATAACAATAAAAAATTAAAGAAAATTAAAAAACAAAAATAACTATTATTATTTATTATAATATATATATTATAATGATAATAATAATAATATCAATAAAATAAACAGTAAAATAATAAATACTTATGACAATAAAAAATAAAATTAAAAATTAAAGAAAATTAAAAAACAAATACCTATTATTATTATTATTATTATTATTTTATAATTATTTTATTATATTTAGATTCTAACATGATCGTTGTCACCCCCTCTCCCTCTCTCTCTCTTTCCAAATCTCTCTAACTCTCAGTCTCTATCTTAAATACTTATAACAATTTTTCCCTAAAAACAAATCTGTAGCTCTTTCTTTCTCTTCCTCATTCTCTCTTCCTGTTCTCTGTCTGTAACATGATCGTTGTCTCTCCCTCTCTTCCTTCTCTCTTTCCCTATCTCTCTCTCTCTTTCTCTCCTTTCTCTCCCCCTCTCTCTGTCTGTAGCTCTCTCTCTCTCTCCCTTTCTCTCCCCCTCTCTCTGTCTGTCTCTCTCTCTCTTCCTTACGCTCTTTCCCTCTCTCTCTCTCTCTCTCCCTTTCTCTCCCCCCTCTCTGTCTGTAGCTCTCTCTCTCTACCTGAGTCTCTCTTCCTTTCCCCCTCTCTCCCTATCTCCCTTTCCCTCTCTCTCTCCTTCTCTCCCTCTTTCTCCCTCTCTCTTTCTCTCTCTGTCCCTTTCCTCCCCCCCATGTCAGACGAGCTAGGTGTCCATGTTACTGCCTGTAGATAAATCCTTGTACATGTCAATGTTGACCTTTTGAACATGAGCCAGGATTAGCCCGGAGCCCCCTTGGACCCCTCGGGAGGCCCCCGGGGACCCCTCGGGAGGCCCGCTGACCACAGCTTTGACAAACTCTGAAACTACCGTTAACGCTGACTGGCAGATTCTTTCGTCATGATTGCCAAGACCCATTTCTTAAAACCCACTCCCATTTTCTCAAAAGTGTAAACAACAAAACCAGAAAATACAAAAGTCCGAGAACACGGTGTCCCCGGCGTGTAGTACCACACGTTTTAATGAAAACAAAAAGTATATCAAGTATAGTATATATATATATATATATATATATATCATAGTGTAGTATATATCAACTTGTACAGTGAATATCTTGTACACTGCAAGTACTGCAATCCCATAACTGAATGTCTGTATATTACTGCAGGCGCCTGCAGAACGATAGAAAGAACCAAAGAACAAAGAAAAGGAAATTAAAAGCAAAGGACAGTACATTCAAAAATATTACCGCTAAATCAAAGTCAGGGAAGGATTTCTTCGGCCTCTGCATCACGTCTGCGTGCTGCGTCCGGGAACATGTGCACAATTTGGGGTCGTTGTGTGCAAACTGTGTTGTAGTTGTGTGCTCGTGGGTCTTATTTAGCAACGCAAGGGCATCCCAGTGTGAGAGCCTGACGCAAGCGTCTGTGCTACTTTAAAGGGGAACTATTGTGGTGGAAGTTTCTGTTACAGCAAGGGAGGAATTTGAGTGGCAGAAAAGACCTTGTTGAAACAAAGACAGGCTGCAAACTGGATTAAAAGTTTAGGTATTTGGTGGAAGGGTTTAATTGTTTTCTGCAGAGAACAATCAAAATGACAAGAACAGCGTTCACAATGAACAGAGTTACAGAGTGACCAGAGTTCTGTGTCCAACACACAGCATATACCGTCCTTATGTCCCCGTGCATCTGTCTCTGGTGCGTCCAGAATGACTGTAGCCGTCCTTCTGTCTGAGAAATCAGAGATTTATCTCGTCTGTAGAAGGCTTCATGGCTCCAACCTTGCTTACAGTGGAGAAATGCAGAGTCATAACATTCTTAGCTGTCTCCAACACTGGAGGACTTATTTTAGGATATACACATATTTTAGAGGAGCATTGAAGGATTTACTTGTAATGAAAAAATCCCGCAAGAGATGAACAATTATTGAAAGAAAATCATTGTCTATGTAATTTTCCCATTACACTATGCTATATTAACTATATTACACCTGTGCATAATTTTCATTTGGGCTATTTTCATAGTGCAATTTACTAATTCATGTGTAATTTATTGTATAATATAGTTTATATCTTGTACACTTATTGATCTTTGCTTTTGCAAACCGCAATTTCCCACTGTGGGACAAATGAAGGATTTCTTATCTTATCTCATGCTGTTTTTTTAGCTTAATTTATGTATTCACGTTAACTGAACAGCTTCGGAAAAAAAACAGCAGCACAAACAACAAGGTTGCAGACATATAACAAATAACATATATCATGAACATAAAACATAAAACACTTTATACTGTTAATAAATAGTGAATAACAAGGTCATAAAATATCTAAATTTCAACAATAGTGAATAACAACAAGGATCGTTAGAATAATCAATCATAACAACTCCAGCCAGCCTCCATGTCCGTTATAAGTACTTTAATAGCAGCCAGTGAAACCATCTCTTGGAGATTCAGGACAATTTGCAGCTGATTCCAAGCAAAGGGGCCGCATACTTAAACGCCCCTTTTCCTAATTCAGTCCGGACTTGAGGGACAGATAACGATAATAATGAGTCATCAGAACGGAGATAACATCTTCCTGTGCCTTTTCTTTATGATATATTTATAAGTACGGCGTGACATCAGGTCTCGCGATGTAACGGATTGCTTCACGGCGCTGCACACACATACGCCCGCTCAGGATCCGGCTAGCAAGGCAGAGATGGAGTTTTCCACACTGTCGTCATGGCTGAGCCGGCAAAAAAGAAGCAGAAAAATCTGAAAGCATCGTCGGAAGAACAGAGGAAGAATGACCGAGGGAGGGGTCAGACACAGAAGATATAGGAGCTGTAGGGGGGGAGAAACCTGCAAAAAATGGCCAAAACTGCATAGTACCCCTTTAAGACTTGCGCTGTTGTCAATTTCCCATCCAGCGTCCACGTCGTTTAAACAGCAAATGCACCCATCTGTGCACCCATGGGCCTTCCTGCTTAGCAGATCCTCCATCATAACCGCAATGCACCATGGTCCAAACGCGCCTGGCTTTTGAAGCGAATGGGAGATGTCCTGTGATTGGTTGATTGCATGTAACGCCCACAACACACCTCTGATTATGGCGCATGGTCCTAATGGGTCGTTCTTAATGTCTTCATTAATCAGAGGTGTGTTTTGGGCGTAACATGCAATCAACCAATCAGAGGTCCTCTCCTATTCCCTTTAACAGCCAGGCGTTTTTGTACCTTTGAGTATTGCTGTTTTGATGGAGGATTTGCATATATTTTTATTTGTAATCTTCCGCGTGTGTGTGCTGCTGTGTGTGTGTGTGTGTGTGTGTGTGTGTGTGTGTGTGTGTGTGTGTAACAATCATAGTATGCACGTGCTCTGCACAGCCTAGGCTCTGTTAAAATAACAATGAAATGCTGCGTTAGTGACTTTAGAGGTTTTTGTTGGTCAATGGTGAGATCACTTCCCACTGCCTCAAGATAGCAATACTCCCAGAATGCACCTGAACACACCTCCCTGTAAGACCAGCACGCCCAGAATGCACCTGAACACACCTCCCTGTAAGACCAGCACGCCCAGAATGCACCTGAACACACCACCCTGTAAGACCAGCACGCCCAGAATGCACCTGAACACACCTCCCTGTAAGACCAGCACGCCCAGAATGCACCTGAACACACCTCCCTGTAAGACCAGCACGCCCAGAATGCACCTGAACACACCTCCCTGTAAGACCAGCACGCCCAGAATGCACCTGAACACACCTCCCTGTAACACCAACACGCCCAGAATGCACCTGAACACACCTCCCTGTAAGACCAGCACGCCCAGAATGCACCTGAACACACCTCCCTGTAAGACCAGCACGCCCAGAATGCACCTGAACACACCTCCCTGTAAGACCAGCAGCCGTGCCGGGTGCAGGACAGGGCCCGATGCGTTTGGACAATTTCATAAAAAACTTGGTTGAAAGAAACCTAAATTTCTGATGTAGAACTTTTTTGAAAACGGAAGGTTAAATATTAAATCATTAATCACATGAAATGTGTTTTCTTTTCACTTCAATTTGACATTTCACACATCTACAGTAACTAACAGCAACAGGAATGGTTTAACTTCATATCTTCTTCCTTTTCCTGATTGTTGACAGAGTCTGAAACTAAAAAGAAGCCAAGATGTCTGAGTGAGTATGAGTTCAATCCATTAACGGTGCATTTAGATTTATTGTTCACCATGTCGTTGGATCATACCAGAATGTTTTCATTAATATCTTTTCTCTTGTATTCAATTAAAGGGGAAAGAAGATGACATCCAGCCGCAGGCATCATCTCAAGGTAAGCTTTAACAGAATCTCTAGAGAATAAAAGAGGTTCAGGCCGAGACAAACGCGATGTTAAGGGCAGAAACTCTTCTTTAACGCTAGCAGGGAAAAACATGTGTTTTCTCCATTTTGTCTATTTGTGTCTGTAGATTTCTCCTAAATTCACAAAAGTTGTTGAAACACCAAATGGCAACAAGGAGACACAGAAGTGCCGTGGTTATCGTCTCGTTATAAAGCGTACCTCCAATGGGGAGATTCCAGGCTAACAAGCCATCACCTTGAGCTAGCATCCCATTGACTCCCATTCATTTTGGCAATATTCTGCGATATATTGCAATTTATAACCTTTTTCCCAACTTGTAATTTTTCCCCAATTTCAAATGACGTCCCCAAAAGGAAACTTATCAACATCTGTTTCATCTAAAAAGAAACATTTCTCTGTTTAATAATGCTAATATAATAATAATTATATATCCTTTACACAGTGATAATAATATTGGAGGGAAAGTGAAACCCAAAATGATTGTCTTGATACTGTCATGCATAAGACCTTTTTTCTGTCCTGGACTCGGTCTTGACTCGGACTCCACTAGTCCTGGTCTTGGACTCGACTAAGGTGGTCTTGACTACAGCCCTGCCTGTTTGTACCTTCTAAGGGACAATATTAAACCTTTGAGGATCAATAATGTACCTTAAAGGTACAAATATGTACCTTACACCTCAGAAAGTACACACTGTACAACGGAAGGTGCAGAAATGTACCTTCAAGATACATTTTTGTACTTTTAAGGGAACATTTGCTAAGTTTGTACCTTAGGGAACAAACATGGACCTGTATTGTACCTCTTGTTTTGACAGTGTAATTGAGAGATGTCAGAGTTTGTTCATATTACTTCAATGTTATTGCTGCAAAATGGGACAAACTGACAACACAGTATATAATATATAATTACAGATATATATATACTTGCCGTCTGTGTATCGATACAGTATTGCCACTGAAAATATCACGATACTATGCTGTATCGATTCCCCCCCCAGTCATGACCACGCGACTTCCCGTTGCACAGTAGAGAAATTACCGTATAGTCAGGATAAGCTTGCAGGCAATCGGGGGGGCCTCGGAGTCAGGGAGATTCCATGAACGCATCGGAACAAGATATTTCAGCCATGTGTTGATGGGTTGGAAATCCTTCGGTATGTGGCAAGTGAAGTAACATTCATCCAGATTTCTCTTGCTGTTAGGTTCAAAGACTAAGGAAAAAATTACACACGGACACAAGCTTGCCTTTTGTGACTTGGCAAAGGGGAATAAAGCTGAAATACATTCAGCAGTCTTCCGAAGCTCTCATCCCCTGCGCGGCCGTTTTATTAAGTGGGTGTATACAGAAAGTTGATTTACATAATGGGTTTAGTATATAGTGGTTTAACATAAATGTGGGCTAAAACATCGTTGTTCTACATAAACGTGGGTTAGTACATCATATATCTGCTATTCTATTGGTTAAAGAGAAACTGGGTGTATAAGGAAGTTTAAGGTTAACACAGTTCACTGGAGTTTTTAACAAAGCTCGTTCACACAGTCACAGCTGCACATTAACCTCTTCCTACCCTGCTGGATCTCCTCTGTCTCAGGGTTCTCCTTCATTTCTCAGGGTTTCAAAATATTCACCATAATAACTATTAAACAATAATACTTGTTCAGTTTTCTTACAATATAACTCTGTTCAGTCTCCACACCTGCACAGCTACCAGAAGACTTTACAGCTTTCAGACAGGTTGCTCACGTCACATCTACGTCTTCTAGCTCAGTTGCAGTAAAGAGCTTCTAACAGACTTCTAACCATTTCTTTCACTGTTTATGGCTGTGAAAGTTTCCCTATACCGCGCGTCAGGGCAGGGCTGTGGCGTTAATCTGTGATTACTGTATTAATAATAACTGCGATACCTCTCTGTGCCCCTGTCCTGCAGAGCCTGGTCCTGCAGATCGCTGCTGCCTGGCTTGAGCAGGAGACCAAGGACCTCACGGCCGCCAAAGAGGCGCACATGGCAGAGCACTGCGCCTCCCCCGACCTGAGCGGAGACCAGGCGGCTCTGATGGTAAAAAATAAACTGAAACCCACTTAAAAACTTTGCTTTGAGTCCTGAAGAGTAGAAGTGGAGCGGAGGGGTACAGTAGCTGCTGGGGGGCTCCAACCATGAATGTTTTCCCAAAAGAACCAAATCTTTGAAGAAAATAACTTTAATGGGGAACTATGTGTTAACCCTCGTGTTGTCTTCCCGTTAAAATTGAAAATCAACACTTTTGTTGACGCTCTTTAGATGTTTTTAACTTTTTCTTATGTTTTTCCCATTTTTCAAGACTTTTTTTTCAATGTTTGTCACTTTTTTGGAAGTTTAACACTACGTAACACTAACTTATTAACTAGTTTTACATTTATTTTTGTAATTTCTGGTCAATAAACCTCATTTATAGGAAATTATACCTAATGTTTGAGTTAGAAAAGCAGAAATTAGGAATTATTTAGACTAAAATTAAAGGAATGGATGTTGATGATAATCACAGACTGGAATATGTCAACTTTTACTCAATACTATTTCAAAAACACTTCCATTTGTTTTACAATGCTATAAAATTGAATAAGACGCCCCAAAATTAATGAAAGTAGAGATTTGTACTTGGTAAAGAGCGTTGGGTGGAATCAATCATGTTATTTTGGGGAATTAAAAAGAACATTGATATAGGACAACATGGGGACAACATGAAGACAACATGAGGACAACATGAGGACAACATGAGGACAACATGAGGACAACATGAGGACAACATGAGGACAACATGAGGGTTAAGGGCCCAGACATTACGTGCGCGTCCCTGCTCATTGACATACATCGTGATGCACATGCAAGAATATCACAAATCAACTATTATGTTTTTTCCCAAATGTTGAACAGATTTTAAGGTATTTTGTTGTCAAATGTCATGAAAAACAGTGCATAGATGGGAGATAAAATGTCCCCTCCAGGTCTGGTCTGAGGCTGCGAGGAACTGATTTTCTCTTTTTGTATCAACAGGAAATCTGCAAAAAGCTGCACCAGTCCCTCGACAAGATCGATGAGGAAAGATACGACGCAGAGGCCAAAGTGCAAAAGACAGACAAAGAGGTACAGTGCTGCTGTCAAATCCCCATAGAGGCAGGTTTTTATTATTAAAGGCCAGTTATTACATTGATCAGGATACTATGCATCCTGATAAAGTCCCCCCTCATCATCACACACCCTTCACCATAAGAGATTTTCCATAAGATCATCTCTCAATGCAAATCAAACCAGCTATTAGTCTAACTGAAATAAAACCATACCTATCTCTAGGTATGGTGTGTGATGATGGGGGTCAAAATCGTTGGTGTCGTTGCACTTCAGTGCTCGGGCCCCAATTAAAATGTCCGTGTTACATGAACAGGGCCCTTACTTGACAAAAAAGATGTTTTTTTAACTCAGATATTGTGCAAAAAACCTTTTAAATTCAAAGTGTGAAGTCAAAATGGCCGCTTTCTGGTTGGGCGGAGCTAGTGAAGGTAAATGGGAAATATATCCGCAATGATTGGAGTAATATCAATATCAAATCTGGTGAAGATCGGAGTAACTATGTCCAAGTTAAGGACATTCCATGCATTAGGGGGCGCTATGGAGCCCGCTTACAGGTATGGACCAAATCTCTGAACAGACTCGCAAAGCTCCCCGGTGTTTATGTGGGCGCCAATTTTTGTGAGTTTTCGTATATATTGAGGCCGTCAAGATAGTCTGATCTTTAATGCAATATCTACGTTTATCCCATCATCAGCAACCATTCATCCAATGTCCCAAAGACTCATTTTATTCACTAATCTGATATCATATTAACAAACTAACTGAGAAAACATTGGAGAACCCTTTTGCTGTTATGTAATCACATAATGTAATCTGGAAACTGCCCCGGTCAAAAAAACTCAATGCAACGGATCTCAGCTGTACTCTGTCTACAATGGAGTGCAATGGAAATCTCTGATATGTCTTCTCCACCAAGGCAGTTCTGGTGCTGGTTCGGAGTCAGTGCAAAAAAACGAACCGGTTCTTTGCTTTTCCACACAAATAAACCTGGTTCTGGGCCAAGAACACGGGTTCCAACTCAGCACCAACTTAGCGCTGGTCTAGAGATAAGAACCGGTTCTGCAGGTGCTGGGGGGGCGGGGTTATTATGGCGTTCGAAAACAAAAACTTCTAGCCGCCATTTTGAAAACCCCGGTCAGCTGTTAACCATAGAGAGCTGTTAATGTTAGCTTTGGACATGGATGGGACACCAGAACCACCGTGGTCTGTGGAGGAAACCAGAACCACCGTGGTCTGTGGAGGAAACCAGAATCACCGTGGTCTGTGGAGGAAACCAGAACCACCGTGGTCTGTGGAGGAAACCAGAATCACCGTGGTCTGTGGAGGAAACCAGAATCACCGTGGTCTGTGGAGGAAACCAACGGTCTGCTGGCTCTCAGGCTGGGGAAGATCCAGCTGGTTCTTAGAGAACTGGAGAGTAGAACCAGCACCAAACTGGCACCAGAACCAGAACCAGAACCAGCACCTGGTTAGCCTTGGTGGAAAAGATATAAGTAATCCAAACTTTTGACCAGTATATACAGTATACATATAATAAGTAAAAGCATGCACCAACACGTTGAGATGTTTGTCTGCCTCCAGATTGAAGATCTGAAGCTGAAGGTGGTGGATCTGGCCGGGGTGAAGAAACCCGCCCTGAAGAAGGTGCGCATGTCGGCCGACGCCATGCTGAAGGCTCTGCTGGGGGGTCAACACAAGGTCACCATGGACCTGAGGTCCAACCTGAAGCAGGTCAAGAAGGAGGTCAAAGAGGAGGTGAGACACGCTAACATCTCCACGGCCGTTTCTAAACCAAACCAAGCAGTTTTGTGTCAATTCCCAAAATTAACCCAGGATCCAAAACTGTTGCTTGAGTTGGAAAAGAAGTTTCCCTTGAAACGTTGTTGAGATTACAGTATTTTTAATTTGGTTTTGATTAGATAAGGATCCCCATTAGCTTATATAGAACATCCACACATTTCATTTTCTTATTTATCTCAACAAAACAATCAGAATTTCCAAAAAACACACAAAAATAGGATAAAATAATATAGAAGGAAATAGCTTATTTGGTTCTGCCCCTACTTCCAGATATGTTATTACAAAGTACGTATATACTGCAAATACAGCATACAACCTTTCAGGTTTTCCAATAACATACAACAATATACAACAGTATACAACAATATCTTTAAATTTCAATTCCTCCCCTATGTTTTGGTCTAATCTTTTCTGTATTGGTCAAGTAATACTTTCTTTAACTCTCGTGTTGTTGTCCCGAAAGAACTGAAAATCAACACTTTTATCGATGTTTTTAACTTTTTCTCATGTTTTTGTCCCATTTTTCAACACTTTTGATTGAAAACGTCAAAAAAAACTTTTTTGACGTTTTCAACACACCGTAACACTAACATATTAACTTTAGTTTTACAGTTTCTTGGGGATTTTATGCTCAATAAACCTCATTTATAGGAAATTATACCTAATGTTTGAGTTAGAAAAGCAGAAATTAGGAATTATTTAACTTTAATGGGGAACTATGTGTTAACCCTCGTGTTGTCTTCCCATTAAATTTGAAAATCAACACTTTTAATGACGCTTTTTAATGTTTTTGTCCCATTTTTCGACACTTTTTTACAATGTTTGTCACTTTTTTTGACATTTTCAACACTACGTAACACTAACTTATTAACTTTAGTTTTACAGTTATTTTTGGGATTTATGGTCAATAAACCTCATTTATAGGAAATTCTACCTAATGTTTGAGTTAGAAAAGCAGAAATTAGGAATTATTGAGACTAAAATTAAAGGAATGGATGTTGATGATAATCACAGATAGTACAATAGTTTACCCCTCATGTTGTCTTCATGTCGTCTTCATGTTGTCCTCATGTTGTTTTCATGTTGTCTTCATGTTGTCCTCGTGTTGTCTTCATGTTGTCCTCGTGTTGTCTTCATGTTGTCCTCATGTTGCCCTCATGTTGTCCTCATGTTGTCCTCATGTTGTCTTCATGTTGTCCTCATGTTGTCTTCATGTTGTCTTCATGTTGCCCTCATGTTGTCCTCATGTTGTCTTCATGTTGTCTTCATGTTGTCTTCATGTTGTCTTCATGTTGTCCTCATGTTGTCTTCATGTTGTCTTCATGTTGCCCTCATGTTGTCCTCATGTTGTCTTCATGTTGTCCTCATGTTGTCCTCATGTTGTCCTCATGTTGTCCTATATCAATGTTCTTTTTAATTCCCCAAAATAACATGATTGATTCCACCCAACGCTCTTTGCCAAGTACAAATCTCTACTTTCATTAATTTTGGGGCGTCTTATTCAATTTTATAGCATTGTAAAACAAATGGAAGTGTTTTTGAAATAGTATTGAGTAAAAGTTGACATATTCCAGTCTGTGATTATCATCAACATCCATTCCTTTAATTTTAGTCTCATCAATTCCTAATTTCTGCTTTTCTTACTCAAACATTAGGTAGAATTTCCTATAAATGAGGTTCATTGACCATAAATTCCAAAAATAACTGTAAAAGTGAAGTTAATAAGTTAGTGTTAGTAAAAAAAAGTGACAAACATTGAAAAAAAGAGACAAAAACTTAAAAAACGACGTTTTGACTTTATATATAATAATAATAATATATTGGACACGAGACATCCCTGTGCTGAATGTGTTCGTCCTGCAGGTGGCGGACGCCGGCGACTGGCGTAAGAACATCGAGGACAAAGCCGACAGGAAGAAGATGTTCGAGACTTCCTAAAGACTTTAACTTCCTGCAGGGCTTCTGCTTCTACTCTTTATTTCATCTCACCTTTTTTCATGGAATTGAGAAAAACACAACCTGTGCCATTAAATTGTTTTTTGGAATAAGGCAACTCTGTCACACTGCAGTTTCTTTCAGTTACACTAACGGAGGGTTAATACATCTTCTTCTCTTCTTCTTCTCTTCTACTAAACCAGATGGGTGTCGGCGTTTATCGGAACGATAGTTCGGATGTTTTCAGGCGTGGTCGAATGAGCTGCTTCTGTAGGGGGGGCTCTATAGAGAAACCTGTAGGAGGGCTCTATAGAGAAACCTGTAGGGGGGCTCTATAGAGAAACCTGTAGGGGCTCTATAGGTAGGGGGGGGCTCTATAGAGAAACCTGTAGGGGGGGCTCTATAGAGAAACCTGCAGGGGGGCTCTATAGAGAAACCTGTAGGGGGGCTCTATAGAGAAACCTGCAGGGGGGCTCTATAGAGAAACCTGGGGGGGCTCTATAGAAAAACCTGTAGGGAGCTCTATAGAGAAACCTGTAGGGGGGCTCTATAGAGAAACCTGTAGGGGGAGCTCTATAGAGAAACCTGCAGGGGGAGCTCTATAGGGAAACCTGCAGGGGGAGCTCTATAGGGAAACCTGTGGGGGAGCTCTATAGAGGGGAGCTCTATAGAGAAACCTGCAGGGGGGCTCTATAGAGAAACCTGTAGGGGGGCTCTATAGAGAAACCTGTAGGGGGGCTCTATAGAGAAACCTGTAGGGGGGCTCTATAGAGAAACCTGTGGGGGGCTCTATAGAGAAACCTGTAGGGGGGCTCTATAGAAAAACCTGTAGGGAGCTCTATAGAGAAACCTGTAGGGGGGCTCTATAGAGAAACCTGTAGGGGGGCTCTATGGAGAAACCTGCAGGGGGAGCTCTATAGAGAAACCTGTAGGGAGCTCTATAGAGAAACCTGTAGGGGGGCTCTATAGAGAAAAGGGGGGCTCTATAGAGAAACCTGTAGGGGGGCTCTAAGAAAAAGGGGGCTCTATAGAGAAACCTAGGGGGGCTCTATAGAGAAACCTGTAGGGGGGGGCTCTATAGAGAAACCAGGGACTAAGAGAAACCTGTGGGGGGCTCTATAGAGAAACAACTCTATAGAGAAACCTGTAGGGGGGCTCTATAGAAAAACCAGGGGGGCTCTATAGAGAAACCTGTGGGGGGGCTCTATAGAGAAACCTGTAGGGGGGCTCTATAGAGTGTAGGGGGGGGCTCTATAGAAAAACCTGTAGGGAGCTCTATAGAGAAACCTGTAGGGGGCTCTATAGAGAAACCTGTAGGGGGGCTCTATGGAGAAACCTGAATATAGAGAAACCTATAGGGGGGGCTCTATAGAGAAACCTGTGGGGGGAGCAAATAGAGAAACCTGGGGGGGCTCTATAAAAATGGAGGGGGGCTCTATAGAGAAACCCAGGGGATGCTCTATAGAGAAACCTGTAGGGGGCTCTATGGAGAAACCTGCAGGGGGAGCTCTATAGAGAAACCTTAGGGGGCTCTATAGAGAAACCTGTAGGGGGCTCTATAGAGAAAACCTTCCTATAGAGAAACCAGGGGGGGGAACTCTATAGAGAAACCTGTAGGGGGGCTCTATAGAGAAACCTGCAGGGGGGCTCTATAGAGAAACCTGTAGGGGGGGCTCTATAGAGAAACCTGTAGGGAGCTCTATAGAGAAACCTGTAGGGGGGGCTCTATAGAGAAACCTGTAGGGGGCTTTATGGAGAAATGCAAGGGGGTCTCTATAGAGAAACTCAGGGAGCTCTATAGAGAAACCTGTGGGGGGCTCTATAGAGAAACCTGTAGGGGGGCTCTATAGAGAAAAGGGGGGCTCTATAGAGAAACCTGTAGGGGGCTTATAGAGAAACCATCCTATAGAGAAACCTCAGGGGGGCCTCTATAGAGAAACCTGTAGGAGCTCTATAGAGAAACCTGTGGGGGGGCTCTATAGAGAAACCTGTAGGGGGGGCTCTATAGAGAAACCTGTAGGGGGGGGCTCTATAGAGAAACCTGTAGGGGGGGCTCTATAGAGAAACCTGTAGGGGGGCTCTATAGAGAAACCTGTAGGGGGGCTCTATAGAGAAACCTTAGGGGGGGCTCTATAGAAAAACCTGTAGGGAGCTCTATAGAGAAACCTGTAGGGGGGCTCTATAGAGAAACCTGTAGGGGGGCTCTATGGAGAAACCTGCAGGGGGAGCTCTATAGAGAAACCTATAGGGGGGCTCTATAGAGAAACCTGTATGGGGAGTATAGAGAAACCTGTAGGGGGGGCTCTATAGAGAAACCTGTAGGGGGGCTCTATAGAGAAACCTGCAGGGGGAGCTCTATAGAGAAACCTGTAGGGGGGCTCTATGGAGAAACCTGCAGGGGGAGCTCTATAGAGAAACCTATAGGGGGGCTCTATAGAGAAACCTGTAGGGGGAGCTCTATAGAGAAACCTGTAGGGGAGCTCTATAGAGAAACCTGTAGGGGGAACTCTATAGAGAAACCTGTAGGGGGGCTCTATAGAGAAACCTGTAGGGGGGCTCTATAGAGAAACCTGCGAGAAAAAAGTGAGAAAATAGCAAAAAAATGGCCAAAACTGCATAGCGCCCCTTTAAAGACTTGGTCCAGACTAAAGAGAGCAGAGACAACAACTTCGTAAAGGGCTGTCTGACAGCAAGGTAAAGCACTAAAAATAATCTAAATATAGTGCACACTTTAACTGGTATAGATGTTTTTTAGGTGTTTAAAATGAATATAAGCTGATCAATATTTCATTGGGCACAACAGCAAATAAAAAAAAAAAAATGGAGTGTTGTGTTCATGATGAACCAGCAGATGTTGGCAGAGAGCCTTGCTCTCCCCTCTTTCCCTTTTCCCACTGGATGGTTTGTCCTTCCTGCACATCATCTCTTCTTACCAAATGTTTCACCGCATCGCATGAAGTTCTACAGATGGTGAGTAACTTTTTTTTTTTTACTCTTATCACTTCACTTTTGTGATCTTTGCATGCAGTTTGGTCTCCTAAACTCATCATATGTCCCTCAAAGTTGCCTTAAAGTTGCTTTAAAAACATCCACATTCAGCCCTGCACACACACGTAAATATATATATATATATATACACAGTATATACAGTAGGCGTATACAGGCATATGGTACGAAAATGTAGACACACCAAAACTTAGTTGCCAGTTGTTTAAGCCGCGGCAGAGCTTCCTGGCGCTGGCTCCAGACCTCCGTTGTATCAGGGGCAGTTGGTGGTTCAGTTACCCGAGAACATGTGACTTTGAGCCGGGTACAAAGCGCCGCTAGCTGCTGGTCGTTTCGGCGGACGTTACAGTTAAATTTAGTCCGCAAATATGAGCGTTTTGCTGCAAAAAGAGTTACGATCAGGCACCAAAAGGACTAGTTGAAGCTTAATTGCGTAACTTTTTGATATTAATGAACGTCTGTTACATTCAAGCCGTTGCCAGGTGAGTTGCTAGAAGCTAATTAAGACTCTCAGCTCCACACAGCTCTCTCTGGATCTCTGTGTGACTGTGTTCAGGGGATTGTGTTTGTCCAGCGACTTTCCCGCACAGAACTCAGGTGAAGATAATGGCCTCGTCTGAAGAGTCCATCATGTTTTTTTAATCCTCCATGTCCTCCTTGGTTACTAGCAACTACCGCAATCACGAAAGGCTTTGTATTATGTGGGCGCACCGAAGGTTCTGTGGTCATTACTTACGGAAACTACGCACTGTAGCTTTAAGATTAGGTTTGTATTAAAACACTCCTAAAGGCCCTGACACACCAACCCGATCAGTGACCGTTGGTCAAAAAAAGTGCCAATTGCCGAAGGCAGCTGATTGGACAAACGTGTCACATGGGTCTGGTTTCTCCGGAAAATCAAAGCCAGAGCGTCATGGTGGCTCGTTCAGAATACAGAATAGAGTCTTTTCAGAGTGTTGTTAGTCTTTTTAGAGTCTTTTCAGAGTCTTTTCCAGTCTTTTCAGAGTGTTTTTAGTCTTTTTAGAGACTTTTCAGAGTCTTTTCGGTGTTTTATAGTGTTTTTAGTCTTTTTAGAGTGTTTTTAGTCTTTTCAGAGTTCCTTCAGTGTTTTCAGAGTGTTTTCAGTCTTTTCAGAGTATTTTTAGTCTTTTTAGAGCCTTTTCATAGTCTTTTCAGAGTCTTTTCAGTGTTTTATAGTGTTTTTAGTCTTTTCAGAGTATTTTTAGTCTTTTCAGAGTATTTTTAGAGTTCTTTCAGTGTTTTATAGTGTTTTTAGTCTTTTCAGAGTAGTTTTTAGTCTTTTCAGAGTATTTTTAGAGTTCTTTCAGTGTTTTATAGTGTTTTTAGTGTCTTCTGGTAGGCATTGGATGTACAACTGAAAAGAATGACATGCACTCTGCAGATTCTCCCATACGTTTTATTGTGCTGCACCTACGACTACTACTGCTCCAGGCATTAGACGTATACCACCTTTTTAAAGGTTCTTCTTAAAAAAACAGAAACCTTTGGCAGACAATCCACCTAATGTGTGTGTAACAGTAGTGGAAATCTTCCTGCTGGGTGTGACTGTTCTCACCCCGGAGCTGCTAAGCCGCTGCTGTGAAGTGAAATGAAGTGAATACGTGAGCATTAATTGCTGTTGTGTAACAATTGTCGATCCATCTGCCGGCGCCGGTCTCTGAGGGATGGAACGTGATAGGGTGTGTTTTGGCGTGCACGCCTGGGACGTTTTTGTTTTTTTCCGTCCTGGCGGGCAGAAATTTACGATGTTCCATGGGAGAGTTATTTCTGGCGGCCCATTGGTCTGAAGTGGCTCTGCTACCATAAAGAGGGCTGAGTTTAGTGCTGAGTGAGCGCTTCACACCTTATATACCCTCTTTAAATCTTTAGTGTTTTGGTCCTCCTTCGTCTTCCTCCTCCTCCGGCTCTACTTCGACGCACTCCTGCACACAGAGGATTCGGGCAACAGGTGCGGACTTTAGGGTTTTGCTTTTTAACAGGGTTTGACTTAAAGGTGCTGCTGCAGGTGTGACCTCTGACCCCTGAGGCAGAAACAGTCAGAAACCGAGACTTACCGGACTTTTTAGCTCTATATCTTTCGGGTTTAAGTTCTAAAGACATTTTTGGAAAGTTTCCTCCTGGAAATCAGCTTGTCATGACGCCATTTGGATGCTTCTTTCAGCTTGCATGTTGTTGGTGAAACTTCCAGTAACAGTTCAGGTTTGCCAGCTCGGATGGTTGATCGTTTAAAGCGCTTTATTTTGGGCACATTTGGTACTAATTATGCGGGAAATTGAATTCCCTTAAAGGTAAAGCTTCAATGTGTTTGCTTGGCTGTGGAAATAATGCATGTAGAGCTGACTAAAAGACTCTTATTTTGAAAGGATTGATTAGGAGTGTGCCACTTGAAGATATATAGTATTTTCCTTATAATTAGTATCAAATTACATTTTTTATTTCCAGGGGAATTCTCTCGTTAGTTGGAAAGTTACGACTCGCTAACAAACTCAAAAAACAACCCCACTGTAGATTATTTGTTATGAATGAAAATAGATTATTTTTTGAGATTTTAAAGAACATTGTTCTGTTTTTCTTGTTGGCTGATAGTTGGATGCTTTGAGAAATTAAAATTGACAGTAGTATTGAAGTGTGAAGGAATCTAGATCTGATGATTTAACTATTTATTATTTTATGGTGACGTTTTTGGAACTTTTTCAATGTTTTGGTCTTTATTTGTGACGTTTTTGGCGCTTTTTCTTTTATAGTTTGTATGTGTTTGGCAGATTTTTCATTAATTTTCTTGCTTTTCCTAACGTTTGTCTTCCCCCCATGTTTTCTCTTATAAAAAAACTTTGAAAACGGGTCAAATTTGACCCGAGGACAACATGACGGTTAAATACTGTCAATTTTGGTCCATCAAAGCTCCATTTACATTTATTTTTAGAAAGTTTTATAGTTTCTAATTCTTAACCCTCGTGTTGTCTTCTCGTCCACATTAAAAATCAACACTTTTCTTGATGCTTTTTACTAAGTTTTTAACTTTTTCTTATGTTTTTGTCCTTTTTTCAATGTTTGTCACTTTTTTTGATTGATTTTTAATGTTATGTAACACAAATTTTAAACTTTAGTATTACAGTTATTTTTTAAATTTATGGCCAATAAAGCTCATTTATAGGAAATTATACCTAATGTTTGAGTTAGAAAAGCAGAAATTAGGAATTATTGAGACTAAAATTAAAGGAATGGATGTTGATGATAATCACAGACTGGAATATGTCAACTTTTACTCAATACTATTTCAAAAACACTTCCATTTGTTTTACAATGCTATAAAATTGAATAAGACGCCCCAAAATTAATGAAAGTAGAGATTTGTACTTGGCAAAGAGCGTTGGGTGGAATCAATCATGTTATTTTGGGGAATTAAAAAGAACATTGATACAGGACAACATGGGGACAACATGAGGACAACATGAGGGACAACATGAGGACAACATGAGGGCAACATGGGGACAACATGGGGACAACATGGGGACAACATGAGGGCAACATGGGGACAACATGAGGACAACATGGGCAACAACATGGGGACAACATGGGGACAACATGAAGACAACATGGGGACAACATGGGGACAACATGAGGGCAACATGGGGACAACATGGGGACAACATGGGGACAACATGAAGACAACATGGGGACAACATGGGGACAACATGGGGACAACATGAGGGCAACATGAAGACAACATGGGGACAACATGGGGACAACATGGGGACAACATGGGGACAACATGGGGACAACATGGGGACAACATGGGGACAACATGAAGACAACATGGGGACAACATGGGGACAACATGAAGACAACATGGGGACAACATGGGGACAACATGGGGACAACATGGGGACAACATGAGGACAACATGGGGACAACATGGGGACAACATGAGGGCAACATGGGGACAACATGGGGACAACATGGGGACAACATGAAGACAACATGGGGACAACATGGGGACAACATGGGGACAACATGGGGACAACATGGCATCTGACCCCGCCCGTCCAAAATTAGCCGGTTTGTGATAAATCAGGACGTTTTTTCTGTGTTTTTTTCATGATTATGAAGCGTATCGTCTCTCCTGCTGCAGGTCAAAGGTCGCTGATCGATAACACACTCAGCTGTGTGTAACTGGCTCGTACTGATCTGTTTTCTATCTCCAGACGGGGAGTGACCGCCACAGAACGCCAACATGTCTGAGTGAGTACACGTCTTCTTTCTTTCTTCTTTCTCTGATTTGCTCCACAGGAACAGGAAGGAGTTCATTTCACCATCTCACCAACATCACACTCCTTCTATCTTGCTACCTTAAAACACTCATCACTATACATATACTATTTATATGTTTATATTTATTTGCACAAGTGGAATGTACTGTAACTAAGTACATTTACTCCAGTACTGTACTTAATTACAAAAGTTAAGGTACTTGTACTTTACTGGAGTCCTTCCATGTTACTTTCTACTTCTACTCCGCTACATCTCAGAGAGAAATATTCTACTTTTTACTCATCTGACAGCTTTAGTTACTAGTTACTTTAGTTACTAGTTACTTTAGTTACTCCACTACATTCATCTGACAGCTTTAGTTACTAGTTACTTTAGTTACTCCACTACACTCATCTGACAGCTTTAGTTTAGTTACTTTAGTTACTTTAGTTACTCCACTACATTCATCTACACATCTGACAGCTTTAGTTACTAGTTACTTTAGTTACTAGTTATATTAGTTACTCCACTACACTCATCTGACAGCTTTAGTTACTAGTTACTTTAGATACTAGTTACTTTAGTTACTCCACTACATTCATCTGACAGCTTTAGTTACTTTAGTTACTAGTTACTTTAGTTACTAGTTATATTAGTTACTCCACTACATTCATCTGACAGCTTTAGTTACTTTAGTTACTAGTTACTTTATTTACTCCACTACATTCATCTGACAGCTTTAGTTACTTTAGTTACTAGTTACTTTAGTTACTAGTTATTTAGTTACTCCACTACACTCATCTGACAGCTTTAGTTACTTTAGTTACTAGTTACTTTAGTTACTAGTTACTTTAGTTACTAGTTACTTTAGTTACTCCACTACACTCATCTGACAGCTTTAGTTACTTTAGTTACTCGTTACTTTAGTTACTAGTTACTTTATTTACTCCACTACATTCATCTGACAGCTACTTTAGTTACTAGTTACTTTAGTTACTAGTTACTTTAGTTACTCCACTACACTCATCTGACAGCTTTAGTTACTAGTTACTTTAGTTACTAGTTACTTTAGTTACTCCACTACACTCATTCATCTGACAGCTACTTTAGTTACTAGTTACTTTAGTTACTCCACTACATTCATCTGACAGCTTTAGTTACTAGTTACTTTAGTTACTAGTTACTTTAGTTACTACTTTAGTTACTCCATTTACATTCCATCTGACAGCTCATCTGACAGCTTTAGTTACTAGTTACTTTAGTTACTCCACTACATTCATTTAGTTACTTTCCATCTGACAGCTTTAGTTACTAGTTACTTTAGTTACTAGTTACTTTATTTACTCCACTACATTCATCTGACAGCTTTAGTTACTAGTTACTTTAGTTACTAGTTACTTTAGTTACTCCACTACATTCATCTGACAGCTTTAGTTACTAGTTACTTTAGTTACTAGTTACTTTAGTTACTTTAGTTACTAGTTATGTTAGTTAATCCACTACATCCATCTGACAGCTTTAGTTACTAGTTACTTTTTAGTTACTCCACTACATTCATCTGACAGCTTTAGTTACTAGTTACTTTAGTTACTAGTTTTAGTTACTCCACTACATCCATCTGACAGCTACTTTAGTTACTAGTTACTTTAGTTACTCCACTACACTCATCTGACAGCTTTAGTTACTAGTTACTTTAGTTACTTGTTATATTAGTTACTCCATTACATTCATCTGACAGCTTTAGTTACTAGTTACTTTTAGTTATTAGTTACCACTACATTCATCTGACTGACAGCTTTAGTAACTAGTTACTTTAGTTACTAGTTACTTTTTACTCCACTACATTCATCTGACAGCTTTAGTTACTTTTTACTAGTTACTTTAGTTACTAGTTACTTTAGTTACTCCACTACATTCATCTGACAGCTTTAGTTACTTTAGTTACTAGTTACTTTAGTTACTCCACTACATTCATCTGACATCTTTAGTTACTTTAGTTACTTTACTTTAGTTACTAGTTACTTTAGTTACTCCACTACATTCATCTGACACTTTAGTTACTAGTTACTTTAGTTACTAGTTACTTTAGTTACTCCACTACATTCATCTATAGTTACTCCACTACTTTAGTTACTAGTTACTTTAGTTACTCCAGTTACATTCATCTGACAGTTACTTTAGTTACTAGTTACTTTAGTTACTAGTTATTTAGTTACTCCACTACACTCATCTGACAGCTTTAGTTACTAGTTACTTTAGTTTAGTTACTTTAGTTACTAGTTATTTAGTTACTCCACTACACTCATCTGACAGCTTTAGTTACTAGTTACTTTAGTTACTCCACTACACTCATAGCTTTACATTCATTACTAGTTACTTTAGTTACTAGTTATTTAGTTACTCCACTACACTCATCTGACAGCTTTAGTTACTAGTTACTTTAGTTACTAGTTACTTTAGTTACTCCACTACATTCATTGACTCCAGTTACTTCATTACTAGTTACTTTAGTTACTAGTTACTTTAGTTACTAGTTACTTTATTTACTCCACTACACTCATCTGACAGCTTTAGTTACTAGTTACTTTAGTTACTAGTTACTTTAGTTACTAGTTATATTAGTTACTCCACTACACTCATCTGACAGCTTTAGTTACTTTAGTTACTAGTTACTTTAGTTACTCCACTACACTCATCTGACAGCTTTAGTTACTAGTTACTTTAGTTACTAGTTACTTTAGTTACTCCACTACACTCATCTGACAGTTACTAGTTACTTTAGTTACTAGTTACTTTAGTTACTTTAGTTACTCCACTACACTCATCTGACAGCTTTAGTTACTAGTTACTTTAGTTACTAGTTATATTAGTTACTCCACTACACTCATCTGACAGCTTTAGTTACTAGTTACTTTAGTTACTAGTTACTTTAGTTACTCCACTACATTCATCTGACAGCTTTAGTTACTAGTTACTTTAGTTACTCCACTACATTCATCTGACAGCTTTAGTTACTAGTTACTTTAGTTACTAGTTACTTTAGTTACTCCACTAGTTATCTAGTTACATCTTTAGTTACTAGTTACTTCATACTGACAGTTACTTTAGTTACTAGTACACTTTAGTTACTAGTTACTTTAGTTACTAGTTACTTTAGTTACTCCACTACACTCATCTGACAGCTTTAGTTACTTTAGTTACTAGTTACTTTAGTTACTCCCCTACACTCATCTGACAGCTTTAGTTACTAGATACTTTAGTTACTAGTTACTTTAGTTACTCCCCTACACTCATCTGACAGCTTTAGTTACTAGATACTTTAGTTACTAGTTACTTTAGTTACTCCCCTACACTCATCTGACAGCTTTAGTTACTAGATACTTTAGTTACTAGTTACTTTAGTTACTCCCCTACACTCATCTGACAGCTTTAGTTACTAGATACTTTAGTTACTAGATACTTTAGTTACTAGTTACTTTAGTTACTAGTTTAACACCAAACACAGTACACCTTTGCCCGCCTTGTATTTCACTTTTTACGTTTTTTAGGCGTTTTTCTGCATTTTTTCTGTTTTTTTTAACCACGTTCACACTTTTTCTGACTACTTTACCCAACTGTAAGGGAGGAGACTATATGAGACATGCAGTAATACAGTTAGAGATATTTAGACTTTTTGTGATGACATTAAAAGCAATAAAACGGTGGCCCTGCATGTGGTTTGGCCCTGGATGTGATCCTCATTTTAATTTTTCTGCATATAGTACTTTTACTTTTATTACTTTATATACATTTTAATGACACGTACATACTTTTACTTCAGTAACATTTTCAATGCAGGACCTGTACTTGTAACAGAGTACTTTTTACAGTGTGGTAGTAGTACTTTTACTGAAGTAAAGGATCTGAATACCACCGCTGGTGCATTCAAAGACCTCTCCGACGGAGGAAATTACTGTGTTTATTTTACACGGGTGTATACATTCCTGATGATCTCAGAGTAAGTCTTGGATTTAAACGCCAGCGTAGATCTCAGATAGTGTGTCACAACATGTTGTCCTTACTCACACACACACACACACACACACACACACACACACACACACACACACACACACACACACTACTTTGTTTTAAAATTTGGTTGAAAGAATCCCAAATGCTTTGTTTTCACTTTTTGACGTTTTCAACACTACGGAACACTAACTTATTAACTTTAGTTTTACAGTTATTTTTAGAATTTATGGTCAATAAAGCTCATTTATAGGAAATTATACCTAATGTTTGAGTTAGAAAAGCAGAAATTAGGAATTATTTAACTTTAATGGGGAACTGTGTGTTAACCCTCGTGTTGTCTTCCTGTTAAAATTGAAAATCAACACTTTTGTTGATGCTTTTTATCGATGTTTTTAACTTTTTCTTATGTTTTTGTCCCATTTTTCAACACTTTTTTACAATGTTTGTCACATTTTTTGACGTTTAACACTACTAACACTAACTTATTAACTAGTTTTCAGTTATTTTTGTAATTTATGGTGAATAAACCTAATTTATAGGAAATTATTCCTAATGTTTGAGTTAGAAAAGCAGAAATTAGGAATTATTGAGACTAAAATTAAAGGAATGGATGTTGATGATAATCACAGACTGGAATATGTCAACTTTTACTCAATACTATTTCAAAAACACTTCCATTTGTTTTACAATGCTATAAAATTGAATAAGACGCCCCAAAATTAATGAAAGTAGAGATTTGTACTTGGCAAAGAGCGTTGGGTGGAATCAATCATGTTATTTTGGGGAATTAAAAAGAACATTGATATAGGACGACATGGGGACAACATGGGGACATGAAGACAACATAAGGACAACATGAGGGAAACATGAGGACAACATGAGGGAAACATGAGGACAACATGGGGACAACATGGGGACAACATGAGGGCAACATGGGGACAACATGAGGACAACATGAAGACAACATGAAGACAACATGAGGACAACATGAGGGAAACATGAGGACAACATGAGGGAAACATGAGGGCAACATGGGGACAACATGGGGACAACATGGGGACAACATGGGGACACCAGAGGGTTAAAGACGGACGTGTGCAGGACGCTGAGACGGTGGTTTTTGAGACGTTGGGGGGTCTGGTGTGAGCGCAGCAGGTGAAGAATGAATGTCAGCCGGCAGCTTCAGATGACAGCAGCTGCTAGCGTGCACACAGCTGCCAGACAGTCTCCATAATGAAATTATTTATGTTTGAGGGTATTTAAAGTAGCATTTTAATGTGATGTTATAAATCTGTCTCAACGTTTCAAATGTGCAGGTTGGGTTTTATTTTCCAAACTCGAATCAATCGATGAGTTTGGAAGGATTTTACGTGTTTACGTCTTCCTTTCAGTGATGTGGCATCAATCTGAACATCTGCCATACTTAGATTAGATTAGATAATAATAATATAAATTATACTTTATTCATCCCACAGTGGGGAAATTCCCTTAACTACAAACAACAGACAATGAGAAGAAGGTACAGAATGAATGTAAAGGGCATTAAATAAGGTAAATAAAATAAATATAAGTAAGGTATGGTAAAGTGCGGTTGTCATAGTACAAAAAACAATATTGCAGTGAAAGTAAGTAAGTGACGTTAAAATTAAATTGAATAGGTAATTAAATAATATAGCAAAAGTAGGTAACCATAATATAAATAAATTATATTGAAGTGTGAGCATACATAATATTGAAAAAGTAAGTAGCCTACTGGTAATTGAAAATATAAATACAGATAATAAATATATACAGAGAGTGTGGAGTAAATGAAAAACAGGAAACTACAACATTATCAGGTGGTGCAGGTGTTGTAGTACTAGTTGTAGTAGTTGTTGAGTCTGAAAATATATTTAATATAATAGTCAATAAGTGTATTCCCCTCCATTGTTCTTCGACCCTCGTGTTGTCTTCCACATCTGTTTTTCTGGGTCAAACTTTTTGTCACCGGATGTTTTTGAGCTTTTCTCGATGTTTTTGTCAAGTTTTTATAAAAAAAAATAAAAAATAAAAAAAAACGTTTCCATATCAAACAATTGTGTTTCTTTTAACCAAAATGTAAAAAAAAAAAAAAGGTCTTCACAAGTAAAATAAATGATGAGTTCACTACTCTTACTGAATATGGGTGTTTTATTTAATGTCATGGCATTTAAAAAAAAAAAAAAGTTAAAAGAACTTTTAAAAAAGTGACAAAACATTACAGAAAATAACAGTAACACTTTACAAAAGGTAAACAAAAGGTTAAAAAAAGGGTTTGTTACTCTTTTAAAAACAGTAACTACCTTTTTTTTGTATCTTATTGTGTTATTTTACCGGCGTTTTTGAAGCTTTCTGTCATTTTTGTCACTTTTTTCAAATTTCTAATAACTTTTATTTATTTTTTTAAATGCCATAACATTGAATAAAACACCCATATTCAGTAAGAGCAGTGAACTGATCTTTTATTTTACTTGTGAAGACCTTTTTTTTTTTTTTTTTTACACTTTGGTTGAAAGAAACGTCTCGGGTTACGTATGTAACCCTTGTTCCCCGAGATAGGGGAACGAGACACTGCGTCGGTCACGACACTATGGGAACGCCATAGTGTCGTAACCGACGCAGTTCGAGTTCCCCTCGAAGGGGAACCCAATTTTCTGATATGGAAACGTTTTGAAAATGGGTCAAATTTGCCCCAAAGACAACAGCAGGGTTAATAAAAGACGCTAACGACCGAATGTCTTCTTCACAGAGGAAAGAAAATGAATTCCAGCCGCCGGCATCATCTGAAGGTGAGAATCAAACCTTCTTCTCCGTCTCACCGATGTCTCGTTTTAAGTGTCAGCCGTGCGTACGCCATTAACTTTTAGTCTGAGTCTGACGTGGTGATCCTCTTGGCGCCCTGCAGAGTCTGATCCTCTCCATCGCCGCCGGCTGGATCGAGCAGGAGAAGAAGGACCTCGTGGTGGCCAAGGCGGCCTACATGGCCGAGAACTGCCCCGAACCCGTGCTGAGTGGAGACCAGGCCGCCCTCATGGTGAGACCCAAGCATTGAGTTATATGCAGTATACACAACATTACCACATACACATACAAGTCACATCTAAGGGCCCCAGTACTAAGTGCGAACCAGGAAGGGGGGGGGGCGTGTGAATGTGCCGGCCAACCAGTAGTTATGTCTGTGAATCTGGGGGGTGGAGGTTCTGAAGGGGGGGTCACTCCCAACACAAACTACGTAGTGTTGACAACATAAGGTAGCGTAAGGTAGCAAGTAGTATGAAAGAAGAAGATCCGCGTAGGGGGGTTGGTTAGGGGGGTGGATGGGTCAAACAACACAGGACTTTCATGAATGGAGACCGGGGTTTAGGTCCCGTTCTGGTCCCGCGTGTCACTAAAACGTACCTTTTGTAACTCCAGCCAACGTCAAATATTAACAATCTTTGTGCAGCATCGCTTGCTGCACCTTAAGGCTATATCCACAGCGTTTCACTTCCGGGATTGATTATGTGGAGCCAGTTGTCTAACCTGCGGCTGATTTCTGAGGACTATGGTTACCTGGTCCTCAGATCTCTGCAGGGTAAATCCAGACAGCTAGCTAGACTATCTGTCCAATCTGAGGACTATGGTTACCTGGTCCTCAGATCTCTGCAGGGTAAATCCAGACAGCTAGCTAGACTATCTGTCCAATCTGAGGACTATGGTTACCTGGTCCTCAGATCTCTGCAGGGTAAATCCAGACAGCTAGCTAGACTATCTGTCCAATCTGAGGACTATGGTTACCTGGTCCTCAGATCTCTGCAGGGTAAATCCAGACAGCTAGCTGACTATCTGTCCAATCTGAGGACTATGGTTACCTGGTCCTCAGATCTCTGCAGGGTAAATCCAGACAGCTAGCTAGACTATCTGTCCAATCTGAGGACTATGGTTACCTGGTCCTCAGATCTCTGTAAATCCAGACAGCTAGCTAGACTATCTGTCCAATCTGAGGACTATGGTTACCTGGTCCAGATCTCTGCAAAATCCAGACCGCTAGCTAGACTATCTGTCCAATCTGAGGACTATGGTTACCTGGTCCTCTGTCCAGGGTAAATCCAGACAGCTAGCTAGACTATCTGTCCAATCTGAGGACTATGGTTACCTGGTTAAAGATCTATGCCTATAAACCAGCTAGCTAGACTATCTGTCCAATCTGAGGACTATGGTTACCTGGTCCTCAGATCTCTGCAGGTAAATCCAGACAGCTAGCTAGACTATCTGTCCAATCTGAGGACTATGGTTCCTGGTCCTCAGATCTCTGCAGGGTAAATCCAGACAGCTAAGACTATCTGTCCAATCTGAGGACTATGGTTACCTTCCTTAACCCTAGCTAGACTATCTGTCCAATCTGAGGTCTCTGTTGACGACTAAAACTTTTTTCCACCAAAACAAAGTTCCTTCCAGAGGCACCGTGGCTCTGTCCGGCGCCTCAAGACAATTGTGATTGGTTTTAAAGATATGCCTATAAACCATAAACCGTCTTCTTCCCGTCCTGGATGCTGTGTGGACTATTCTAGACCTTCATGGAGGAAGCTCCGGCAACGCAAGACTACTGCCCCTTTATTTTTTTAACCCTTGTGTTGTTCTCTCGTCAACCATGAAAAAAAAACAACCCGTTTTGGTCTCTTTTTTCAACATTATTATTGCTTTTTCCAACATTTTTGTCACTATTTCAATGCTGTTGGTTGCTTTTTTTTAATGTTTTTGCCACAGTTTTATTTTTTTATTGTTGACATTTTTGTATAGTATAATGTCTCAGTTGGTTTCTTCTTTCTTCAGCAGGCAAAGGTTTTGATACCGCCCGCCCTCCAGCCTATTCGGGGTGTGGGAATGGAATGATCTTTTTACAGTGACTTTGGTGAACCCACTTGGATCGTTCAGCAATCTTTACTGTCAGGTTCAGGACACTTTATCTTAAAAACGAGACGCAGGTTTAGTGCCAACAAAAAACAAAATGGGCTGAAAATGAGGGACAACATGAGGGTTAAGAAATATTTTTGGGGCATTTTCATCTTTAAATAACAGCATGAAAGGGGAGAGAGAAAAGGGGAAAACGTGCAGGAAACCTGCCGCAGGTTGGATTAAAACCTGGGGCCTTAGCGTCGGGACATTAACCTCTATATGTGGGCGCACGCTCTGCCACCTGAGCTTCCCGGGCGCACGGACTACTGCACCTTTTAACTTGTTTCTTCGTTTTGTGGACCAACAGGATATTTGCAAGAAGCTATACCAGGCGATCGACAAGGTGGACGAGGCGAGGTACGACGCCGAGGCCAAAGTTAAGAAGTCGGATGCAGAGGTGAGACAGGACGATCGTGGAGGTCTGGACATTTATTTTTAATTTATTTTTAAGCCTTTATTGACATTTCTGTTTTGATGCTTTACATGCTTTTATTGAACCTTTTTGACGGTTTTTTTCCGACACTTTTGGCGTCTTCTTCCGCTGCTTTTGGTGCTTTTATTCCACCCTTTTGAAGTTGTTTTTTCTACTTTCATTGGCGCTTTTGACTTTTTTTTTCCGACGCTATTTCAAATGGGTAAAATATAACGGAATATAGTGGACTATAGTGGTTTTTCCACGTTACTTAAGGTAAAAGTACGTACCGACTCGTGATGTTTGTCTGCCTCCAGATTGAAGATCTGAAGCTGAAGGTGGTGGATCTGGCCGGCGTGAAGAAACCCGCCCTGAAGAAAGTACGCATGTCGGCCGACGCCATGCTGAAGGCTCTGCTGGGGGGGCAACACAAGGTCACCATGGACTTGAGGTCCAACCTGAAGCAGGTCAAGAAGGAGGTCAAAGAGGAGGTGAGACACGTCCACCCCAGAGTGGTCACTAGGACCTTGTAACGTAAACTTACCATTTTGGAGGAGTATAACATGGTAAATGTCTTTTTGGAGTAGTATAACATGGTAAATGTTGGTCTTGGACTTGTCTCAGACTCGCTAGTATTTGGACTCGGACTTGTCTCGGTCTCGGCCACTTGTCTTGCCCAATAGGGCTTTTGGTCTGGACCGAGTCCAGGTGTCTTTATTATGTTGATAATAATATTGGAGGGAAAGTGAAACCCAAAATGATTGTCCTGATACTGTCATGCATAAGACCTTTATTCTGTCCTGGACTCGGTCTTATCTCGGACTCAAACCTTTTTGGAATCGGTCTTGTCTTGAACTCGAACCTTTTTGGACTCGGTCTTGACTCGGACTCAAACCTTTTTGGAATCGGTCTTGTCTTGAACTCGAACCTTTTTGGACTCGGCCTTGACTCGGACTCAAACCTTTTTGGACTCGGTCTTGACTCGGACTTAAACCTTTTTTGACTCAGTCTTGTCTTGGACTCAACTAGTCCTGGTCTTGGACTCGTCTTGGACTCTACTTGACTCGAGTCAAACCTTTTTGGACTCGGTCTTGACTTGGACTTGACTAGTCCTGGTCTTGGACTTGTCTTGGACTCGACAAAGGTGGTCTTGACTACAGCCCTGCGTTGATGTAATGATGTAATCTGTTTTCTTCTCCTCTGCAGACAACTGATGCGGGCGACTGGCGTAAGAACGTGGAAGGAAAGGCCGACAGGAAGAAGATGTTCGAGACTTCCTAAAAAACCTCCCGAGGGACAGCGGGGGAAACATCTCCGACCGAGGTCTGAGTGACTGAAAGTGTCTCTGTTTTCCTGATGGACAACGGCAGTTTAGGAAGTTTTTTGTTATTTTTGTGATACCGTCGCCCCTCCCCACCCCCAAAGATATTTAACTGACACCAAGTAAAGTCAACATGTACTCAGTTAAAACGTTAAAAACATTTCAAAATGTACAGGTTTTCATGAAATCTTTAGAAATAAATGTTTTGAAATCAGAAACCATTTGTTTGTTACATTTATCTGCATATTAATCATTCTTTGTTTGGTTTTTACACCAAATTGACACTTTGAAAATCTGGAAAAAGCCGTCTTTACTCGGATAAATATAACTTTCTGTTCAAAATATGATAGGAACGTCATCGGTCTCTCATACGAAAGCTTGTATGCCTGTACGTTATGTTGAAAGCTTCAGAAACAAATCTAATAAATCACAGCTGTCTCCTAAAAATTACATTCTGTAATTACGACTGTAATAAAGAGAAGAGACTTTTTTGAACTTGGCAAACAATTGATCAACAAATAGAATAGTCAATGAAATCTGGCGTCTTTAGAAGTTATTACTTTGTTTTTAAAGTAATTAAAACCAATAATACAAGAACCTTTCAAACCAAATATTGATTAATATCGAAACCTCTAATAATTGTGTGGCAAATATCTTAATCTTATGAAGCAACTGTGGATGAAGTACAATTCAACGTCTTTTAAAATGTTGTCTTGAGTGTCTTTGAAGGAATAGGTTGACGTTTTGGGAAATACGTTTATTGCTGTTTTTTTTTTGGAAAATGAGATCAGGGGATGGATATCAAACTTCTGTCCGCTTAGCTTTAGCTTAGCATGAAGACTGGAAGCAGAGGGAAAGCTCACTGATTGGACGTCTGCCCAAGTCAGATGGCTCATTATTCTGAAACCTCAGAAACCTCCACCTTTTGGAGTAGTATAACATGGTAAATGTCTTTTTGGAGTAGTATAACATGGTAAATGTCTTTTTGGAGTAGTATAACATGGTAAATGTCTTTGGAGTAGTATAACATGGTTAATGTCTTTTTGGAGTAGTATAACATGGTTAATGTCTTTTTGGAGTAGCTTTAGCTTAGCATGAAGACTGGAAGCAGAGGGAAAGCTCACTGATTGGGCGACTGCCCAAGTCCGATGGGTCATTATTCTGAAACCTCAATAGTTCGGAAAATGTCCCATTGGACTACAAAGCCTGTTATCCCAAAAACAAAAGACCACTGCTCTGAAGTTATGCTTCCGGCATACACACCGGAGTTCAATGTTTTCCCTCGCTTTGTGGAAGAATTAGATGTGCTTATTAGGCGGGGGGTTTAAGGGTCCTTTCTTTAAGAAAATGTCAAATTTTTCAATTTAAAAAAAATGCTATTTCCCCATACATTTTTGTGTCTTTGTTTTGGGTCTCTGTGGTCCTTAAGCATCTCTTTGTGGTCAGTTTGTGTCTTTTTGTGGTAGTTTTGTGTCTCTTTTTCATTTTCATTTTGGACTGTTATCATCACCATATCATGTGTTTTAAATGTTGGAAAAGCTAGAGCAGATAATAAGTAAATAACATTCAATAAGCTTAACCCTTGTGTTGTCCTCGGGTCAAACTGACTCGTTTCAAAGTGTTTTATATCAGAAATATGGATTTCTTTCACCCAAATTGCCCCAAAAAAACATGGATGATTCCATATAATGTTCTTCAGGTAAAATTAATGATTACTTTCATTGAATTATTTGGGTGTTTTATTGAATCTTATAGCATTTGAATTCTTTTTTTTAATGGTTTCAAAACAGTATCCGGACTAAACTTTAACATCTACCCATCTGTGATCCACTCAACATCCTCTGAACTTAACTATTAGTCAAAATAATTCATAATTTCTGTCTTTTTAACCAGCTCAGGTTATAAATAAAGCGCCAAAAGCATGGAAAAAGTGAGAAATAAATCAGAAATAGCGACAAAAACATTGGAAAAGCACAAATAAAATGTTCATTTTCAATTTTGACCTGGAAGGATAAGTTCATGGTTAACAGGAAGACAACATAAGGGTTAAATACAAGACTTAAAGCTAAAGGAGTCCACTAGGTCCACTAGATCTTAAAATAGTATTTTAGTTACATTCATTTGGCTCGGGTGCTGCACCTAAACCCAATAACGGTGGAAAAACCCTGAATCTGGCTTACCCGTTACGCAGATGATAGACTCCTAAATTATAACACATGACTATCTATCTCTGTGTAATCCTAAAAGAAGACTATTTATTAATTATTTATTTAGTTATTTAACTTCCCTAGCTCTTCTCTGAACTAAGTTAACCCTTGTGTTGTCCTCCCAGGTCAAAACTTTTGAATTCTTTTTGACGCTTTCAACACTTTTTAAGTTTTTTTCTTCAATGGTTTCTTAATTTTTGTAACACTACCATCACTAACACTAACACCAATATATCACTACTAGTTTTACACTATTGTCTTTTTCAAATTCATTGTCAAGAAACCTCATTTATATAAAATTATATCTTTTTTTGTTGTCTTTTGTAAAAGTTTTTTTTTGGGGGGGAAATAAAACACCCAAATTTCAATAAAGTAGTGAACTGATCCTTCGGCGTTATATGGGACCATCCATGTAATACTTGGACAATTTGGATGAAAGAATCCCAAACTTTTAAAAACGGGGCAAATTTGACCCCAGGACAACAGGAGGGTTAAAAACACTAAAGTAAGATATTAAGATGTGTAATTTTAGCCTCTTGTTTGAGCCAAAAAAACTCCAGGGGGAGTTGATATTTTCAGTGCAAAGTAACTTTGGAGCAGTGGTCTTTAGTTTGGTCGAGCCGTCGGATTAATAAGGGACATTTTCACTATTTGGGTTTTCAGAATAAAGGGCCGTCGGAGCAGTAACAGGGCACCCATGTTGTATTTTGTCTGTACCCAAACAGAAACATGGTGTTAGGAGGAGTTGTGTGCTGGAACAGTTTTTGAGTAAAAATAGTTCTACTGCAAGAACTGATCTTTAGACAGACAAGGCTAGCTGTTTCCCCCTGCTTCCTTATTGTTCTTATGCTAAGCTAGGCTAACTGTCCAAACACACAGACATTAGACTGATACCCATCTACTCATCTCACTCTCTTATTTCCCCAAAAAACAACAATCCCTTATAAAGACAACAGAATACTCAATAGAAACTTCCAAAAACAACAACACCTAATTCTAGAAAGCATTTAAAACAGTGGATTTGAGTTTGTATCTCTAATAACACAGATACAATGAAGTATTTCCATTTCATGTAACATCCCAGTGGTTAAAAATTGTGTTTTTCTGTTGAAATTAAAGATATTTCTTCAACACCAACAACATTAAAGCTACTTAAGGGATATTTTCCACTGGAAATCCATAAGAAGCGATTTTTGAAGCTATTTAAATGACTTCTGCTTCCACTTTTGAGACTTAAGAAGGTAAACAACGACAGAACGGGCTGAGTTTGTCCACTTTGTTGTACATATTCACCTCATTGAATAAGCATCTTGAAGCTTGAAGTCGTCTCCCAGGGAGGGGGGCTGCAGAGCCAAGCTGTGTCGAGTGTATTTCAGGAGCTCGCCGGCCCATTGGTCTGCCCAGGAATCCATTTCCATAAAGAGGATCTGGGCATTTTGCTGAGGCATCGCAACTCACCATATATACCGTATTTCATTTTTCACTGTGTGGCTTTGGCAGTGTTTCTTTTCTTCCACAAGTGTGTGGAGGTCCTCCTCTTCTTCTTCTTCTTTTCCTCGTCTCGATAGGTGAGAACTCTTTACTTTGTCTCTGTTCTTTCAGCCTCTGAGAGAAGCATCTTTGAATTTTCACCAGAGAAGTTCAGAGCAGCCTCACATCAACCAGACTCTTAAAATCCCGTTGGTCCCTCCACCTTTTTAACCTTCCTGGCATCATGAACTCGCTTTCTGCATGTTTGCTGCTGACATTTGACCTTTTTCTGACAAAGTTAAATTTATGATCATCGTGTTTTACGACCTTGGAGCTCGATGCAAGGAACTCACTGCGACCCGACAAAGTCTTGAACCCGTCACACTAAAATACCAACGTGTCATGATGATCTCTGAATTACTGCTCAGCCTATTGTGATGCTTTGAAAGAAGTTTCTTATTTTCAAAAAAAGCTAATTTATGGATTGGAAACATTGAAATCCTTCACGTTTGTGCCACTTTTGTTTTTAGTGCAGTTCATGTTAAAATGTTCTTTATTGGTTGTTTTGAAGACAACAACTGGTCTTTAACTGTCAGTTAATTGGTCATTAACACGGATATAAGTCCATTATTTATTTGTCTCAGTGTCTGCAGGATCGAGCAGCTGGTCGGTCTCTTATTTCTAGCGTCATAGCGTCTAGATTTCTGAAATTTAATCTAAAAATGGAAATCATACTTTTTAAGGTGGTAAATTTAAGCCTGTCAGCCCTGACAAGTCACTGTAAACATGTATGTAGCCCATTAAAAGATGTCAAAATTGTTTTATTTAAGACCATTCAACCTGATTTGGAGTTTGATCAAGCAGCTGATTAAATTCTTATTTCTAAAAGCTTTGAAATTCCTGAAATTTAAACTGTGAAATAATGAAAATTATACTTTTTAAAAGTAAAATTTTAAGCCTGTCGGTCCTGAAAAGTCACTGTAAAAAGTATGCAAGAAAATCAAAATTCATTGATTAATTAAAGGATCATTCCACCTGATAAGGAGTTCATATGTTAACATTAGAGTTGAACATGATGATTTAACACTGGAGAACTTTAATTTGACCACTCACCCGAGGCGCGACACCCGATCCGGACCGTCCCAGTTTAGTTGCCGTTGACGACGCTGCTCTTCAGCTGTGGCCTCAGATCGCGTTACGGCACAAATATGTTCAACCATCCGTCATCGCCGCAGAAAATGCTGATCTCACAGAAACTCACACTCCTGATCTGAGCAACTACTGGCGGTGGAAGAAGAAGAAGTACTAAGATCCTTTACTTTGGTAGAAGTACTAATACCACACTGGGAAAATCTAAAATACTCTCCATTAACCCTCATGTTGTCCTCGGGTCAAATTGACCCGTTTTCCTATATCAATGTTCTTTATAATTCCCCAAAATAACATGATTGATTCCACACTATATATATATATATATATATATATATATATATATATATATATATATATATATATATATATATATATACATATATATATATATATATATAATATAATAATCTTAACGTATGTGTAGACATGCAGAAAATGGGATTCAAATCAAAAACATTTTTTTGGCGCAGGACCCCCCTATGTGTGTGTGTGTGTGTGTGTGTGTGTGTGTGTGTGTGTGTGTGTGTGTGTGTGTGTGTGTGTGTGTGTGTGCGTGTGTGTGTGTGTGTGTGTGTGTGTGTGTGTGCGTGCGTGTGTGTGTGTGATTTTATAAACTACATGTGTTTTATGTGCAGGAATCTTAACGTGTAAAGTAACTAAAGTAACCAGTAACTAAAGTAACTAGTAACTAAAGCTGTCAGATGAATGTAGAGGAGTAACTAAAGTAACTAGTAACTAAAGTAACTAGTAACTAAAGCTGTCAGATGAATGTAGTGGAGTAACTAAAGTAACCAGTAACTACAGTAACCAGTAACTAAAGTAACTAGTAACTAAAGTAACTAGTAACTAAAGCTGTCAGATGAATGTAGTGGAGTAACTAAAGTAACCAGTAACTAAAGTAACTAGTAACTAAAGTAACTAGTAACTAAAGCTGTCAGATGAATGTAGTGGAGTAACTAAAGTAACCAGTAACTAAAGTAACTAAAGTAACTAGTAACTAAAGCTGTCAGATGAGTGTAGCGGAGTAACTAAAGTAACCAGTAACTAAAGTAACTAGTAACTAAAGTAACTAAAGTAACTAAAGCTGTCAGATGACTAAAGCTGTCAGTAACTAAAGTAACTAGTAATGAATGTAGTAACTAAAGCTGTAACTAAATGTAATCAGTAACTAAAAGTAACTAAAGTAACTAAAGTAACTAGTAACTAAAGCTGTCAGATGAGTGTAGCGGAGTAACTAAAGTAACCAGTAACTAAAGTAACTAGTAACTAAAGTAACTAGTAACTAAAGCTGTCAGATGAATGTAGTGGAGTAACTAAAGTAACTAGTAACTAAAGTAACTAGTAACTAAAGTAACTAGTAACTAAAGTTCAATATTTCTCTCTGAGATGTAGCGGAGTAGAAGTAGAAAGTAACATGAAAAGAAAAAGACTCAGGTAAAGTACAAGTACCTCAACATTTGTACCTAACTGCAGTACTGGAGTACATGTACGACCTTCAGACGAGGTCAAAAACACTGAAATGTTTCTTCCATTTAACGTTTCCTCTTGTCTTCATTCAGGTTGTGACGCCCCAAAAACACCAAGATGTCTGAGTAAGTGTGAAGAACATCCTTCTTAATCTGATCCATCAGGGTTAGAACAGAGCTGCAACTCATAGCCCTTAAAAAGCCTCCTCGACTCCTCTCCTTGCCTCCTTTCCTCGCGTCCTAGCCAAATAAGAGCAATGAGATGCAGCCTAGGTCTTCTGTCTCTGCAAGCAGATAATCTCACAGCTAATCTGATCCATCAGGGTTAGAACAGAGCTGCAACTCATAGCCCTTAAAAAGCCTCCTCGACTCCTCCCCTTGCCTCCTTTCCTGGCGTCCTAGCCCCTCCCATCGAGGAGGTATCCAATAAGGGAGATGAGGTGCAGCCACAAGCACATAATCTAAGAATCTAAAATGGTTATTAAATGTGGAAAAAGAGAAAAGATGTATCAGTTTCTTATATTTAGGACAGAAATCTGCCTTATTTCAAGATACTGGCTCCAAAATTCATTATAGTACTCTATATTAAACTATGAAAGTACAAAAGTTTAGAGTTCATGATCTGATTCTCTCTCCTAATTAAAATATTAAAAGTGATAAAAGAAACAACATAATGCTGAAACTAGGATTTCAGGATACTGGATCCAAAATTCACAATAGTACTTTTCAAAAAAAGCAAAACTCTTCAGGAACATATTATCTTTCATCATGATGGATATTTTTTAATTTTGTAAGAAAGTTATTTCAAGATAGTTACTTAAAATTAATTTAAAATAAAAAGGGGAATTGGCAAAAATGTCTTATCTTTAATCAAGAGGGATGTTTTTACTTAATATATTTTTTTACTTAGTATATAGTTTATACTTAATATTTACTTAAGTAATAGAGTTAATATGATAATTTAAGATAATTTATGATAATTTATGATTATGTATGATTATGTATGATTATTTTGTTCTGACTTGCTCCCAAACAGGAAAAAGATGACTTCGAGCCGCAGGCATCACCTGAAGGTAAGACGTCTGAGTACATGATTAAAGGGGCATTTCTTAAAGTTATGGATAAAATAAGGTTGTTTTGAGGCTCTAATCTATTTTCTATAAACATGTTAGTTTTTATAGATTAACCCTCGTGTTGTCGTCCCGTCGACGTTTGGGTCCAAATTTAAAATTAAAACAATTTTTTCAATGTGAATGGTCAACTTTTTGACACTATTGTCGTTTTTCCCAATGTTTCAGTCACTTTTTTCAACGTTTTTGTCTTGTTTCTCTGCAGATTTGAAGCTTTTTTTTCCAATTTTTTAGTCACTTTTTCTGACATTTTGTCTTTTCTTTTTTTTGCATTTTTGCCACTTTTTTTTAAATGTTCTTTTCTAGAAATGTTTTCAAATGCTATGAATTGGAATAAAAACACCCACATTCAATAAAAGAAGTGAAGTGATCATTCATTTTACTTGTGAAGCGTAATGGTTGTATGGAACCCAAATTTCTGATAATGACACTTTTTGAAAATGGGACAAATTTGACCCGAGGACAACAGGAGGGTGACGTGTTTTAAAATCACTTTAAGTCAACAAATCCCATAAAAAGACCAAAACTCAACTCTTCTTGTTCGTGGTTCCTACAGAAAATGGAACTGCGCTACTATTTGTTGGGGACTATTTTTACCCTTGTCCTATCTTCCTGTCCAACTGCGACGTTTTAGTTTCCTGTGTCCAAATTTTAAATTCAAATGTTTCTTCAACTTTTTGGTTGTCTTCTTAGACACTTTTGTCCCTTTTCCCGATGTTTTTGTCATGTTTTTATAAGTTTTTATAAGTTTTAACTAACATTTTTGTCACTTTTTTTTTCGTCACTTTTTCTGATGTATTTCCCCACGTTTTTGAAGCTTTTTTCCGACATTTTTGTCACTTGTTTTCAACGTTTTTCAAATGCTATGAAACCGAATAAAACACCCAAATTCAATGAAAGTAGTGAACTGATAATTTCTTTAACTTGTGAAGAGCGTTGTAGGGAACCATCCACGTAATTACATTTTTTGACAACTTGTTTTGACAGAAATCCAAATTTCTGAAGTAGAAACTTGTTGAAAATGACTCCCCCCCCCCGTTCCTCCTGCAGAGTCTGATCCTGTCCATCGCTGCCGGATGGCTGGAGCAGGAGAAGAAGGACGACATCGCGGCCAAGGAGGCCTACATGGCCCAGAACTGTCCCCCCCCAACCATGAGCGGAGACCAGGCCGCCCTCATGGTGAGACGAGACGCATCCCCCCCCCCCACACACACACACACACACACACACACACACACACACACACACACACACACACACACACACACACACACACACACACACACACACACTGGTTCAAAGGAAAGAACTTGACGACAGTCAGGAAGTCAAAGAGCCAGGGCATCGTGTTTTACGTCCAATGACCTGAAATTAGTATGGATGGATGATAGATAGATAGATAGATAGATAGATAGATGGATAGATAGATAGATAGATAGATAGATAGATAGATAGATAGATAGATTGCAATCTAGTTTGCAGCATTAATACATATATAGTATACATTATATTATTAAATATATTATATAATATATACACACAGTGCTGGAATGTAACTAAGTAGTAGTAGTAGTAGTAGTAGTACTAAGTAGTGATCTGAATACTTCTTCAACCGCTGCATACACATTATTCATACAATACATAATACACATATTATTACCCATGGTTTAAATAAATACTTACGTATGAAAATAGAGAGATAGGGAGTATTACACCACTGAAATAAGTACTATAACCTATGAGATAGATAGATTTGATAGGACGTAGAGGATAGATAGATGATAGATAGGTAGATGGATAGATGGTTAGAGGATGTAGATAGATAGATAGATGGATAGATGGTCCGAGAGATAGATAGATAGATTGCAATCTAGTTTGCAGCATTAATACATTATATAGCCCCTGCACGGATAGTATTAAATATACATATAATATATACACACAGTGCTGCGGGTAACTGGGGACGTAGTAGTAGTAGTACGGAGTAGTGATCTGAGGTCCGCCTTCAACGGGTCTAACATTATTCATACCCTGCAGGACGGACAGTGTTACCCATGGTCCGCCTGCAGCGTATGAAAATAGACGTCCCTGCAGGGCCGGACACCACTGTTACTATAGGTCCGCCTGAACGTAGTCATTTGAATGGGACGTCCCTGCAGGACGGACAGTGTTACTACAGGTCCGCCTGCAGCGGGTCTAACGGGACGTCCCTGCAGGACGGACAGTGTTACTACAGGTCCGCCTGCAGCGGGTCTAACGGGACGTCCCTGCAGGACGGACAGTGTTACTACAGGTCCGCCTGCAGCGGGTCTAACGGGACGTCCCTGCAGGACGGACAGTGTTACTACAGGTCCGCCTGCAGCAGGTCTAACGGGACGTCCCTGCAGGACGGACAGTGTTACTACAGGTCCGCCTGCAGCGGGTCTAACGGGGACGTCCCTGCAGGACGGACAGTGTTACTACAGGTCCGCCTGCAGCGGGTCTAACGGGACGTCCCTGCAGGACGGACAGTGTTACTACAGGTCCGCCTGCAGCGGGTCTAACGGGACGATTTTGTGTGTTTGTGTGTCGGCAGGAAATCTGCAAGAAGCTCAACGCCCACATCGAGAAGATTGATGAGGAGAGGTACGACATCGAGGCCAAAGTGCAGAAGGCCGACAAAGAGGTAATGCCCCCCCCCCGACACCATTAACAGCCGGGAGTCTTTACAGAGAGAGTCCGTCTACAATGCTTTATCATTCATAGAGACCTAACACGTCCTCCTTAGAGAAAGCATTTGGTGCAACAGCAGTGAGGAAAACTTCCTTTTTACAGGAAGAAATCTACCGCTGCTGCTTGGGACACAGAGACACTGAGACAGATATACAGAGACACTGAGACAGATATACAGAGACACTGAGACAGATATACAGAGACACTGATACAGATATACAGAGACACTGAGACAGATATAGAGAGACACTGAGACAGATATACAAGAGACACTGAGACAGATATACAGAGACACTGAGTCAGATATACAGAGACAGACATACAGAGACACTGATACAGATATACAGAGACACTGATACAGACATACAGAGACACTGAGACAGATATACAGAGACACTGGGACAGACATACAGAGACACTGATACAGATATACAGATATATGATTCAGTTGGTATAATGAACAGTGGCTATTACAGTACCAATAAAGATAATAGAAGTATAATAAAAAAACTAATTCATCATCATCACAGATTGAAGACCTGAAGATCAAGGTGGTGGATCTGGCCGGGGTGAAGAAACCCGCCCTGAAGAAAGTGCGCATGTCGGCCGACACCATGCTGAAGGCTCTGCTGGGCTCCAAGCACACGGTCAACATGGACCTCAGGGCCAACCTCAAGCAGGTCAAGAAGGAGGTCAAGGAGGAGGTGAGCTCATCCTGGTATTTTATCGTTTTATGGTCGATAATCCTCATTTATCGGCACTGTGAGGCTTGTGTTGTCTTCCATTCGACCGTGTACTTGTCGTCCGGAAAATCAACACCTTATCTGACGTTTTCGTCTATTTTATCGACACTTTTGTCTGGTTTTTTTCAATGTTTTTTGGCTCTTTTTTAGAAATGTAATGTTTTTTTTCATAAAGATCACCATGTATAAACACTAGCCTACAAACACCAAGTTAGTACCAGTTTTACTTTTACTACATTTTTGGAATTCCAAGTCAACAAACCTGAAATTATACCCAAATCTTAAGTCAAAAAAAAAGCAGAAATTAGGAATTATTCAGCCTCATATTAAATGAAAGATGATTACAGAAGGGTATATGTCAACGCTCAGTCTGGTTTTTTCAACCAGATTCTTTTTCTCTCCAAAAGTCAATCAAAGTAGAGATCCTATCTTTTGTTCTTGATAAAACTCATTTATAGGAAATTATACCTAAAGTTTGAGTTAGAAAAGCAGAAATTAGGAATTAAAGGAATGGATGTAGATGATAATCACAGACTGGAATATGTCAACTTTTACTCAATACTATTTCAAAAAAACTTCCATTTGTTTTACAATGCTATAAAATTGAATAAGACGCCCCAAAATTAATGAAAGTAGAGATTTGTACTTGGCAAAGAGCGTTGGGTGGAATCAATCATGTTATTTTGGGGAATTAAAAAGAACATTGATATAGGACAACATGGGGACAACATGAGGACAACATGGGGACAACATGAGGGCAACATGAGGA
>CM049378.1:31953758-31961258 GCA_026937815.1 Etheostoma perlongum | reverse complement strand
CCACCTGAACCTGGGAGCTGCGCTGCAGATGCAACGTTCCTGCAAAAAGCTCAGATTCATAAAGAATGTCCACGCGCAAAACATGCTCAGTTGTCAGCAACCTTTTGACCATGCCATGGCGTTGTGCATGTGTTGGTGTGTTGGTGTGTTGGTGTGTTGGTGTGTTGGTGTGTTGGTGCATGTGTTGGTGTGTTGGTGTGTTGGTGTTGTGTTGCGTGTGTTGGTGTGTGTTGGTGTGTTGGTATGTTGGTGTTGGTGCGTGTTGGTGTGTTGGTGTGTTGGTGTGTTGGTATGTTGTGTGTTGGTGTGTGTTGGTGTGTTGGTGTGTTGGTGTGTTGTGTTGGTTGGTGTTGGTGCATGTGTTGGTGTGTTGGTGGTGTGTTGGTGTGTTGGTGCGTTTTGGTGTGTTGGTGTGTTGGTGTGTTGGTGTGTTGGTGTTGGTGTGTTGGTGTGTTGTGTTGGTGTGTTGGTGTGTTGGTGTGTTGGTGTGTTGGTGTGTTGGTGTGTTGGTGTGTGTTGTGTGTTGGTGTGTTGGTGTTGGTGTGTTGCGTGTTTGTGTTGGTGTTTTGTGTGTTGGTGTGTTGGTGTGTTGGTATGTTGGTGTGTTGGTGTGTGTTGGTGTGTGTGTTGGTGTGTTGGTGTGTTGTGTGTTGGTGTGTTGGTGTGTTGGTGTGTTGGTGTGTTGGTGTTTTGGTGTGTTGGTGTGTTGGTGTGTTGGTGTTGGTGTGTTGGGTGTGTTGGTGTGTTGGTGTGTGTGTTGGTGTGTTGGTGTGTTGGTGTTTTGGTGTGTTGGTGTGTGTGTTGGTGTGTTGGTGTGTTGGTGCGTGTGTTGGTGTGTGTGTTGGTGTTTGCGTGTGTTGGTGTGTTGGTGTGTTGGTGTGTTTTGTGTTGGTGTGTTGGTGTGTTGGTGTGTTGGTGTGTTGGTGTGTGTGTTGGTGGTGTGTTGGTGTGTTGGTGTGTTGGTGTGTGTGTTGGTGTGTTGGTGTGTGTTGGTGTGTTGGTGTGTGTGTTGGTGTGTTGGTGTGTGTTGGTGTGTTGTTGGTTGGTGTGTTGGTGTGTTGGTGTGTGTTGGTGTGTTGGTGTGTTGGTGTGTTGGTGCGTGTGTGTTGTTGTGTTGGTGTGTTGGTGAGTTGGTGCGTGTGTTGGTGTGTTGGTGTGTTGGTGAGGTGTTTTTGGTGTGTTGGTGTTGTGTTGGTGTGTGGTGTGTTGGTGTTTGTGTTTGTTGTGTGTTGGTGTGTTGGTGTGTGTTGGTGTGTTTGTTGCGTTGGTGTGTTGGTGTTTTGTTGGTGTGTGTGTTGGTGTGTTGTTGGTGTTGCGTGTGTTGGTGTGTTGGTGTGTGTTGGTGTTGGTGTTGGTGTGTTGGTGTGTTGGTGTGTGTTTGGTGCGTGTGTTGGTGTGTTGGTGTGTGTTGTGTGTTGTTGTTTGTGTTGTGTGTTGGTGAGTTGTGTTGTGTGTGTGTTGGCTTGTTGGTGTGTTTGTTAGTGAGTGTGTGGTGAACACGGGTTGTGTGTTGGTGTTGGTGTTTGAGTTGGTGAAGTGTGGTGTGTTGTTGGTGTGTGTGTTTGCGTGGTGTGTTGTGTGTGGTGTTGGTGCGTGTGTTGGTGTGTTGGTGCGTGTGTTTGTTGCGTTGGTGTGTTGGTGTTGGTGCGTGTGTTGTGTGGTGTGTGGTTTGTTGGTGCGTTGGTGTGTTGGTGTGTTGGTGTGTGTTTGTTGCAGGTGTTGGTTTGGTGAGTTGTTTGTGCGTGTACCCTGTGTTTGTTGCGTTGTGTGTTGTGTGTTGGTGTGTTGGTGTGTTTCCACATCCTGCGCGTGTGCGTTGCGTTGGGTGTTTGTTGTGTTGCATGTATTTGGTGTGTTGTGTTGAGTTCGGGTGCGTGTGTGTTTGTCAGTTGGCGATTGTTTTTGTTGCGTTTGTGTTGGTGAGTTGGTGCGTGTGTTGGTGTGTTGGTGTGTTGGTGAGTTGGTGCGTGTGTTTGTTGCGTTGTTGTGTTGGTGCGTTGGTGTGTTTTTGCGTGTGTTTGTTGCGTTGGTGTGTTGGTGTGTTTGTTGCGTTGGTGTGTTGGTGTGTTGTGGTGTGTTGGTGTGTAATGTTCCCAAGGCTTTGCAGACGGCGTTTTAGTGACCCGATGGTAACACGGAAGATCACATGGTTAAAGTGAAAGCACACAGCTCCAAAACACTTGCACATTTACTGAAGTGAAGGATCTGAATACTTCTTCCACGTGTGTGTTTGTGTGTGTGTGTGTGTGTGTGTGTGTGTGTGTGTGTGTGTGTGTGTGTGTGTGCGTGTGTGTCTCTCTCTCTCTCTCTGAGATGGGTGTAAACCAGGATAATTATGAGCCAGGTGTGTAATGCTCTCTCAGCAGAGCACACCTGTGGTCAATCAAAGCTCTGGAGTCTGCTACAGGGTCCACATCCTGCAAAACCCTGCGCTGAAAACTCTAAAACAAGATCGATGCGAAGAAGTTTTAACTTTATCCCAATTTTACCTCATGTATTCACAAACTGCAAGGCCTGCTGGGAGTGCAAACTGAGCTCGGACGCTTTAATTCCCGTCTGTCATCAAGAGGACGATTGTTTTTCTGCAGATTTATTCAAGGTTAGTAGCCTAAATCGCGTGATGAAGTCCAGTTCTTTCACATGAAGAAGACACTGCTGAACCCGAAGAAAAATGTGTATTTTTTAATTGTATATTTTTTTGTTCTGTGTCATGCCGACAAAATAAACTAGCTACATGATCATTTTTCATCTTCTCCCAGGCTTTCTTAACCCTCATGTTGTCCCTCATGTTGTCCCCCATGTTGTCCCCATGTTGTCCCCATGTTGTCCCCATGTTGTCCTATATCAATGTTCTTTTTAATTCCCCAAAATAACATGATTGATTCCACCCAACGCTCTTTGCCAAGTACAAATCTCTACTTTATTAATTTTGGGGCGTCTTATTCAATTTTATAGCATTGTAAAACAAATGGAAGTGTTTTTGAAATAGTATTGAGTAAAAGTTGACATATTCCAGTCTGTGATTATCATCAACATCCATTCCTTTAATTTTAGTCTCAATAATTCCTAATTTCTGCTTTTCTAACTCAAACATTAGGTATAATTTCCTATAAATGAGGTTTATTGACCATAAATTCCAAAAATAACTGTAAAACTAAAGTTAATAAGTTAGTGTTAAACGTCAAAAAATGTGACAAACATTTGGGAAAAAAAAGCATCAAGTGTTGAAAAAAGGGACAAAAACCTAAAAATAGTTAAACATCCATAAGTGTCAAGTGTTAATTTTCAATTTTGACGAGAAGACAACACGAGGGTTAATTATTTCTCTATTATTTATTTTCCACCACAGCTCACAGTCCCCGATCCCATTTCTTACACATGGTGTATTTTTCTATGCCTACTTATACTTTTATTTAATCTCTCGTGGCTTATTCTGCAACAATATTTTACCCATTTACTGTAATACACTTACAGTGATTGCATAATCGGAGGGACTCGAACCCTCGACCCTGGCAGAGGACCACACACACACACACACACACACACAGTGTCTCATTGTTCAGCTGAGTGTCTGCAGAGGGATTCGGTTTCAAATGATTAAAACATGGGGAAAAAATAAAATATGCCGACGAGGGGAAAGATGATCCGAAGAGAAAGATTTGAAGAAGATGACGGAGTGAAGGTCGGCGGCTGATGACCCCCCCCCCGGTGCCGGAGGGCTTCTCATTGAGAACATGATGCCTTTGTTTTTCTTTTTTCGTGCCTGTGGTGGTACACAAACACACGTTTCCATGCCAACACAGACCTGCTGACACCCGACTCACTGAAACCTCTCATTTAATGTTTTTTTACTTTTTTTTTTTTCAATTTTCATCCCTTTTTTTTTCAATTTGTCTCTTTGACGTAACACTAACTTATTAACTTTAGTTTTACAGTTATTTTTGGGATTTTATGGTCTATAAAGCTCATTTATAGGAAATTATACCTAATGTTTGAGTTAGAAAAGCAGAAATTAGGAATTATTGAGACTAAAATTAAAGGAATGGATGTTGATGATAATCACAGACTGGAATATGTCAACTTTTACTCAATACTATTTCAAAAACACTTCCATTTGTTTTACAATGCTATAAAATTGAATAAGACGCCCCAAAATTAATGAAAGTAGAGATTTGTACTTGGCAAAGAGCGTTGGGTGGAATCAATCATGTTATTTTGGGGGATTAAAAAGGACATTGATATAGGACAACTAGCTGTTGAGCAGCAACAGGTCTTTGTTTTATCTCCAGAGTGAGACATCTCCCTTCTATCCTATCTTTGTGTGTGACAGAGGGGAGAGAGACATGGAGGGAGAGTGTGTGTGACACAGAGAGAGACAGTGTGTGTGTGTGTGTGTGTGTGTGATTGTGTGAGAGACAGACGAGAGAGACATGGAGAGACATTGTGTGTCCATCATCAGTTTTTGTGCATAAGCTGACTGAGACCTTTTGATTTAATGAGGACAGACTTCAAAACAAGATTACAAAAACCTAAATATTAAAGAGCTGAATGTCCGTCCCTTACAAACTATTTGTACTGTATGAAAACCGCCATCATCGTAGTAGTAGTAGTAGTAGTAGTAGTAGTAGTCGGTGTCTTATAGCGAGTGTAACACCCGTCCGTGTACCGGCTTTAATTAAATGAAGATAACAGTAGAAACCCAGCAGGGACAGTCTGATCCAGCTTGGTCTAGTGTTGGTTTAATCTCTGTAAATCCAGCTGAGGGGACAGCTTCAGCCTCAGAGGGACACTAGAGACACTTTAAATGTTACAGAGCAGTAAATCGCTGGCGGCCGGACTGTGTTCCTCCGAGACCTGGAGTCTGCAGATAAACCAGATCTGTCTGCAGGACCCCAACGGGACCAGGTGCAGAGCGTCGTTAGGGGCTGATGGACGGATGGACGGGGGGACGAGAGAACGCGGCGTGTCCTCGTTTTCATCATTAACCCTCGTGTTGTCTTCCCATCAAATGTGAAAATCAACACTTATTGACACTTATTTTAATCTATTTTTCTAAGTTTTTGGCCCTTTTTAAGTTTAACACTACATAAAGCTAAGTTTTAGCTTTACAGTTATTTAAATAACATGACTGATTCCACCCAACGCTCTTTGCCAAGTACAAATCTCTACTTTCATTAATTTTGGGGCGTCTTATTCAATTTTATAGCATTGTAAAACAAATGGAAGTGTTTTTGAAATAGTATTGAGTAAAAGTTGACATATTCCAGTCTGTGATTATCATCAACATCCATTCCTTTAATTTTAGTCTCAATAATTCCTAATTTCTGCTTTTCTAACTCAAACATTAGGTATAATTTCCTATAAATGAGGTTTATTGACCATAAATTACAAAAAGAACTGTAAAACTAAAGTTAATAAGTTAGTGTTACGTAGTGTTAAGAGTCAAAAGGGACAAACATTGAAAAAAAAGGAACAAAAATATAAGTAAAAACATTGAAGTTTCAAAAGTGAGTTTCAATTTTGACGGGAAGACAACACGAGGGTTAAGAGACAATGAATGCATGCGCACACATACACACACACATACACACACACACACACAGGCACACACACACACACACACACGCGTGATGGGAATCAGTGTGTAGTTTGTGATTGTGTAGCTGGAGGAAGTTCAGCCTTTTCAAGTTGTTCTGTTTTTTTAAGAGTCCTGAGTGCCGAGGTTGTGTTCAGGTCCGCCCGTCTTTGTTGGAAACTTCTGTTTTTACGAGCACGGGCACGAAGCGGGGGCCGTGACTCCACTTCCCAGAATGCCCTTTTGTTCGACGTGCCACAGAGCCAGACTCACCAGCACTCCAGGGGTGATGACTTGGTTACCCTAGCAACAGCCGTGTTTGATTATGTAAGCGTGAGGGTTTCGGGGAGGGGCCGGCGGAGACAAAGACGCAGAGTTTGTGGGACAAGCAGCGAGACGGTTGGACGACCAGAGAGAATGTAGTGATTTATCATTTTTAATTTATACTTTTTATTGATCCGCTATGGGGGAATGACATTTACACTTATTACACACTACACACACACCTGAAGCACACACACAGAGACACACACAGAGACACGCACACACACAGAGACACGCACACACACAGAGACGCACACACACAGAGACACGCACACACACAGAGACACGCACACACACAGAGACACGCACACACACAGAGACACGCACACGCACAGAGACACGCACACACACAGAGACACGCACGCACACAGAGACACGCACACACACACACAGAGACACGCACGCACACACACAGAGACACGCACGCACACAGAGACACGCACACACACACACAGAGACACGCACACACACAGAGACACGCACACACACACAGAGACACGCACACACACAGAGACACGCACGCACGCACACAGAGACACGCACACACACACACAGAGACACGCACACACACACAGAGACACGCACGCACACACACAGAGACACGCACGCACACACACAGAGACACGCACGCACACACACAGAGACACGCACGCACACACACAGAGACACAGAGACACGCACACAGAGACACGCACACACACACAGAGACACGCACACACACACAGAGACACGCACACACACACAGAGACACACGCACACACACAGAGACACGCACGCACACACACAGAGACACACGCACACACACACAGAGACACGCACACACACACAGAGACACGCACACACACACACACAGAGACACGCACACACACAGAGACACGCACACGACACGACACACACACAGAGACACGCACACACACAGAGACACGCACACACACACACACAGAGAGACACATGAGCTAGCCACCCGTCACTTTACATATAACTTAATATATAATAGACTATACTAAATATTCTACTACTATAATAGAATTTAAACGGGTCAATTATAAATACAATTTGTGCCCTAAAAGTTGTCCGCAAAGTTAACTAGGCTGTAGTTTTGTAGTTTTAGTACCAAGCTGTGAACATGGCTAGTTTTGCTTTAATATTGGACATTTTTCCATGGTCTTCTATTGGTTCTTTCCATGAAAAACGGCCACTTAAGCTGTTAAAAGCAGCACTTCCGACTCCTTTGTTTGTGATGTCGGCGCCCTCTAGTGGTCGAATGGATTATGACAGTCGCTAAGCGACGATGTCATCGCGTCGAACACGTGAAATCAGCTGTATGTGGTTGGTTTAGAGCCCGACTTTATCTTTTTACTTCTGCTTGTTGCGTTTAAGCTTTTTACAAAGTGGAAACTTGTGAAGATTATCTTGATGGAAACAACCTCGATGGTTTTTTGTCAAAGACACCAGACGGATGCTAACGTTAGGCTCCGCCTACAGAAATACGCCAGCGCTGTATTAAAGGAGACCTCCCGGTGTGCCGAGAGACGCTGACCCCGTCCAGACGTCATCTCTGTTCAAGAAATACATTCAAATGAATTTTTTCTTAATCAAAA
>CM049378.1:31856258-31948758 GCA_026937815.1 Etheostoma perlongum | reverse complement strand
AGGTCTATATAAAGAGACTTCAGATACAGTATTAGTGGACCACTAAGGTCTATATAAAAGAGACTTCAGATACAGTATTAGGGGACCACTAAGGTCTATATAAAAGAGACTTCAGATACAGTATTAGTGGACCACTAAGGTCTATATAAAAGACTTCAGATACAGTATTAGGGACCACTAAGGTCTATATAAAGAGACTTCAGATACAGTATTAGGGACCACTAAGGTCTATATAAAGAGACTTCAGATACAGTATTAGGGGACCACTAAGGTCTATATAAAAGAGACCAGATACAGTATTAGGGACCACTAAGGTCTATATAAAAGAGACTTCAGATACAGTATTAGGGACCACTAAGGTCTATATAAAAGAGACTTCAGATACAGTATTAGGGGACCACTAAGGTCTATATAAAAGAGACTTCAGATACAGTATTAGGGTACCACTAAGGTCTATATAAAGAGACTTCAGATACAGTATTAGGGACCACTAAGGTCTATATAAAAGAGACTTCAGATCCAGTATTAGGGACCACTAAGGTCTATATAAAAGAGACTTCAGATACAGTATTAGGGACCACTAAGGTCTATATAAAAGAGACTTCAGATCCAGTATTAGGGACCACTAAGGTCTATATAAAAGAGACTTCAGATCCAGTATTAGGGACCACTAAGGTCTATATAAAAGAGACTTCAGATCCAGTATTAGGGACCACTAAGGTCTATATAAAAGAGACTTCAGATACAGTATTAGGGGACCACTAAGGTCTATATAAAGAGACTTCAGATACAGTATTAGGGGACCACTAAGGTCTATATAAAGAGACTTCAGATACAGTATTAGGGACCACTAAGGTCTATATAAAAGAGACTTCAGATACAGTATTAGGGACCACTAAGGTCTATATAAAGAGACTTCAGATACAGTATTAGGGACCACTAAGGTCTATATAAAAGAGACTTCAGATACAGTATTAGGGACCACTAAGGTCTATATAAAAGAGACTTCAGATACAGTATTAGGGACCACTAAGGTCTATATAAAGAGACTCCAGATACAGTATTAGGGGGACCACTAAGGTCTATATAAAAGAGACTTCAGATACAGTATTAGGGACCACTAAGGTCTATATAAAAGAGACTTCAGATACAGTATTAGGGGACCACTAAGGTCTATATAAAGAGACTCAGATACAGTATTAGGGGACCACTAAGGTCTATATAAAAGAGACTTCAGATACAGTATTAGGGACCACTAAGGTCTATATAAAGAGACTTCAGATACAGTATTAGGGACCACTAAGGTCTATATAAAGAGACTCCAGATACAGTAAGGGGACCACTAAGGTCTATATAAAGAGACTTCAGATACAGTATTAGGGACCACTAAGGTCTATATAAAAGAGACTTCAGATACAGTATTAGGGACCACTAAGGTCTATATAAAAGAGACTTCAGATACAGTATTAGGGACCACTAAGGTCTATATAAAGAGACTTCAGATACAGTATTAGGGGACCACTAAGGTCTATATAAAGAGACTTCAGATACAGTATTAGGGACCACTAAGGTCTATATAAAAGAGACTTCAGATACAGTATTAGGGACCACTAAGGTCTATATAAAAGAGACTTCAGATCAGTATTAGGGGACCACTAAGGTCTATATAAAAGAGACTTCAGATACAGTATTAGGGGACCACTAAGGTCTATATAAAAAGAGACTCCAGGGGACCATAACAGTATTCAGATACAGGGGACCACTAAGGTCTACACACACTTCAGATACAGTATTAGGGACCACTAAGGTCTATATAAAGACACTTCAGATACAGTATTAGGGACCACTAAGGTCTATATGGTAACTTCAGATACAGTATTAGGGACCACTAAGGTCTATATAAAGAGGCTTGATACAGTATTAGGGACCACTGGGTCTATATAAAAGAGACTTCAGATACAGTATTGGGGGACCACTAAGGTCTATATAAAGAGACTTCAGATACAGTATTAAGGGACCACTAAGGTCTATATGACTTCAGATACAGTATTAGGGGATCACTAAGGTCTATATAAAGTTAGACTTCAGATACAGTAGAGCTGGACCACTAAGGTCTATATAAAGAACTTCAGATACAGTATTAGGGACCCTAAGGTTGTATCATGTTGACTTCAGATACAGTATTATGGGACCACAGGCTGTATCATGAAGTCTTCATATATAGACCTTAGTGGTCCCCTAAGGTACTGTATTGAAGTCCTTTTTATATAGACCTTCATGTGGTCCCTTCTGTATCTGTTGTCTTTTTATATAGACCTTAGTGGTCCCTAATGTTGTATTCAAGTTCTTTATATAGATTTTAGTGGTCCCATAATACTGTATCTGAAGTCTCTTTTATAACCTTAGTGGTCCCAAATAACTGATCTGAAGTCTCTTTATATAGACCTTAGTGGTTGATTACAAACTGTATCTTTCTTTATTAGATTTTAGTGGTCCCTAATACTGTATCTGAATTTATATAGACCTTAGTGGTCCCTAATACTGTATCTGAAGTCTCCTTTATATAGACCTTAGTGGTCCCTAATACTGTATCTGAAGTTTCTTTTATATAGACCTTAGTGGTCCCTAATACTGTATCTGAAGTCTCTTTTTTATATAGAAGTGGTCCCTCTGAAGTCTCTTTTATATAGACCTTAGTGGTCCCCTAATACTGTATCTGAAGTCTCTTTTATATAGACCTTAGTGGTCCCCTAATACTGTATCTGAAGTCTCTTTTATATAGACCTTAGTGGTCCCCTAGCCTTGATGTCTCTCTCATGGGGGGACCAAGTTCTCTGGGTGAGCAAAGCAGAGAAAGGGAAGCTAAGCTTGACCCTTATGACCTCATAAGGAGCTCATATTAAAGTTAAAAAACCTCCGTAACATTTTTCATGTCATGGGACCTTTTAAAATTTTTCAGTAATGACGATATAGAAATGACAATTCCCTGCACTATATCGTGAATCATATCACATTTGCAATATCAGTCAAAATAATCCAAAAATAATTACATAGCACATGTTTCTCATGTCGTGCAGCCCCACATTCTGACGGTGTTTTGGCCCCCCAGGCCTTCTCCGACTCAACAAGGGAGCTGCCCGTGTATCTTCCTCTCCTCTGGGTGATGTCATCCAGGATGCATTCCTGCTTCCTGACCCCTGACCCACACACACACACACACACACACACACACACACACACACACACACACACACACACACACACACACACACACACACTGGGTGTCCTTGGTGGTAACGATACGTGGAGATAAGAGGCTGAGGAATGTGGTTTTGGGGTAGAGTTTGCTGGTGAGTGATGGGGGGGTACTGAACTCGCCCTCTCTCTCTCGCTCTCTCTCGCTCTCTCTCGCTCTCTCTGTGTCGATCAGTAGTAGAACTGCACAGATCAATTAATCTATTAAATTAATCTCCAACTATAGTGTTAACCCTCATGTTGTCCCCATGTTGTCCCCATGTTGTCCCCATGTTGTCCCCATGTTGTCCCCATGTTGTCCCCATGTTGTCCCCATGTTGCCTTCATGTTGTCCCCATGTTGTCCCCATGTTGTCCCCATGTTGTCCCCATGTTGTCCCCATGTTGTCCCTCATGTTGTCCCCATGTTGTCCCCATGTTGTCTTCATGTTGTCTTCATGTTGTCCCCATGGTGTCCTCATGTTGTCCTCATGTTGTCTTCATGTTGTCTTCATGTTGTCTTCATGTTGTCCCTCATGTTGTCCCTCATGTTGTCCCCATGGTGTCCCCATGTTGTCCCTCATGTTGTCCCTCATGTTGTCCCCATGTTGTCCTCATGTTGCCTTCATGTTGTCCTCATGTTGTCCTCATGTTGTCCTATATCAATGTTCTTTTTAATTCCCCAAAATAACATGATTGATTCCACCCAACGCTCTTTGCCAAGTACAAATCTCTACTTTCATTAATTTTGGGGCGTCTTATTCAATTTTATAGCATTGTAAAACAAATGGAAGTGTTTTTGAAATAGTATTGAGTAAAAGTTGACATATTCCAGTCTGTGATTATCATCAACATCCATTCCTTTAATTTTAGTCTCAATAATTCCTAATTTCTGCTTTTCTAACTCAAACATTAGGTATAATTTCCTATAAATGAGCTTTATTGACCATAAATACCAAAAATAACTGTAAAACTAAACTTAATAAGTTAGTGTTACGTAGTGTTGAAAACGTCCAAAAAAGTGACAAACATTGAAAAAAAGTGTTAAGAGACAAAAACATTGATTTTAAAAAGCTTCAACAAAAGTGTGGATTTTCAATTTTGATGGGAAACAAGTTAAACCCAAACTGTTGAAGAAAAGAAGCGAGACCGTGAGGAAAATGGAAAGACAAAACCTTCTGACATGGAACATATTTTTGTTATTGAATAAATTAGGATAAGGATTTTATAAAAATACAATTATGTAAAGCAGCTACAAGTAGAAGCTTGCAAGATTATATTTGTATTTCAGAGAAGTTCACATGTAATATAATAACATATTATCTACTCCAGCACCCTTTCACTATGCTCCACAATTATAATAACTATCATAATTTACTCCAAACTTGTCACTCTTCATCGCACTATTTCCTCAACCTATCTATAGTGTGTGTGTGTGTGTCTGTCTGTGAGTGAGTGAGTGTGTGTGTGTGTGTGTGTGTTTTAGGTGCAGAATTGTGTGTAGTCATTGCAGATGAGGTCATTCGTGTGTCAGGTCTGACATGTTGACTGACGTGTTGGAGAATGACTGCACGTCTCGTTGCCGTCCTGAAGTTCAAAGCTTCTTCCTAATAACTCGTCTGGTGACTTATGTTCTGGGAAGTGTCGTTGGCTCAGGGTGTGTGTGTGTGTGTGTGTGTGTGTGTGTGTGTGTGTGTGTGAGATTCAGGGCCCTCTGCGCCGCCCCAACTTGCCTCAACACAACGGTGACTTCACCATCCCACCAACGTCTTTCCAGCGTCCTCGTCTGTCCCCCGGCTGAAAGCACAGCGTGTTATTACGGCGTCATTCAGCCTGTCATCCTCTGAGTGTGTGTGTTGAACAAGTGCAGACAGACGGAGAGCAACAACGTGTGGTTACAGGTGGCGTGTTGGCAGGTGGTGTGGTTTAAGGTGGCGTGTTGGCAGGTGGTGCTGCGGCTGTGTGGCGTGTTGGCAGGTGGTGCTACGGCTGTGAGGCGTGTTGGCAGGTGGTGCTGCGGCTGTGTGGCGTGTTGGCAGGTGGTGCTGCGGCTGTGAGTGGCGTGTTGGCAGGTGGTGCTGCGGCTGTGAGTGGCGTGTTGGCAGGTGGTGCTGTATGGCGTGTTGGCAGGTGGTGCTGCGGTTGTGTGGCGTGTTGGCAGGTGGTGCTGCGGTTGTGTGGCGTGTTGGCAGGTGGTGCTGCGGCTGTGTGGCGTGTTGGCAGGTGGTGCTGCGGCTGTGTGGCGTGTTGGCAGGTGGTGCTGCGGCTGTGTGGCGTGTTGGCAGGTGGTGCTGCGGCTGTGTGGCGTGTTGGCAGGTGGTGCTGCGGCTGTGAGTGGCGTGTTGGCAGGTGGTGCTGCGGCTGTGTGGTGGCGTGTTGGCAGGTGGTGCTGCGGCTGTGTGGGGCGTGTTGGCAGGTGGTGCTGCGGCTGTGTGGCGTGTTGGCAGGTGGTGCTGTGTGTGTGGCGTGTTGGCAGGTGGTGCTGCGGCTGTGTGGCGTGTTGGCAGGTGGTGCTGCGGTTGTGTGGCGTGTTGGCAGGTGGTGCTGCGGCTGTGTGGCGTGTTGGCAGGTGGTGCTGCGGCTGTGTGGCGTGTTGGCAGGTGGTGCTGCGGCTGTGTGGCGTGTTGGCAGGTGGTGCTGCGGCTGTGTGGCGTGTTGGCAGGTGGTGCTGCGGCTGTGTGGCATGTTGGCAGGTGGTGCTGTGTGGCGTGTTGGCAGGTGGTGCTGCGGCTGTGTGGCGTGTTGGCAGGTGGTGCTGCGGCTGTGTGGCGTGTTGGCAGGTGGTGCTGCGGCTGTGTGGCGTGTTGGCAGGTGGTGCTGCGTGTGGCGTGTTGGCAGGTGGTGCTGTGTGTGGCGTGTTGGCAGGTGGTGCTGTGAGTGGCGTGTTGGCAGGTGGTGCTGCGGCTGTGTGGCGTGTTGGCAGGTGGTGCTGCGGCTGTGTGGCGTGTTGGCAGGTGGTGCTGTGTGTGGCGTGTTGGCAGGTGGTGCTGTGTGTGGCGTGTTGGCAGGTGGTGCTGTGAGTGGCGTGTTGGCAGGTGGTGCTGTGAGTGGCGTGTTGGCAGGTGGTGCTGTGTGTGGCGTGTTGGCAGGTGGTGCTGTGAGTGGCGTGTTGGCAGGTGGTGCTGTGAGTGGCGTGTTGGCAGGTGGTGCTGCGGCTGTGAGTGGCGTGTTGGCAGGTGGTGCTGCGGCTGTGTGTGGCGTGTTGGCAGGTGGTGCTGCGTGTGGCGTGTTGGCAGGTGGTGCTGCGGCTGTGTGTGGCGTGTTGGCAGGTGGTGCTGTGTGTGGCGTGTTGGCAGGTGGTGCTGCGGCTGTGTGTGGCGTGTTGGCAGGTGGTGCTGTGTGTGGCGTGTTGGCAGGTGGTGCTGTGTGTGGCGTGTTGGCAGGTGGTGCTGTGAGTGGCGTGTTGGCAGGTGGTGCTGTGTGTGGCGTGTTGGCAGGTGGTGCTGTGAGTGGCTGAGGAGGCCAAAGTGTTGTCTGCATGTTGTTGTCTGGAGAGACCAGCAGCAGTGGAAGAAGTATTCAGATCCTTTCCTTTTTAGAGTAAAAGTACTACTACCACACTGTGTTGTCTTCCCTTTTTCCCCCATACCTCAACTTTGTTGTTTTACAAAGTTTTTTTTTTTTTTTTTTATGAAGTTTTTGTATTTTAGTTGTTTTTTTTTTCACCCTTTTTATTTGGACTTCGACTAGTGAAATCCGAGGGAAAGGGGGCATGTTAAGCAACGTGTGACTCTCTAGTCGGAAATCCGACTCGGATAAATAACAGAACGCAGCGTAAACATTGAGCATGATTTTATTTATTTTAATTCATGACTTTTACTATTTAACTCATTTACTAACTTACTTCTCCTCGTACCAGTACTCCTACTCTGTGGTATTGCTACTTTTACTTAAGTAAAAGATATGAAAACTTCTTCCACCACTGAAGACTTGTAGCAGTGCAGCGTTTCAGAGGTCTGGACGCTTCTCCATTTGAGAAGTCAGCCGTTGTGTGTGTGGACCAGGTTTTACTACATTTGTGGGGACCAAAAACTGGAAATACAGTATACTTATGGGGTCCTGACAGCTTTGTGGGGACAAAATGCTGGTCCCCCTATAACGTTAAAGGGCTGTTTGAGGGTTAAGACCTGGTTTTAGGATCAGGGTTAGAATTAGGTTATGGTTATAAGGGTTACCTGGTTTTAGGATCAGGGTTAGAATTAGGGTTAGGCATTTAGGTTTGATGGTTAAGGTTAGGGTAAGGGGCTAGGGAATGTCAATGACTGGTCCCCACAAAGATAGTGAGACACACGTGTGTGTGTGTGTGTGTGTGTGTGTGTGTGTGTGTGTGTGTGTGTGTGTGTGGACGCTGCGTGAACCCGACACTTTGCGGGGTTTCCGACCCACATCCAGCTGTTCACCGGCCTCTCCACCTCCGTCTCTTCCTCCATTTCCTGTCTGCCCGTCGCTCCGGCTGCCCACAGGAAGGACGGAGACACGAACGGAGGATGAGGAAGTGATGCGTCGGTTAAAGACCTCGGCACCTCCGCCCACATCACAAGATTGTAGGCGCATAGAGGGTTGGAGGTCACGGCGCGCACCGCCTTCATCAATCCCTCTGTTACAGAAAGATGAGGAACCGATGGCGCCCTGAGGGATCTGATCGTCACCCAGGAGCCAAATGGGAGTTTGGAAAAAAAGGACTACTAGCCAGTCAGAAGCAGAGTATGAGGGCCCTGACAGTACCTAGGTAAGGACTACTAGCCAGTCAGAAGCAGAGTATGAGGGCCCTGACAGTACCTAGGTAAGGACTACTAGCCAGTCAGAAGCAGAGTATGAGGGTCCTGACAGTACCTAGGTAAGGACTACTAGCCAGTCAGGAGCAGAGTATGAGGGCCCTGACAGTACCTAGGTAAGGACTACTAGCCAGTCAGTATGAGGGTCCTGACAGTACCTAGGTAGGGGCCAGTCAGGAGCAGAGTATGAGGGCCCTGACAGTACCTAGGTAAGGACTACTAGCCAGTCAGAAGCAGAGTATGAGGGCCCTGACAGTACCTAGGTAAGGACTACTAGCCAGTCAGAAGCAGAGTATGAGGGCCCTGGCAGTACCTAGGTAAGGACTACTAGCCAGTCAGGAGCAGGTATGAGGAGGACAGTACCTAGGTAGGACCAGCCAGTCAGAAGCAGAGTATGAGGGCCCTGGCAGTACCTAGGTAAGGACTACTAGCCAGTCAGGAGCAGAGTATGAGGACCCTGACAGTACCTAGGTAAGGACTACTAGCCAGTCAGGAGCAGAGTATGAGGGTCCTGACAGTACCTAGGTAAGGACTACTAGCCAGTCAGAAGCAGAGTATGAGGGTCCTGACAGTACCTAGGTAAGGACTACTAGCCAGTCAGAAGCAGAGTATGAGGGCCCTGACAGTACCTAGGTAAGGACTACTAGCCAGTCAGAAGCAGAGTATGAGGGTCCTGACAGTACCTAGGTAAGGACTACTAGCCAGTCCAAATGGGAGTTCAGGAACTCGACACCTGCGCAGCCACGTGAAAGATGGAGCCGTTGGTCCTGAAAACAGGATAAACCTCAACGCCAGACACACTCGCAGATCTTCAGATGTTTGAGAAACTCGGAGTGAGAAGTTAAGACACAGAAGTCCACACAGGTTGCTCCTCAAAGCGCTTTACGTGAATCTGTCGCTTCCACAGTGGGGACATATCAAGGAAAAGTCCTGCTTTTAAATACTCAAAGCGCCCATATTCTGCTCATTTTCATGTTCAATTGTAGTTTGAGGTTGTACCAGAATAGGTTTCCATGGTTTCATTGTCATAAAACACCATATTTTTGTTGTTCTGCACATTGCTGCAGATCCTGTTTTAACCTTGTGTGTTTAGGTCTCTGTTTTTATCTCCAGAGTGAGACATCTCACTAGTGAGACATCTCACTAGTCTTAGCTCCAGAGTGAGACATCTCTCTAGTTTTATCTCCAGAGTGAGACATCTCTCTAGTGAGACATCTCACTAGTCTTAGCTCCAGAGTGAGACATCTCTCTAGTTTTATCTCCAGAGTGAGACATCTCTCTAGTTTTATCTCCAGAGTGAGACATCTCTCTAGTGAGACATCTCTCTAGTTTTATCTCCAGAGTGAGACATCTCTCTAGTTTTATCTCCAGAGTGAGACATCTCTCTAGTTTTATCTCCAGAGTGAGACGTCTCTCTAGTTTTATCTCCAGAGTGAGACATCTCTAGTTTTATCTCCAGAGTGAGACATCTCTCTAGTTTTATCTCCAGAGTGAGACATCTCTCTAGTGAGACATCTCTCTAGTTTTATCTCCAGAGTGAGACATCTCTCTAGTGAGACATCTCTCTAGTTTTATCTCCAGAGTGAGACATCTCTCTAGTGAGACATCTCTCTAGTTTTATCTCCAGAGTGAGACATCTCTAGTTTTATCTCCAGAGTGAGACATCTCTCTAGTGAGACATCTCTCTAGTTTTATCTCCAGAGTGAGATATCTCTCTAGTTTTATCTCCAGAGTGAGACATCTCTCTAGTGAGACATCTCTCTAGTTTTATCTCCAGAGTGAGACATCTCTCTAGTGAGACATCTCTCTAGTTTTATCTCCAGAGTGAGACATCTCTCTAGTGAGACATCTCTCTAGTTTTATCTCCAGAGTGAGACATCTCTCTTTTTTGCAACAAAAAAAGGACATAAGTGTAGAAGTCTGCCGTTAAGGGATTACTTCTGCAGGTTTTCAGGGATTTGGGGGTTGTAGCATTGAGTTTCTGATGCATTCACGTTTTAGCTTTAGTTAGGCACATTTCTGAGCAGAAAAAATGACTTTTTGTTGATTTGTTTATTTTGATTATCAAAATCCTTTCCATCCCTCCCTCTTCAACTTCATACTGAACTTACTTTTTGTTTTTCTGTTTTTTATATTGCTGCAAACTGAATATTTTAGGGTTTTGACAAAAGAACCAATTTTGAAGATATGTCACATTGAGCAAATGGTTCATTTTAATTAATCAGGAAAACCATTAATTGCAAACAAAGAATCATTCAATTAAAGGTGTGTGTGTGTGTGTGTGTGTGTGTGTGTGTGTGTGTGTGTGTGTGTGTGTGTGTGTGTGTGTGTGTGTTGTGTGTGTGTGTGTGTGTGTGTGTTGTACTTAATCTCTCAATTGGCTGTTTTATCTTCAATCTGATCCTCATCTGTCACTATGAAAGTGGGAAAGCATTTCTAGACAAGATTCAACATGAGTTTTACAAGATGAGATGGATACTTTTCTCAGGTCAAATGTTAAAAACTGCCATCACAAATGTAAAACGTCAATGATGAAAATGAAAGCACTGAAGTACAACATTCAGATGCATTTGAGTTCATACTAGAGTCCGGGGCCCTTTTGGAGTTAGAGTCCGGGGCCCTTTTTGGAGTTAGAGTCCGGGGCCCTTTTTGGAGTTAGAGTCCGGGGCCCTTTTTGGAGTTAGAGTCCGGGGCCCTTTTTGGAGTGCGTACAAGAGCCCGGGGCCCTTTTGGAGGCGTACAAGAGCCGGGGCCCTTTTTGGCGTGCGTACTAGAGCCCGGGGCCCTTTTGGCGTGCGTACTAGAGCCCGGGGCCCTTTTGGCGTGCGTACTAGAGCCCGGGGCCCTTTTGGCGTGCGTACTAGAGCCCGGGGCCCTTTTGGCGTGCGTACTAGAGCCCGGGGCCCTTTTGGAGTGCGTACAAGAGCCGGGGCCCTTTTTGGAGTGCGTACAAGAGCCCGGGGCCCTTTTTGGAGTGCGTACAAGAGCCCGGGGCCCTTTTTGGAGTGCGTACAAGAGCCCGGGGCCCTTTTTGGAGTGCGTACAAGAGCCGGGGCCCTTTTTGGAGTGCGTAAGAGCCCGGGGCCTTTAACTGTGGTGTGTCTTCCCTTGGCTGCAGGCTGACGGCTCAGAGGAGCGTGGAGGACGCGGAGGAGGTGGAGAGGGAGCAGCGTCGGCGAGCTCGGGAGGCGGCACGCTGGTCCGACCCCGGCTCGCCGCCGCCCCAGTCTTCCCTGGAGGACGAGATGCCGGCAGAGGAGAGCACGTGAGTACAGCAGGGCTGCAACCAATGATTTTCATAATCGGTTTAATCTGAATTATTTTCTGACTGGATGGAGTTCGTGAATCAAATCTTTTTTTTTTTTTTTTTCTTTTTACAAATGACTCCATCCAGTTAATCAATTATCAAAATGGTACCGACCAGCTGTTTTACAGTTGAAGTAAACGGCACTTTTTAATGACAAAGTGCACAAAATGCTTTAATTAAACCAGGATGAAAGAAAAATTTGGCATGTTTGATTTCGTTGCTATTAAAAAAAATCCAAATAGTCTGTCGGGTGAAAACCTCGTACGTCCAAATCCGTGGCCGACGCTTCATCAGAGTACCGAGGGGGCAACAGAATGACTACGTAACTGATAGGATAAAGATGCATAAATTATTGAAACTTTTTAAATTAAATTACTTGAGTGTGTGTATATGTACTTGCCCCAAGCCATGGGGCAACTCTTATGGTCGAGCCCTTTCAGAGTGACCATAACACTCATTAATGGAGGAAAAGCAATAATTAACTAAATGGGGAGGTACTAAGTTTTTGCGCGACAGCGACAAAATATAACTGGAACCACTCGTTGAATTCCTTGTTTGTGTCGTCATGGGAACCCAGGAAGTTGAGTGCAGGACATTTCTCACTCCTTCGCCTCATGTCCAGCAACTTCCTGTACGAGCTGCTGACTCGGTGCCTCGGTGTTGTCTCTGGTGATAACGGCGATGTTTTTAAAGAGCTTGTCGTCACCTCCACCTCCACCACCCCCACCCTCGACCCCACCCCCCGGCCGTGCAGCTGATGTGAAAACAAAACACACAGCTGCTTTCTCATTACACAACCGCAGAGGAATGTTTACTGCAAAGCGTCTCCACCGAGTCAAAGCTTGTGGCTCTTCAGATGACTCTTGTTTTAAAAATGTCAGACCCTAAATAACAGCCTGCGCCTCGAACACCTTCTCCTCCGTCACCTCACGCACTCGGCTGCAGCCTGTAATGAAAGGCTTTCTGAAGGAAAGTGATGTAATGCGGCCTGGCTGCCTGCTTTCTGGGCAGGAGCCGGCCGTTTGAACTACAGCTGCAACTAATGCAACTAACTTTCAGCGATTAATCTAATAATAATTTTTATTTATAATGCCCTTTACGTTTCAAATGAAATCTCAAAGTGCTACATTAACAAGGGGTTAAAACAGTTCCCAGAATAAACAAAGTCAACAAGTATCAATAAAACACCATAAGACTAAAATTAAACTATGACTGTTAAAAAGCCTTTTGAAAAAAGAATGTCTTAAGGCTCTTCTAAAAATCTCAACAGTTTGTGGGGCCCTTAGGGTCTCTGGGAGAGCATTCCAGAGCCGTGGGGCCCTTAGGGTCTCTGGGAGGGCATTCCAGAGCCGTGGGGCCCTTAGGGTCTCTGGGAGGGCATTCCAGAGCTGTGGGGCCCTTAGGGTCTCTGGGAGAGCATTCCAGAGCCGTGGGGCCCTTAGGGTCTCTGGGAGAGCATTCCAGAGCCGTGGGGCCCTTAGGGTCTCTGGGAGGCATTCCAGAGCCGTGGGGCCCTTAGGGTCTCTGGGAGGCATTCCAGAGCCGTGGGACCCTTAGGGTCTCTGGGAGGGCATTCCAGAACCGTGGGGCACCTTAGGGTCTCTGGGAGGGCATTCCAGAGCCGTGGGGCCCTTAGGGTCTCTGGGAGAGCATTCCAGAGCCGTGGGACCCTTAGGGTCTCTGGGAGGGCATTCCAGAACCGTGGGGCCCTTAGGGTCTCTGGGAGGGCATTCCAGAGCCGTGGGGCCCTTAGGGTCTCTGGGAGGGCATTCCAGAGCCGTGGGGCGACTGCCTGGAAGGCCCTGTCTCCCATAGTGGAGAGTTTAGTCCTTGGTTGGTGCAGGCAGTAGGTGGAGATGGAGGAGCGGAGGTTTTGTGAGGTGGAGTGTGGGGTGAGGAGTTGACTGAGGTAGGCAGGGGCAGTTCCATGTATGCACTGGTGGGTCAAGGGTCAGATTTTGGACTGAATTCTGTGTTTAATGGGCAACCAGTGGAGGGATTTCAGGACCGGAGTGATATGATCATATTTGCGCCTCCTCGTCAGGACCCGGGCAACGCAATTTTGAATCTGTTCATTTTCTAGATGTATCGCTGAGTTGTTTTGGTCTATAAAATGTCCCCCCGCCTCAATGGACTAAACACGATGGACTCTTCAGAAATAATTGTCTTCGCTCGATTTTCTATGCGTGAAAGTTGACAGACGAAATAAATCGTTAAATGGAGGTGATGGTCTTAATTAGCTTTGTAAGAATGCCTTTTATCATTATACACATGTACAATGAGATTAAAACAACTCCTGAGAAAGGAAACATGGAATAAAATAAGTAGTGCAAAAGAAAAAAAGGGGGGTAAGCTGCACAGTTCTGAGACGCTATATACATATATTATATAATATAATATAATATAATATAACATATATAATATATTTTACAGAATCATCAGTGTTATCAAAAGAACATTGACTCATTTGGCTATTGTTTGAATGTAATGGATGTTCTTTAAAGGTCCCATGACCTGGCGCTCTTGGGAGACCTTAGTGGTCCCCTAAACCTATATCTGAAGTCTCTTTATATAGACCTTAGTGGTCCCTAATACTGTATCTGAAGTCTCTTTTATATAGACCTTAGTGGTCCCTAATACTGTATCTGAAGTCTCTTTATATAGACCTTAGTGGTCCCCTAATACTGTATCTAAAGTCTCTTTATATAGACCTTAGTGGTCCCTAATACTGTATCTGAAGTCTCTTTTATATAGACCTTAGTGGTCCCTAATACTGTATCTGAAGTCTCTTTATATAGACCTTAGTGGTCCCCTAATACTGTATCTGAAGTCTCTTTATATAGACCTTAGTGGTCCCTAATACTGTATCTGAAGTCTCTTTATATAGACCTTAGTGGTCCCTAATACTGTATCTAAAGTCTCTTTTTATTTAGACCTTAGTGGTCCCCTAATACTGTATCTGAAGTCTCTTTTATATAGACCTTAGTGGTCCCTAATACTGTATCTGAAGTCTCTTTATATAGACCTTAGTGGTCCCCTAATACTGTATCTGAAGTCTCTTTATATAGACCTTAGTGGTCCCCTAATACTGTATCTGAAGTCTCTTTCCCAAAATTCAGCCTTGGTGCATAATTCCAGCCACTAGAGCTTTCCTTAGGGAAGACGACTCATTATTAATGTTAAAGGGAATTTTTCATGCCCTTTAATGCCCTTTCATGACCTTTAATACAAAGTTAAACATCAAATCTTTAAGAAACTGTTTTCCCGACAATTGCTCCAGTAAAAGACAAACATGAAACGTTTAGTTTCATTGGAAATTGTCAAATTAAATACTCTGCACTGTTAATAAATCACATTATGGATGCTAGCCACAGAAATCCTGCGAGTGGATCTGACGAGACGAGCACAATGAGGCGAAAGAGGCGGAGGCGTTACCTGACTGTACCTCCAACTCCACTGGCTCCACCTCTGACTCCTGTCAGGAATCTGTCCAGCTGTCGAGACGCCGCTGGGAGACTCCCATCATGCTGCGGGGCGCCGTCGCCCACCCACCCACCCGCCCGCCCGCCCGGGCGTCTTAATCATCTGGGGAATGCTGAGTGAATTCCTTTCTGCCAGCTCCTGGGAACACAAACACACTTCCAATACTTCTCCTCAGCGGGGGATGCTGTGCTAACTATTGAGAACGTGTCCGACCAGAAGTTCACTTTATCAACACATGGAAGCTGGAACCTTAACTACCAGTTATTTGGGTCGTTGTGCATGTTGCAGTTATTGCCCCGCGGAGGGGAGCAGGTGTTGATGGGTGATTTACTCCGACACATCCTGGGTACAAGCGGCCGAAATGGGTTTCCTCAGGAGGGGGGCTGGCGTCTCCCTTAGAGATCGGGTGAGAAGCTCAGTCATCCGAGAGGAGCTCGGAGTAGAGCCGCTGCTCCTTCGCGTCGAAAGGAGCCAGTTGAGGTGGTTCGGGCATCTGGTAAGGATGCCTCCTGGGGGGGTCCCTAGGGAGGTGTTCCAGGCACGTCCAGCTGGGAGGAGGCCTCGGGGAAGACCCAGGACTAGGTGGAGAGATTATATCTCCAACCTGGCCTGGGAACGCCTCGGGATCCCCCAGTCGGAGCTGGTTGATGTGGCTCGGGAAAGGGAAGTTTGGGGTCCCCTACTGGAGCTGCTGCCCCCGAGACCCGATCCGGATAAGCGGATGAAGATGGATGGATGGATGGATGGACATCCTGGGTCTAGACCACCGCACCGGCGGGGGCTGCAGGGTTAATCTGGGGTCTTCAAATGTTCAAATGAGCCACTTCCGACTCCACAAATATCGTTAGTTCTGCATTGAATTGTCAGGGCCTTTTGTTAGGTACAGTGGCTTGCAAAAGTTTACCCCCCCATGCTAAAGTTGACTAAAAAGAGGAATAAAAAACATATTTTGGAGATTGATCTTAATGCCTTAATTCAAAAAAACTAAGGACACTCATTTTCTTTGTGAATGAATAATGTATTGTAAATATTCTTTGTTAAAATACAGGGGCACAAGTATAGACCCCCTATGTTAAAATACAGGGGGCATAAGTATACACCCCCTATGTTAAAATACAGGGGGGGGCATAAGTATACACCCCTATGTTTAAAATACAGGGGGCACAAGTATAGACCCCCTATGTTAAAATACAGGGGCATAAGTATATACCCCCTATGTTAAAATACAGGGGGCATAAGTATACCACCCCTATGTTAAAATACAGGGGGCATAAGTATACACCCCCTATGTTAAAATACAGGGGGCACAAGTATAGACCCCCTATGTTAAAATACAGGGGGCATAAGTATAGACCCCCCTATGTTAAAATACAGGGGGCATAAGTATACACCCCCTATGTTAAAATACAGGGGGCATAAGTATAGACCCCCTATGTTAAAATACAGGGGCACATAAGTATAGACCCCCTATGTTAAAATACAGGGGGCATAAGTATACACCCCCTATGTTAAAATACAGGGGGGTATAAGTATAGACCCCCCTATGTTAAAATACGGGGGCATAAGTATACACCCCCTATGTTAAAATACAGGGGGCACAAGTATACACCCCCCTATGTTAAAATACCACACTCTCTCTCCCATACACACGCCGGCCCTGCTATGCTCTTAAAGAGATCGTCGCACTAGTTTTAACTCCAGGCCACTTACATAGGCTACAATGAAACCAGAAATCAGACTTTATGCAGAGTTTCGTCCCCCCCCCCGTCTACACCCACGATGTGGTTCAGTCCTGAGGCCCAGATGAGACTGATACTAGTGATGTCTGCTGATGATACTGGAGTTCCTCATAGTTGCATTTGATCCGTGTTTGATCAGTAAAACATCTACAGATCTCATTGTGTAGAAGGGGCCAGATGATAAAAGGCAGTTATTGTTACTTGATAAATCCACTTTACGAAATAAATGCAGAACAAAGAATCCCAGACACATTCCTAATATGGCTGCCCAGTTTTCCATTTCCTGTTTTTACTGGGTTGTTATTTCAGCTGCGGCGGGGGCAGATGGTTGATGGTTGTTTGGTTGCTAATGGCTCTGTGATTATAATGGCTCTGATACGGTTCAGCTGTCCACACAGGCGGGAATGGAGATCTGATGCTCTCTTCAAAAACACAATGTATACGTATGGAGGTAAATATGGTGCAAATGTGAGCGCGTAGATGCGATGTTAGCACTTGTAGAACATGATTTGAGAGGGTTTCTATCTAGATGAGGAACAACTCTGTCCGGCTTGTTTATGTAGCTTTCATGCCACAAACAAGCCGGACAGAGTTGTCCTTCATCTGGTGTAGAAACCCTGCTGCCCCCCACCCTCCCGGTCCTGTTGGCTCAGAGCTCCACAGACTAAGACCACAGGTACATATTAGTTTTGCACCAAATGTATCACAAGAAGTGCAAAAGTCGAGGGTGCAGACTTGCTGCTGTGTAATGGAGAGAGCATGCTGCAGCGTATATGATATAATATAATATAATATAATATAACATGAGAAGCTGCAGCGACAGATTCCAGAGGTAATAATATATTATATAATATAATATAATATAATATAATATAATATATCAAACTGCAGTGGCAGATTCCAGAGGTTGGAATCACTTAGTTGTGGTTGTAGCCTACTGGAAAAGTACAAATAATCCAAAATGAAAAATAATAATTTATTAAAATAAAAAATTATAAGAAATAATGCATTCTAAATAAATAATAAAAAATAAAAACATAAAATAAAAATTAAATTATAAAATAAATTCAAAAAAATAACTATACAAAATGAAAAATAATGTATTAAATGTAAAAAAAAATTAAAACTGAAATTATAAAAAATAATGAATTAAAACAAATCCGTAGAATATTACAGAACCAACGCTGAACGTAGTTTGAACCTAACACCTGCCGCTGTGTCCCACCCGTTAACTTGTCCCCCGACTGTCCTCTGCCGTCCCGTCCTCAGGTACGACGGCGGCCTGAAGCCCAGCGGCTCGCCGTCTCTGGAGGAGGACGAGGGCTTCAGCGACTGGACTCAGCGCCGAGAGAGGCGGCGGCGGCAGCGCCTGCAGGAGCTCGGCCTCGGCTGTGAGGCGGACGAAGACGAGAACCAGTCCGTACCCGCGAGGAGCGTCCCGGCGTCGGTCGCGTCCTCCAGCCGGCTCCGGAGACAGCACCACGAAGACGAAGGAGACGGAGTCGCGATGGAGATGGAGATGGAGCGGAGGAAGGCCCGGGAGGAGGAGGAGGCGGAGGCAAGGGGGAGGAGGGAGACAGAGAGGGTGGTGGAGGAGGAGGAGGGACAAGAGGAAGAGACAGGAAGTGAGGACCAGGAGGAGGGGGGAGTTTCAAATGCCGACTACAGAGGTGAGTTTCCAAAGTTAGGGCTGTAACCATACACCAAACCAAACCATAATTCGGTTAATATCATGATTTCTCAAAATTTGAGAAAATGGGATGTTTTTATTAACTCTGAGACCGAGACACTCGCCCACGCGTAAAAACAGCTCCTCTGATTCATAGTTTAATAATTTAATAACCGTACAAGCTAGCGACTTACCGATGGTTGCAGCTAAAAGCTAACGAGTTAGCGGTCCCGGAGGTCTCTTCCGGGTCCTTCTAGCCTCTACAGGTGGTTTTCTATCCAGCCTGGAACTTCCAGCCTCTTTCGGGGTCGTTGGGCTTTAAATCCACACTGTTACATCCAAGATTGATCCACTTTATGTCCATAATTCATCGCGTTTTGGCTCATTTCTGCTCTAGCTCGCGGCTCCGTCTCTCCTCTGTGTCTGTTTACGGAAATACAGGCCCCAGCATGCCCATATATGGGAGACAACGTCACCCTCTTGTATGGAAGGCCAGAGGGGACAAAAAGACCAATAGGCTGTATGGAAGGCCAGAGGGGACAAAAAGGCCAATAGGCTGTATGGAAGGCCAGGAGGGGCACATTTTTAGACACAGCTGTGGGTGTAATATCAATAAATATGACATTATTATGTTGATTATTGGCATAAGTAAATGTCATGAGGGCAAAAGCGTCTGGACTTTCTTTGAAAAAATTTTATGAATTTTGTCATCTAAGTTATAATGATTATTTCTTCACAGTGTGACTCCCAGGACATATGAGAAGTGTTTTAGAGAGTAAAATGGCTTATTTATTATTTATCTGTCTGTGATATCAATACATATCTTGAAGATTTATGTTCTGTTTTATTTATTTATTTGTCTTTAAGGTCCTACAACCATTTTTAACATGCAAGTGACCTCACTGCAACCCAAATATTCTACTAACCCAGTTTGTCCTGAAAAAAATGTTTATATCTTGACTGTAGACAACAGGGTTGATGTTTTAGTTATTATAAAATAAATCCAGACGGACAATAAACTGTAAAAATGGCCTTAGGTCTCAGGAAAAAACAGTATAAACTGAACACCCAAGAACTATGCAAATTATTTACATTCCTAAGAAAGATAATTAAATAACCAGAACACTTCTGTTTTCTTTGTAACAAAATGGCCGTCAAACCTAAACTCCATTGAGGAGATGATTCGAGCACGTTGGAAACTCTTCTTCAATCAACTTCTCTTTCATTTACAAAGTAAATTAAATGGCTACTGTTCCACAATACTGCACGTGGTCCGAAATTAACACTTTTAATTTGTTCAGCCTTTTCCTTTTCAGATGGAGAAACGAGAAGACGTTAAGATCTCCTACATGTCCAAGGTGTTCCTTCACCAAGAGCCGAAACTCGGCATCGCCAACGGTGACGCAGCCAAAGAGGAAGTGACGTCATACAAGAACAAGACAACAAAAAGACCCTCCGGGTGTGTTCATATCGACGGCAGTGGTGTATGCTGAGCTTTGGGGGGAAATGACAACTCTTTAACTATTGTCAGCCCGTTTTTTTATCTGAGGATATGGACAGAAAATCAGAGTAGCCTATTCAGGAAGAACTTTGACTTTCAGGGGTGTCCACATAGTTTTGGCCATGTTGTTTACAATGGATTCAAAAGGCAGTTTTTAATATTTCTTAAAAATTAAAATGACAAATGGTTATCTTTTTAATGTCAGACATTTTAGCGGTAGATATCCATCTGAGAATATACCGAAAATCTGATTTATCCCTCCTGGTGTCTTCGGGTCAAATTTGACCCCTTTTCCAAAAATCTGAATATAGATTTGGGTTTCTTTCAAACAAATTTTACAAAAAAGTACCATGGATGGTTCCCAACAACGCTGCTCACAAGATAAATAATCAGTTCACTACTTTCATTGAATTTGGGTGTTTTTTTTGGTGTCAATTTTTATAGCATTTGGAGAAAAAGTCAGTAAAATGTGAACAAATGTGTTAAAAAAAAAAAAAAATAAAAAATAAAAAGTCAAAAGCTTTAAAAATTTGGGGAAAAACAAACCAAAAATTACAAAAGGCTCGGAAAAAGTCGACAAACGTTCTTCACATTCTGTGTCAAATGTTTTTGGCTTCATAACTTATTAACACTAATTTTACACTTCTTTATGCCTTTTAACCCTCCTGGTGTCCTCGGGTCAAATTTGACCTCTTTCCAAAAAGTTCAGAAATCAAGAAATCAAATTTTCCAATAACGTGGATGGTTCCCAACAACGCTGCTCACAAGGTAAATAAATAATCAGTTTACTACTGTCATTGAATTTGGGTGTTTTTTTGTCAATTTTATAGCATTTGGAGGAAAAACAATGGGTAAACAACTTTAAAAAAATGTGAACAAATGTCAAGTAAAGTGACAAATATGTCAAATTAAAAAAAAAGTTAAAAAAAATAGGGGAAAATCCAAAAATTTCAAAAGGCCCAATTTTTTTTTAAAGTGTACAAAATTGGAGAAATGTCAAAAGTGACTAAAATGTGATCAAAATGTCAAATAAAGTGACAAATATGTCAAATGTGAAGAGAAAAAAGTTAAAAACTCAGAAAAAGTCGACAAATGTTGAAAAATGACGCAATAATTGGGGGAAAGACACAAAAGTGTCAAAGACGACCATAACCTTGATTTAAAAAGGTTTCTCATTTGAAAAATTTGACTAAGAAAAACGAAAATTTCTGGTCGACGGGAAGACAACACCAGGGTCAACAAGAGGAAAGTAATAGTGCTGCACAATATATCGTTTTTTATTTTAGTTTTATTGTCAACACAATATCATATTGAGGAAAAAAACACATTCCGAAAAGGCTGAAACATGTCGCAAAAAACTCTGTTTTTTTTTTTTTTTTTTTTTTTTTTAATAAAATATTAGAAAATGACACTTTAAAATGTAACTGTCCTTCTTTTTCAGTATTCAAAGGAAGTTTTTTTTTTGTCTTTTTTTTCGGGCAGAATACTGAAAACAGAGAAAACTTTAATTTTTTATGTATTGCATATGTTCCTCATATCGTGAAAGATATCAAATACTTAACCCTGAAAATCAACACTTTTATTGACGCTTTATATCGATGTTTTTACCTTTTTATAAAATTTGTCACTTTTGTTACGTTTTCAACACTACGTAACACTAACTTATTAACTTTAGTTTTACAGTTATTTTTGGAATTTATGGTCAATAAAGCTCATTTATAGGAAATTATACCTAATGTTTGAGTTAGAAAAGCAGAAATTAGGAATTATTTAGACTAAAATTAAAGGAATGGATGTTGATGATAATCACAGACTGGAATATGTCAACTTTTACTCAATACTATTTCAAAAACACTTCCATTTGTTTTACAATGCTATAAAATTGAATAAGACGCCCCAAAATTAATGAAAGTAGAGATTTGTACTTGGCAAAGAGCGTTGGGTGGAATCAGTCATGTTATTTTGGGGAATTACAAAGAACATTGATATAGGACAACATGAGGACAACATGAGGACAACATGAGGTCAACATGGGGGCAACATGGGGACAACATGAAGACAACATGAGGACAATATGGGGGCAACATGGGGACAACATGAAGACAACATGGGGGTTAACTTGACCATCGGGGGATACAGAACGAACAGTTTTAATATTTTAAGTGTCTTGCAGCAGAGGCGCGGAGCCGGAGGAGTCGCAGGCCATCCTGGAGACGGAGCGGCGTCTGGAGAAGATCCGGCTGGGCCTCCAGCACAAGGAGAGCCAGGAGCTGGAGCAGCTGAGACACCGCCAGGCCGAGGCGGAGCAGGAGCTGGAGCAGCTGAAGAAGAGGAGGGAGGAGAGGCGTCGGGTCCGGGAGGAAGAAGAGCGCCGCCGGGAGGAGGAGCAGCAGCAACGGCTGGCCAGAGAGGAGGTGACCCCAGCATTAAAGCTCCTTTAACCCTGGTGTTGTCTCCACCTTCGGGACCCTCTGGTGTCACTCGAGTCAAACTGACCCGGGACTTATTTGGGGTTTTAAAAACAATTCTGAAATCAAATCTTACTTCATAATCTATTAACAAATATCGTCTTTATCTCAATTTCCAACAGCTGAGATAACATCTATGTTTAGGGAATGCATCAGTCTCTACTAGAACACAATTAAACATGGAAGTGGGGTTTTTGTCATAAAGTTATAATTCATGTTAAAAATCCACTATGGAAACAACATAAGTGTTCATATCCAGAATAATGTTCTGAGTCAGGAATACATGTTAATCACAGGAAATAAGGAGAGGACGCTGATTTTCAGGTAGGAAAAAATGTAACTTGGACCATTTTTCTTCTAAAAATTTGAAATGGGTCAATTTGACCCGAATACCAGACAAGGGTTAAAGAACAGCTGAGTCAAGTCGGAGTCAGTATCAAGATCTAAAGGTTTCAACATTAATTTGAGACCACGTCCAATTTACCTGAGTCCAGGTGTTTTTAACAGTCTTAACCCTTGTGTGGTGTTCGGGTCTGTGGGACACGTTCTCATTGTTTGCTAAAAGAAAAATGATATTTGTTTTATTGATATTTATGTTTGTTTCTTCAAACTCAAACTCATTGGCCCTGTCATATCAGGTTATACTTCATGTTAAAAATCCACTGTGGAAAAAAAAATAAGTGGTCATATCCAGAATAATGCTCTGAATTGAGTTGATTTTCAGGTAGAAAAAAATGTAACTTGTTCCATTTTTTTTTTTTTTTTTTTCAAAAAATTTGAAATGGGTCAATTTGACCCGAATACCAAGGGTTAAAAATATAAAATATAACCTATTTACAAACTCCCTGGGTTAAGAAACCCCTCCACCCAACCTGCCTCCCTCCTTATTAAGAAATTCGGCGCTCTCATCCTTCGTCACCTTACTTCCTGCTTTGCTCCTGTCATAACTTCTTCGGCCACTAGAGGCGCCATCTGCGGTACTGGAAGCCCGATTTAAGCCCTGGTTTTGAGCTGCGTGCGCCATACCGCACCGGGAGCGTCTTGCTACCCGACTCGCAGTTTTGACTTAAGTACTTTCCAGAACAATCTGTTAACCTACAGTTAAACTCCATTATTTCTCTTTTCTGGTGTTCATTAAAAAAAGATCTGCGATGTCATATTGGGTTTTTCCACCTCCAAGATGAATCTCTCGTCGGCCATGGTGTTGTGGACTGTAACTTTTCTGACACCTCCTGCTTAAAACCCAAAAAGTCAGAAGCTCATGAAGATCATGAGCCCCCCCTTCACGACCTGTATTCATACTGAAAATACACGACATTTGGGGATGTTTTGGTAAATCGACTGGATGCTCTCGCTGTTTGACTTCTTGCCGGCTTTCTGCGCGTCTTGCGTAAAATTAAAACTGGCGCACGTCTTTAGCGAAGCCGTGGCGCAGCTGGTGGAAGATCGAGCGCTGACGGGGGGTCGTGACGTAAATAAGTAGTGACTGCTGCCTGAAAAAACATGGACGTCTCATTTGTTAGCATCTCAGCCAAAACAAGCGTGTAAGAACACCAGATGGATAGATATTGATCCCAATAACAGGGGAAATTATAGTGTTACAGCAGCAAAATCAGTCACACAGCACAGAATATACATGAAATAATAATAATAGGATAGAATACAAGAACAAATATTTGAATATGTATATATAAGTTGGGAATACAAAAATGTGCATCTGCTTAAATAGTAATGATAAAAATGTAGATAAACCTGTTGAGTCTTAGCCAGCACCCAGTGATGCGGCTGAAAAGGAATCGTGCCTCCAGCGTGAGATGTGCAGAGGGAGCACATGGTCTTGTTTTTTTTGGGAATGTGGAGCTCAACGGTGTTTGTGTCCTGACTCCCAGGAGGAGAGGAGGCGGATGAAGGAAGACATCGACAGGAGGAGGACGGAGGCAGCAGAGAGGATGAAGAGCCTGAGTACGTCCAGCGGGGACGGAGACGAGGCGTTCTGTCCCTTCAGTCCCAAAGCTCCCACTCACAAGGTAGAGCATCACCTAAACACCTGCAACCAGGGCTGTAGGACTCGAGTCTGGTCTTGGACTCGAGTCCGGACTCAAGACAGTTTTTCTATGGTCTCGGACTTGTCTCGGACTCGCTAGTATTTGGACTCGGACTTGTCTCGGCCACTGGTCTTGCCAGATATGGCTTTTGGTCTGGACCGAGTCCAGGTGTCTTTATTATGTTGATAATAATATTGGAGGGAAAGGGAAACCCAGAATGATTGTCTTGATACTGTCATGCATAAGACCTTTTTTATTGTCTTTATCTCAATTTCAAACAATTGAGATAACACATGTTTTTTGCCATAAGGTTATAATTCATGTTGAAAATCCACTATGGAAAAAACATAAGTGTCATATCTCGAATACGATACAAGGATTAAGTAATGTGGCGCTGCATTTGACAATTACAATGACGTTTGTGTTGGACGGAGTCCTGGGGGTCTGAGGGTCCGGGGGTCTGGGGGTCCGGTGTTCCTCAGAGGAAAAAGAAATAACCTCAGACTTTTCTTTTCACAGATCACAGAGAGAACTGAGTCGCTGAACCGCTCGCTGAAGAAAAGGTGAATATGTCATCACAGTCCACACACTAGGGGTGTAAATCACTTATCACGACACGATATATCGATTCTTTGTACACGGATCCGATATTTACTGACATCTTACAGTCACGGTACGATTTGGATCTAACTCGGGCCGTTGTCCGATATGAGGCGACTTCACCAACCCTCTCCCCCAACAATCTTGTCAGTGATTGGCTGGAGTGGTTTGTTGTATTTTGGTGCACAGCCTGTGCCTCTAGTGTTTGTTTGACGTAACGACCCCTGTGTTATCCCCCAAGTCCGGGCTTTTTCAGGGTGTATTCGGGGGGGGGGATCAAGGAGAGACTGGGTTGTGCTGGGTGGTGGTTTGGGTTGTTGTTGTGCCGGGTGGGTGTTGTGCTGGGTGGTGGGTTGTGTTGTTGTGCCGGGTGGTGTTCTAACGGGTGGTGTTGTGCTGGGTGTTGGGTTGGGTTGTTGTGCCGGGTGGTGTTCTAACGGGTGGTGTTGTGCTGGGTGGTGGGTTGGGTTGTGTTCTAACGGGTGGTGTTGTGCTGGGTGGTGGGTTGGGTTGTTGTTGTGCCGGGTGGGTGTTGTGCTGGGTGGTGGTTTGGGTTGTTGTTGTGCCGGGTGGGTGTTGTGCTGGGTGGTGGGTTGGGTTGTGTTGTTGTGCCGGGTGGGGTTGGGTTGTTGTGCCGGGTGGTGTTCTAACGGGTGGTGTTGTGCTGGGTGGTGGGTTGGGTTGTTGTGCTGGGTGGTGTTCTAACGGGTGGTGTTGTGCTGGGTGGTGGGTTGGGTTGTTGTGCCGGGTGGTGTTCTAACGGGTGGTGTTGTGCTGGGTGTTGGGTTGGGTTGTTGTGCCGGGTGGTGTTCTAACGGGTGGTGTTGTGCTGGGTGTTGGGTTGGGTTGTTGTGCCGGGTGGTGTTCTAACGGGTGGTGTTGTGCTGGGTGTTGGGTTGGGTTGTTGTGCCGGGTGGTGTTGTGCTGGGTGGTGGGTTGGGTTGTGTTCTAACGGGTGGTGTTGTGCTGGGTGGTGGGTTGGGTTGTTGTGCTGGGTGGTGTTGTGCTGGGTGTTGGGTTGGGTTGTTGTGCCGGGTGGTGTTCTAACGGGTGGTGTTGTGCTGGGTGGTGGGTTGGGTTGTTGTGCCGGGTGGTGTTCTAACGGGTGGTGTTTTGTGTTTTGTTGGAACCAGTAACAGCTTTAAGAGGACGCAGCCTCTCGTCATGCTGCCCAAGATCGACGACAAGCTGGAGCAGTACGCCCACGCTGTGGAGGTCAGCTCACACACACACAGATGCACACACACATTCACACACAAGGACACACACATAGACATACATACACACACACATGCACATACATGCACACACACATGCACACACAAGGACACACACACACACATACTCACGGACACGGACATTGCCTTTTTCGACCCTTTTGTCTCTTTCCTCCAATGATTTTTGTCACTTTTTCAAAGTTTGTTGACTTTTTCTGAGCCTTTAAATATTTTTGGGGGTGTTTTCCCCAAAATGTAAAGGTTTCTACATTTGTCACTTTTAATGACCTTTTTCTTTCTTTTTCTTTTTTTTACACTTTACCAATTATTTTTTTCTCCAAATTCTATAAAATTGCCACCACACAAATCCAATGAAAGTAGTGAACTGATTATTTAACTTGTGAGGGGCGTTGTTGGGAACCATCCACGTTACATTTTTGGACAATTTGTTTGAAAGAAACACAAATTTCTGATATAGAAACTTTTTGGAAAGGAGTCAAATTTGACCCAAAGACAACAGGAGGGTTAATATGCCTCTTCATTTCATACAATATGTGGTAGGGGGGTCCCTACTCTGTCCCCCTTTCAGTTAAGGGGTCCTTGGCTTAAACTTTGAAGACTCCTGATTTAGAGTATTCCAGTCCTTATGCTAAGCTAACTGGCTGCTGATGGTAGTGTCATATTTAATGGATTCATATCAAGATGGTATGAAGTGCAAATTATTAAATTCCCCAAAACCTCAAGCTGTTCCAAGTGTCCGAGCCCTCGGAGGTTTTCTGCTGACTCCCTCTTTGGACTCATTGTTTAAAACCAGCTGAAGGTCAAAGGGCAACCCTGACCCTCTTTGTGCTGAAGTCCCACATCCGAGCAGCACCAGGGCGAGGACATGTCGGCGCTCTGTTGTTTTTGGGCAGATAGACGGGGTTTAGACTGCTGTATTTTTGTCTTTCCGTTTCCTGTTTTCACTCGTCGCCTCAGGCTGATTGGATGGTGGCTTACTCACCGCTCGGTGTGGAGAGCTGAACCCTGTGTTGTCCTTCGGGTCCCTTATGTCTTCTCCACCAAAGGCAGTTCTGGTGCTGGTTCGGAGTCGGTGCCAAATATCGAACCAGTTCTTTGCTTTTCCACGCAAATAAACCTGGTTCTGGGCCCAGAACACAGGTTCCAACTCAGCACCAACTTAGCGCTGGTCTAGAGATCAGAACCTGGAGAAGCAGCTGCAGGTTCCCCTAAGAGAGAATCTCGGGGAGATCCGCGAACGTTGCCTGGACGACCTCAAACACTTCATCAACGAGCTGGAGGAGGTGGTCCGGCAGCCAGAACCTTCCGTCAGTGACTTGACCACTCCATCAGCGTCCCTGACGGGTCATAAACTCTGATAGACAGGAGTCAATCACAGATCATCTTACTGACACGTTGTGAGACTGAGCATGGAAGGATTGACTGCCGAACATGATTGATATCTCCGAATACATTTTGGTCCGCTCGGTATGGAGAGCTGAACCCTGTGATGTCCTTCGGGTCCCTTATGTCTTCTCCACCAAAGCAGTTCTGGTGCTGGTTCGGAGTCGGTGCCAAATATCAAACCGGTTCTTTGCTTTTCCACACAAATAAACCTGGTTCTGGGCCCAGAACACGGGTTCCAACTCAGCACCAACGTAGTGCTGGTCTAGAGATCAGAACCGGTTACGTCAGGTGCTGGGGGGGCGGGGTTATCATGACGTTCGAAAACAAACTTCTAGCCGCCATTTTGAAAACAGCGGTCAGCTGTTAACCATAGAGAGCTGTTAATGTTAGCTTTGGACATGGATGGGAAACCAGAACCACTGTGGTCTGTGGAGGAAACCAGCGGTCTGCTGGCTCTCAGGCTGGGGAAGATCCAGCTGGTTCTTAGAGAACAAGGCGAGTAGAACCAGCACCGAACTGGAACCAGAACCAGCACCTGGTTAGCCTTGGTGGAAAAGACATACCAGAGATCGTCCTGTATTCAATCGTGTTTCTCAGCCGCTGTGGCCTTGGTCCCGAGACCCATCCTGTGCTCAGTGGTCCCGAGACCCGATAGACGAGGCGGGAGTAGCGGAACATGCGTATAATCACATAAACAAGGGTCTCCGAGACATGAAACCGGGGACCCCAAAGCACAACGCTAGACTAACACACAATGTAAGTAGGACCAGGTTTAGGACCCAGGTTTTTAATGATGACATTGTTTGAATATGATGAGTAAAACTGTCTGTATTTACCTGGAAGTGTCTCTGTGTCTCTGTCTTTACCTGGAAGTGTCTCTGTGTCTCTGTCTTTACCTGGAAGTGTCTCTGTGTCTCTGTATTTACCTGGAAATGTCTCTGTCTCTGTATTTACCTGGAAGTGTCTCTGTGTCTCTGTTTTTACCTGGAAGTGTCTCTGTCTTTACCTGGAAGTGTCTCTGTATCTCTGTATTTACCTGGAATTGTCTCTGTGTCTCTGTCTTTACCTGGAAGTGTCTCTGTATTTACCTGGAAATGTCTCTGTATCTCTGTATTTATCTGGAAGTGTCTCTGTGTCTCTGTCTTTACCTGGAAGTGTCTCTGTCTTTACCTGGAATTGTCTTTGTGTGTCTGTATTTACCTGGAAGTGTATGTGTGTCTCTGTCTTTCCCTGGAAGTGTCTCTGTGTCTATTTGACACCGGGCTGCTGCCCCTTGCCTGGACACTCTTGTAAAAGAAATTTTAAATATTTGGTAATAGATTATTAAGTAAAATTGCTTTTAAAACCCCAAATAAGTCCCGGTCAATTTGACCCGAGGGACAAGTGAAGGTCCCGAAAGGGAATACAATGGGCTAACCATGTAAATACTGTACATATCCACACTTTTTATATTTCTTTATTTATATTTCTACTCTGATGTTTATATACTTCTTGCAACTAACAGAGAATTTCCCTTCGGGGATCAATAAAGTATTTCTGATTCTGGTTATATCCTGTTTTTACTTTTTTAGGAGTTTCTCCTAATGTCAGCAATTGATCACAGTCCTTCTACACCTTCTCCATAAACTCAATGCTGTTGTTGTTGCTGTTGTTGTGCAGAACTCCCATGATGCTCGGGCAGTGAAGGCATCACCCACCGACCTGCCCACCTCACCTGAGGTCGTCGCCTCCAAGAAAACTCTGTTTGAGGCCGGAGAGGCTCGGAGCCAAGCTCCCGCCAAGCCAGCCGCCTGCAAGGTGGGACCGGTGAGACTACTTCCTGTCCAGTGTACTGGTTTATCCTCTTATGGAGATCATCATGGCTAGGCATGCTGGTTTATGCTCTTATGGAGGTCATCATGGCTAGGCGTACTGGTTTATCCTCTTATGGAGGTCATAATGGCTAGGCGTACTGGTTTATCCTCTTATGGAGATCATCATGGCTAGGCGTGCTGGTTTATGCTCTTATGGAGATCATCATGGCTAGGCGTGCTGGTTTATCCTCTTATGGAGATCATCATGGCTAGGCGTACTGGTTTATCCTCTTATGGAGGTCATCATGGCTAGGCGTACTGGTTTATCCTCTTATGGAGGTCATCATGGCTAGGCGTACTGGTTTATCTCTTATGGAGGTCATAATGGCTAGGCGTACTGGTTTATCCTCTTATGGAGGTCATCATGGCTAGGCGTACTGGTTTATCCTCTTATGGAGGTCATCATGGCTAGGCGTACTGGTTTATCCTCTTATGGAGATCATGGCTAGGCGTACTGGTTTATCCTCTTATGGAGGTCATCATGGCTAGGCGTGCTGGTTTATCCTCTTATGGAGATCATCATGGCTAGGCGTACTGGTTTATCCTCTTATGGAGGTCATCATGGCTAGGCGTACTGGTTTATCCTCTTATGGAGGTCATAATGGCTAGGCGTACTGGTTTATCCTCTTATGGAGGTCATCATGGCTAGGCGTACTGGTTTATCCTCTTATGGAGGTCATCATGGTTTATCCTCTTATGGAGGTCATCATTGCTAGGCGTACTGGTTTATCCTCTTATGGAGGTCATCATGGCTAGGCGTACTGGTTTATCCTCTTATGGAGGTCATCATTGCTAGGCGTACTGGTTTATCCTCATATGGAGGTCATAATGTACTGGTTTATCCTCTTATGGAGGTCATAATGGCTAGGCGTACTGGTTTATCCTCTTATGGAGGTCATCATGGCTAGGCGTACTGGTTTATCCTCTTATGGAGGTCATCATGGCTAGGCGTACTGGTTTATCCTCTTATGGAGATCATGGAGGTCATCATGGCTGGAGATCATGGTACTGGTTTATCCTCTTATGGAGGTCATCATGGCTAGGCGTACTGGTTTATTATGTAGGTCATAATGGCTAGGCGTACTGGTTTATCCTCTTATGGAGGTCATCATGGCTAGGCGTACTGGTTTATCCTCTTATGGAGGTCATCATGGCTAGGCGTACTGGTTTATCCTCTTATGGAGATCATGGCTAGGCGTACTGGTTTATCCTCTTATGGAGATCATGGCTAGGCGTACTGGTTTATCCTCTAATGGAGATCATGGCTAGGCGTACTGGTTTATCCTCTTATGGAGGTCATCATGGCTAGGCGTGCTGGTTTATCCTCTTATGGAGGTCATCATGGCTAGGCGTACTGGTTTATCCTCTTATGGAGATCATGGCTAGGCGTACTGGTTTATCCTCTTATGGAGGTCATAATGGCTAGGCGTACTGGTTTATCCTCTTATTATGGAACTGGTTTATCCTCTTATGGAGGTCATCATGGCTAGGCGTACTGGTTTATCCTCTTATGGAGGTCATAATGGCTAGGCGTACTGGTTTATCCTCTTATGGAGGTCATCATGGCTACTGGCTTATGGAGTACTGGTTTATCCTCTTATGGAGTCATCATGGCTAGGCGTGCTGGCTTATGGAGGTACTGGTTTATCCTCTTATGGAGGTCATCATGGCTAGGCATACTAGTTTATCCTCTTATGGAGGTCATCATTGCTAGGCGTACTGGTTTATCCTCTTATGGAGGTCATCATGGCTAGGCATACTGGTTTAACCTCTTATGGAGATCATCATGGCTAGGCGTACTGGTTTATCCTTTTATGGAGATCATCATGGCTAGGCGTACTGGTTTATCCTCTTATGGAGGTCATCATGGCTAGGCGTACTGGTTTATTGTTTATTGGATGCGTTTTGATATTTATTGATCACGAGGTTCTTCAAATGAATGTGCAAGAAACCATGTGTCCATTAACCCTCCTGGTGTCTTCGGGTCAAATTTGACCCCTTTCCACAAAAACTAAAATGTTTCTATATCAGGAATTTGGGTTTCTTTCCAACAAATATTCCAAAAAAAGTAGCGTGGATGGTTCCCAACTCTCCTCACAAGTTAAATAATCAGTTCACTACTTTCATCCATTCAATTTGGGAGTTTTTTGTCAATTTTATAACATTTTGGAGAGAAAAATAATTGGTAGATAATAATAATTGGTGGTATAAAAAAAAAAAAAAAAAAAAATGTCAAAAGTGACTAAAATGTGAAAAGATGTCAAAAAAAATACTTTAAAAATTTTGGGAAAAACCCACTCAAATTTCAAAAGGCTGAGGAAAAAACGGAATACAACATTAGGGTTGAGCTCCACCATCATAGCAATCTGACGCGGTCAGGAACTATTGGGCACCCCCGGTTACCTGTGGAAAGGTAAATACTCATCACTCAAAAGCACACTAGTGGACAACCTGGGTCCTATACACCCAAAACAAATTGGCCCTCGCGTTGTCTCCCCGCCAACCTGGAATTTTATTTTTTTTTTTTTTGTCAAAATTTCAAATGAAAAAACAGTTTTATCAATGTTAAGGTCGTCTTTTTCGACCCTTTTGTGTCTTTCCTTGTCTGATTTTTGTCACTTTTTCAACATTTGTCAACTTTTTCTGAGCCATTTGAAATTTTCGTGGGTTTTTCCCAAAATTTTTGAAGCTTTTTTTTTTTTTTTTACTTTTTTTTTTTTTTTTTTTACATTTGTCACATTTTTGACATTTTTGTTACTTCTTTGGACATCTTTTCACTAAAAACACAAAGTAGTTGGGAACCATCCACGTTACTTTTTTGTCAAATTTATTTGAAAGAAACCCACATTTCTGATATAGAAACTTTTTGGAAAGGAGTCAGATTAGACCCAAAGACACCAGGAGGTCTCTCACAGATATAATGTGCAAAAACAGATACTGGACTATATTCTAACCTGTGATCCAGTATTGAGATCTGAATCCAGTTTTAACCTGAACTTGTCTGACTCAGGACGCCGAGGGGTTGAAGGTGGTCGTGGCCGAGCGGATCACCCAGTGGGTGAAAGGCCCGTCAGACGGCAGCAGACTGCCGCTCTGCAAACCCACGGTGAGTCTCAAATCCCCCACCCCCCACCCCCCCCAAACGCAGCAAGTTGGGAAAGGTAAAGAGACATGTTACTGCACAATGAGTACTTTTACTGTAATACTTTAAGTATATGCTGATGCTAAAACATTCCTACTTTTACTTGAGTGGGATAATGAATCCAGGGCTGTTTTTCTACAAGTGTGTTAATTTTTAGAAAAGATAACCACACTACAACAAATAATACAGGTGCAAATCAGAACTGACTCAGTAGTAAAATAAAGAAACATGACAGGGCTGTAACATGTGTTAGTAGATCAACATAAAAGATCCTTAAAAATCACCTGTGGTCCAAAAGTTTGCCTATCCCGGAGTTGGCCTGAAGAGACGCACTTCAAATAAAACTAAGCAAAGACCAGCAGACGTCCTGTTTACTAAATGCATAGCAATACTCATTTGCAGTGCTGTGGTACTCGAGTCCAGACTTGAGACAGTTTTTCTGTGGTCTCGGACTCTCTAGTATTTGGACTCGGACTTATCTCGGCCACTGGTCTTGCCCAATATGGCTTTTGGTCTGGACTGAGTCCAGGTGTCTTTATTATGTTGATAATAATATTGGAGGGAAAGAGAAACCCAAAATGATTGTCTTGATACTGTCATGCATAAGACCTTTATTCTGTCCTGGACTCGGTCTTGACTCGGACTCAAACCTCTTTGGACTCTGTCTTGTCTTGGAGTCGACTAGTCCTGGTCTTGCACTTGTCTTGGACTCGACAAAGGTGGTCTTGACTACAGCCCTAATCTAAAAGATCCCCACGAGATATTTACCCATTAATGTAAAAGTGAGTTTTTCCCATGCAACCCAGTCCTGTAAGCCAGACATTAACCCTCGTGTTGTCTTTTTTTATTTCTATAAAAATATTAAAAGATTATATTATTAATCTATTTCTATTTCTGTGTTTTTTTCCTACATTTTTGTCAATGTTTTAGTAGATATTTTTTTTCAATTTTGTTTTTTCAATTATGTTTTTGTTGAATTTTTTTTCCAATATTTTTGTCAATTTTGTTTTTTCCTTTTTTAAATTTTTTGTGTTAATTTAATTTTTTTGTAGATTTTTTCCCAATTTCTTTTGTCAATTTTATTATGTTTTGAAGTTATTTTTTCAATTTTATTTTTTTGTCAATTTTTTTTGTCAATTTATTATCTTTTAGTAGATTTTTTCCAATTTTTTTTTTTTCAAATTTATTGTTATTGTAGTTTTTTTTCCAAATTTTTGTCAATTTTTATTTTTTTGGTTAATTTTTTGGTTAAATTTTTTTTGTCAATTTACTACTGTTTGTGTAGATTTTTTCCCATTTTTTGTCTATTTTTATTTTTTGTAGATTTGTTTTTCAATTTTTTGTAAATGTATTCTTTTAGTAGATTTGTTCCCAATTTTTTTGTCAATTTTATTTTTTTGTAGATTTTTTGTAGTTTTTTTGTCAATTTATGTTTTTGTAGATTTTTTCCTTTTTTTGTCAATTTTATTTTTTTGTAATTTTTTTGTCAATTTATTGTGTTTGTGTAGATTTTTCCCCAATTTTTTGTCAATTGAATTTTTTTGTAGAATTTTTCCCAATTTTTTTGTCAATTTATTTTGTTTTGTAGATTTTTTTCAAATTTTTTTGTCAATTTATTATCTTTTAGTAGATTTTTTCCAATTTTTTGTCAATTTTATTGTTTTAGTTAATTTTTTGTAGATTTTTTTTGTCAATTCATGTTTTTGTAGATTTTTTCCCAATTTTTTTTTTTTTTGTAGATTTTTTCCCAATTTTTTTGTCAATTTATTACTGTTTGTGTAGATTTGTTTCCCTTTTTTGTCAATTTTATTGTTTTTGTAGATTTTTTTCCCAATTTTTGTCAATTATGTTTTTGTAGATTTTTTCCAAATTTTTTTGTCACTTTTTTTACAAGATTTTGTCACCTGTGGCAATATTTTTTCGATTTTGTTTTGTAACTTTTTTTCAGCGTTTTTAAAAAAATATTTTTTTGTTGAATTGTTTTTCTGCATTTTACAACATTTGTCACTTTTTTTCCCAACGTTCTTTGGTCATAGTTCTGATATATAACTTTGTAAACGGGTCCATTTGACCCCAAGAACAGGAGGGTTAACACTGGTTTGACAGTGGATTTCCCAGATTTATCTATGGTATATTTAGCTTATAAGATGCAGAAAGTAATCACAGATTTGTTTGCATTACTGAGATTATAGATCATGGGAAAAATGCCAAAGATGCACAGTTTGGCGTCTAATAATAGCCTTTTACCTGTAACATGTGGACTCATATCCAAAAAGCCTGGATTTACTTTTTTAATTCTTCCTCTGGTAGTTTAACTGAAGTTAAGGATCAGCTGATCTCCTCCGGACTGACTGTGATGTGTTCAGGTGCAGCTCGAAAGTCGATGTGAGGTTTCCCTCTTGTGGAGAAACGAGATGCAAAATGGCAAACGGCTCCTTCTTGTGCTTTAACTTTGAAGTATTTCTCCTGGAAATTCTTTTATATGAGAAATATTTTTGCTAAAGTGAGTTTTTGATTAAAAATTTAATGAAACAAATATTAAGGGTCAGGAAAATTTTTAGTTACTAACAAATGAGGGTTTTTAATGCATCTTGCAGATTTCTACCACTACCACCTTGTGAAAGGCGCTTTATGGAGGATTTTATTTTATGAATGATTTTATTTTTGGGTTTTGACGAGTCAGTCGACATGTTTGTATTGATTATTGATCGATCTGGCAGGACGTGCGGCCCGGAGATGTGATGCAGAAGAAGAACATGTGGGAGGTTATCGGAGACTCGCTGGGGCAGCCCGGGACACGCAGGGTCAAGGTGAACGGGCACACACACACACACACACACACACACACACCGGGCACACACACACTCCCGGGCACACACACACACACACACACACACACACACGCACACACGCACACACACCCCGGGCACACACACACACACACACACACACACACACTCACCCCGGGCACACACTCACACCCCGGGCACACACTCACACCCCGGGCACGCACACACACACACACACACACACACACACGCACACTCACCCCGGGCACACACTCACACCCCGGGCACGCACACACACTCACACACACACACACACGCACACGCACACACACTCACACTCACCCCCGGCACACACTCACACCCCGGCACGCACACACACACACACACACACGCACACGCACACTCACCCCGGGCACACACTCACACCCCGGGCACGCACACACACACACACACACACACACACACGCACACGCACACACACTCACCCCGGGCACACACACACACCCCAGGCACGCACACACACACACACACACACTCGCAGAGAAACACAGGCGCGCTCTCTCTCTCTCTCTCTCTCTGTCTCTCTCTCTGTCTCTCTCTCTCTCTGTCTCTCTCTCTCTCTGTCTCTCTCACTCTCTCTCTCTCTCTCCCACTCTCTCTCTCTCTCTCTCCTCTCTCTCTCTCTCTCTCCTCTCTCTCTCTCTCTCTCTCTCTCTCTCTCTCTCTCTCTCTCTCTCTCTCTCTCTCTCTCTCTCTCTCTCTCTCTCTCTCTCTCTCTCTCTCTCTCTCTCTCATATGTTAACGTTTGGCTTATGTGTCTGCTCACACTCAGATACTTCATCTTTTTCCTCTTCAGGGTTCAGCAGCTGGGAAAAAGTACAAATTCGTGGTCACTGGTCACGGAAAATATGAGAAGGTCGCCGTGGACGACGAGAGCGGAGAGTTCACTAACGGAGAGTCTGGTAAGACCGGGGACAGGAAGTGTGTCAGTGTTCAGGTCTCAGAGTGTCTCTCATTCACGGGAACACTAGCGGTGTGAGGAGACGCGAGGCTGGGTCCACAAGACGAGATTTATAAGAATTTAAAGACTTCAATGAAGAAAAGGGGGGGAAGTGGTCTGCTCGAGACACAGTGACCTGCACACTGCAGACATGTCTTGGCAATGAAAGGGAGGGAGAGAGGAGGGAGGGGGGAAGAGTGGGGAGAGAGGTAACAGGGAGGGCCTAAAAATAATATGGGCAACAATAACCATCTACAGCCTAAAAATAATATGCAACAATAACCATCTACAGCCTAAAAATAATATGCAACAATAACCATCTACAGCCTAAAAATAATATGCAACAGTAACCATCTACAGCCTAAAAATAATATGCAACAGTAAACATCTACAGCCTAAAAATAATATGCAACAATAACCATCTACAGCCTAAAAATAATATGCAACAGTAACCATCTACAGCCTAAAAATAATATGCAACAATAACCATCTACAGCCTAAAAATAATATGCAACAGTAAACATCTACAGCCTAAAAATAATATGCAACAATAACCATCTACAGCCTAAAAAAATAATATGCTAAAACAATAACCATCTACAGCCTAAAAATAATATGCAACAATAACCATCTACAGCCTAAAAATAATAACAATAACCATCTACAGCCTAAAAAACAATAACCATCTACAGCCTAAAAATAATATGCAACAATAACCATCTACAGCCTAAAAATAATATGCAACAATAACCATCTACAACCATCTACAGCCTAAAAATAATATGCAACAGTAACCATCTACAGCCTAAAAATAATATGCAACAGTAAACCATCTACAGCCTAAAAATAATATGCAACAATAACCATCTACAGCCTAAAAATAATATGCAACAATAACCATCTACAGCCTAAAAATAATATGCAACAATAACCATCTACAGCCTAAAAATAATATGCAACAATAACCATCTACAGCCTAAAAATAATATGCAACAATAACCATCTACAGCCTAAAAATAATATGCAACAATAACCATCTACAGCCTAAAAATATATATGCAAGCCTAAAAATAAATAACAGTAAACATCTACAGCCTAAAAATAATATGCAACAATAACCATCTACAGCCTAAAAATAATATGCAACAATAACCATCTACAGCCTAAAAATAATATGCAACAATAACCATCTACAGCCTAAAAATAATATGCAACAATAACCATCTACAGCCTAAAAATAATATGCAACAATAAACATCTAAGCCTAAAAATAATATGCAACAATAACCATCTACAGCCTAAAAATAATATGCAACAGTAACCATCTACAGCCTAAAAAAAATAATATGCCAAAAATAAACCATCTAAGCATCTAAAAAAATATAGAAATAATATGCAACAGTAACATCTACCTAAAAAATTATAATCAAAAATCATGTTATACTACTACATATGTGGTCTTAACCCTGAAGCGAGTAGCGCCATTTTGAGAATTTGAAAGACTAAAGAGAAACATTTTTTGTCACAAATGTAAGCTTACCTGTCTATGAAATACAGATTTTTAAAGAAATATTCACCAGAAGTTTACTTTTTTGTGCTAAATAGCAACCGTGCGTTCCTTCTTTAGTGAGCTACTGCTTTAGAAGTCCTATCGGACAACCCAATCACTCATTTCTATATTAGTAAACATGATAAAAGGAATAAAAAGAGAAGCTCAGATTTTTCTGGAAAACATAAACCTTTTAATCTGATGTGACGTCTGAATTAAGACAAATGGCAAGTGGCTTTCTTTGTTTCCAGCTAATCCACAAATACAAACATTTAACATCCAGACAACCAATCACACAAATGCAACACAAAGCATGTGTCAAGTATAAAGTTCAAAGCCGACTTTTCTACTCGCGACATTCGTTTAACACGGACTACGATCTCTGTACCTGTACATTAAACATGTTATAACTTTTTTTTCTTTACATTTTTGTCTTGGCACTTCATATATTTACTATGTTAGCTTCAGTTGCGGCGAACCCCCTCGCTGTTCTATTAAAGTCTTTTGGTTCCTCTTCTTTACCTTTCCGCCCAATCAAACCCATTTCAAAAACCGTTGAAAATTTCGTCACCGGCCTCGACGCCGCCTCTTTCAGCTTCTTGGCATCAAACCTTGGGCTAAAAAGCAGCACAGGCAACCGATGCGCGAATGAAGGTATCTCTCTCTCTTTCGGCTCGTTCTTTTGCTCTTCCTTCTTCTCGTCCTCGCTTTTGTTCAGCTCGATCTGGTGCATGATGTTCTCTTTACTGGAGAACATTTGGAAGAGCACGGCGTTCCACATCTTTGCTGCAATTGGAGCGTCGTTGCTTTGGTTATGAGTGCCGGGCGCGCCCGCCGCCTTCTCCTCGGTCGGTGTCGCCTCGCTTTGTTTGGGCCCAGCGGCCTCCTTCTGAGGGCCTAGCTCTGGAAATTTAGGCTCCTCTTCTTCCACCACCATGTGCTTTTTGAGTCGGGACCAACCGCTCAATTTAGATTTCACTCCCTTTGGCCTTTGCATGACTTTAAGAAGGGGCTCGGCTGAGAGGGAGTCATCGCCTTCCTTTTTCTTGGGTGCAGATTTCACCGCTGGAGCTGATTCTGCTTTCTCATCTTTTCCTTTGTCTTCACTTCCTGTTGGCTCGGCTGCAGACGGCAGAGCAGGCGCTGCAGTGCTCTGCTTTGAGCCTTCGGAGTTGCTCTTGGTGGTGCCTACAGGCTTTGCTGGCTCTTTTTGTTCTGAGACGCCAGGTTTTGTCTCGGTTCCAGATTTCTGGACTTTATCTTTGCCTAAAAGTTTTCTTACTGCCTTCAGAGGATCCTGGTCATCACTTCTGGGCAGAGGATCCTTGGCTTCAGGAGGTTTTGTCTTTGGTTTGGTACCTTGAGTTTCCACCTTCGGTTTCTCGGGAGTTTTCCCTGCTGTTGTTGGAGGTTTAGCCTTTGGTGTTTCTGGAATCATCTGACTGGATACCATACTTGTCTCTTGTGTTATCGTTGTTCCTGAGGTGTCCGATGCTTGTGAAACAACAATAATAGGGATTGAGGGGGTGGCGGCAACCTTCTCATCTCTCACGTGAGCGTTATCCACATCTTTGGGTGTTTCTTTAGCTATAGACATTTCGGACATGGATTGTCCCTTCGCAGGTGGTTCTTGGCTTGGTGTTTTACATTCTGTTGATTCCTCTTTTGTAGCTTCAATCTCTTCGGTTTGCGTCTTAGAACTGGAGATGCCAAATGCCGGAGAGTAAGTTCTTATGCCGCCGTAAGCAGTGTATTCAGCAGGTGTTAATCCACGGTAGCTAGACTTTGATTTAAGAGCCACTTGGGTTGGGGTTTTAGGTCTCTGAAAGGATAAAGATGATACACCAGAAGGTAATGTCCCATAGGTAGGCGTCTTTGGTCGTTTGAAGCCAGGTGACGTGGTCATAAGCCGGGAGGCTTCGTATGTTGGAGTCTTAGGCCTCTGATTGCTGAAAGAAGTCACTGCTGCTTTTTTTGGCTCAGATGTGGCAGTTGTAGCTCTCTGAGAGCCAGCTGGAGCAGGTTGTCTTGTCAGATCAGGCTCTGATTTTGACTTTGTAATGCTTTTTGGGATTGGTTTGTCTACAGAAGCGACATCCGAATGAATTTCCCCATTTAGTGTTGTTTCGGTTGGCTTAGGCTCAGAAGTTTTCACGCTTTGGGAAGCAGGCAAACTGCTCACAGCAGGAACGGTTTTGGGCATGCTTGACCTGTCCGGCTCTACTGTGATCGGCGACACCGCAAACAAGAGAGGATTGGGTCTTGAGATTTCAAAAACGGGCGTTGTAGCCCGATTCTTGTATGATGGGGTTTTGGGGCGTCCCACTGAAGTTCTTAACGTTTGAAACTCAAAAGTTGGGGTTTTAACCCTTATTTCAGATGTTGGGGTAGCTCTTTTGATTTCAGATGTTGGGGTAGCTCTTTTGATTTCAGATGTTGGGGTAGCTCTTTTGATTTCAGATGTTGGGGTAGCTCTTTTGATTTCAGATGTTGGGGTAGCTCTTTTGATTTCTGCGGTTGGGGTAGCTCTCTTTGTTTCAGATGTTGGAGTTGTGCTTTTATTAATATCAGCTGTTGGTGTAGTGCCTCTTTTAGTTTCTGAAGTTGGTGTTTTCCTTTTGGAGTCTGTGCCCAACAAAGTAGCCAGACTAGTCTGGGTCATACCTCTTCTGACCTCAGATGCTGGAGTCAGATCTTGTTTTGTTTCTGCAGCTGTTTTACTTTGAGGTGCTGTGCTGCCAATAGCAGTTAATCCAGCCGTGTCGTACACCGGCGGCGTCCTGGATGACTCGTAGTACGATGTGCTCGCCGTGTACATCCTAATTTGTGGGACATCAAACATGGGTTTGGGCGATCTTGAATGTTCGGTTGCTTTGAATGTTGGACGCGGGCTTTTGGATTTGACGAGCGGGGTCAACACAATGAGAGGACGAACCCTAGCTTGACCTTCTGTTGGATAAGGAGTTGGACCTGGACTTTTTGTCTGTGGGATTCCTCCTGCTGCAGAAGGTGCTAAACCAGCAGGAGTTTCAGCAAGTGTGCTAAAAGTTGGCTTTTTCACTTCGGCAGCTGGTGCTGTTGCCTCAGGTACAGAAGAGACTGGCACAGATATTTTTGGCACTGTGTTAACGTTCTGCGAGTAAGTGTACAACGCGTTGGCCACTGTCTGAGGTGAGAACCTCGCTGCACTGCCATAAGCTGCACGCTTTGGGTAAGGGGACGCGACATGTTGGTACAGCGGCCGGACGGTGAACCGTGGAGGCTGCTGGATGTTGTAGAGGCTGAACGGTGTCTCCGGAGTCTTGGGCGGGGTGGAGTGGTCGCTGTGCTCGAGGTCGGGGCTTGCTTCGTTCACAGGGGAAAGACTGGAGCGGAAAAGTGCGGCGGGCTGCGATGTCTGCGTGGAGGCCTTTTTCTTGGCGGTTCTCTTGAGGAGCTTCTGGAGACGAACGTTGTCCTTTCCAGGCTTGGGTAGCAGGGGCGGGGGGTACTGCTGGGAAAGCAGGCCCGGCTGGGTCGCAGCACCGTAAACGGCAGCCATGAGCGCTTCAGCACCCTGCGGAGAGATAAAAGAAAACGGAACCGTTAGAAATGGAAGATACATGGCAAGACCCTTCCCTGCCACGATCTGCGGTGCCCTGCTACGTCCTGCTACGTCCTGCTACGTCCTGCTGTGCCTTGTAATGCTGCACAGTGCCCTGCTATTCCATGAACTACTACAAATTACTATTATTTTTATTTTTTTTTGGGACTGTTATTGTCACTCTTCATTCTATCCCCAACCGGTCGTCAGACACCGCCTACCAAGAGCCTGGCCTGGGTCTGGGCCTGGGTCTGGGTCTGGGTCTGGGTCTGGGTCTGGGCCTGGGTCTGGGTCTGGGTCTGGGCCTGGGCCTGGGTCTGGGTCTGGGTCTGTCCCAGGTTTCTTCCCAAAGGGGAGTTTTTCCTCGCCACTGTCGCACTGTTGCTTGCTCTGGAGGAAACTACTAGACCTGTTGGGTCCTTGTAAAGTGTCTTGAGATAACTCTTGTTATGAATTGATACTATAAATAAAATTGAATTGAATTGAAGACATGATCATAGCATTTGTATAGAGGTCATAAACGTTGGCTGAATTAATCCGACTAAACGGCACTAAAACTCCAGACCTTTACTTCTTGTGTGTTACATTATACATTAAATTTCAGTTTGTTTTGTGATCTTTTTAAAGCATTTTGATATTTTTTCTTTTAAATCTTACAATTTTATAGTGTCTAAGAGTCAGGTGTAGTTCTATTATTATTTTGAAAGGACATTTACGCTAATCAAGGGCTGGAGGAAGCAAATATCTGTTCACCTGTTCTGGTTTTGTTACTAAGAGGGGGGGTGAAATGGGGTAAGTCTATTTGCTGCTGACCGCTTTTTATAAATGGTGTTTATGACTTTTGGACCACCACGATGTATGCCAGTAACACGATTATGGGATGTATTGGAAGCAGAACCTTGTTTGGAATCTGTGATTTTCTTTAGTTTTACAGTTATTTTTGGAATTTATGGTCCATAAATCTCATTTATAGGAAATTATACCTAATGTATTTAACCCTTGTGTTGTCTTCCTGTCAAAATTGAAAGTCAGCACGTTTGTTCATGCTTTTTTTATCGATGTTTTTAACATTTTCTTACGTTTTTGTCCCTTTTTTTTAAATTTATGGTCAATAAACCTCATTTTTATGAAATTATTCCTAATGTTTGAGTTAAAAAAGCAGAAATTAGGAATTATTGAGACTAATATTAAAGGAATGGATGTTGATGATAATCACAGACTGGAATATGTCAACTTTTACTCAATACTATTTCAAAAACACTTCCATTTGTTTTACAATGCTACAAAATTGAATAAGACACCCCAAAATTAATGAAAGTAGAGATTTGTACATGGCAAAGAGCGTTGGGTGGAATCAATCATGTTATTTTGGGGAATTACAAAGAACATTGATATAGGACAACATGAGGACAACATGAAGGCAACATGAAGGTTAACTGACCCTTTTGGAGAAACATCTTGTTACAACAGGATACGCATGAATACACGTAATAACACTTGGACCACTGTATAATATTTGCATATTTCTCTTTTTTCTTTTTTTTTTTTGCAGATTTATATCACAATCGTTACTGAGGTCTCTTCGGTTGTTTTTTTTACTTTGACGCCCGCTGGCTTCGAAGACATTTTAACTGGAGCAGCCATTACGGACTCAATATTTCATTTATATCCAATAAATCACTTCTTCTTCTTTCTCTCTCAGTTGGACATCGACAAACCAACAGCCAATTTCAAAAGCGCTGATCATCACATGTCTCTATATGTTCAGTTTCCTCTTTGCTTTTGTATTTTCTGACATTGTGTTTGTACTCTCATGTATATATCTGACTGAGCTTTAATGTTTCTGTACTCTTCGCGGTGTTTTGGGGAACCATTTCTAATATCTAGTTCAATTTTTTATATTATGTTTCGTAGGACCGTTTAAAAGTCTTTCGAATAGAAAATATGATCACGTCACCAGTCACGTATCGCACTGTATGTTGATGAATCACACGCTAGGGTGTATGTTCTTCACTATTGGCTAGAGAACAATCTGAAAACTGCAAGCTTGGTATGTCTTGGCTCACTTTTGAACCCAATATAAATGGCATTTATTCGGTGTCTGTATAACTATTTCCTGTACTGCTGTCTCTATACTACAGAAATTTTAAAATTGTATCATGTACTTGGATTTTTTATGTTTATAACCTCCTTTTCTTAAATAAATTAATTTTCTAATTTTGCTTTGCCCTCATGTTCATTGAATTTTTTTCAATTACTGTCAAACTACTACAAACTATCAGACTAAAGTCCCATTTTCCCATTAGAATTACCCGGTGACCTCTAGTTATTGGTTTGCAACCCTGATGAACTTAAGGCAAATTTGAGATTTGTTCTGCAAGACTTGCAGAACCATTGAGGAAGACTTCACACCATGACAGGCTCTGCAACATTCTCGCTGGTTGAGATGTTTTTCCGTCGCTCGTTAGTCATCTCCTTCATCGCTCCGATTGGTTTTAGGTCTATCCAATTGCAGCCGGAGTCATTTGTGAGTCATTGTCTGTTGGTGACGCCCCTTTGGCAATGGGCTGTGAACGTTCCCCAGACCGGCTCTCAGGTACAACTGAGAAGGGTCTAGTGTCAAACCAGGCTAGTTATTTGTAATAATTACAGAGGTTGTTTGTGATCTTAATCCCGTGGGAGTCGACCATGTCTGAATTTTTCTTGAAGTAAAAATTCCTCCGCCAAACCCTGAAGTCCTGTGGTGATATTAGTCTTGTGTGAATCGGCATGTCTGTGATTTGGCGGCATCATACAGTGGGTACGGAAAGTATTCAGACCCCTTTAAATTTTTCACTCTTTGTTTCATTGCAGCCTTTTTCCAAAAATCAAAAAAGTTCATTTTATTTCTCAGTAATGTACACTCAGCAACCCATCTTGACAGAAAAAAACAGAAATTTAGAAATTTTTGCATATTTATTAAAAAACAAAAACTGAAATATCACATGGTCATAAGTATTCAGACCCTTTGTTCAGTATTTAGTAGAAGCACCCTTTTGATCTAATACAGCCATGAGTCGTTTTGGGAAAGATGCAACAAGTTTCTCACATCTGGATTTGGGTATCCTCTGCCATTCCTCCTTGCAGATCCTCTCCAGTTCTGTCAGGTTGGATGGTAAACGTTGGTGGACAGTCATTTTCAGGTCTCTCCAGAGATGCTCAATTGGGTTTAAGTCAGGGCTCTGGCTGGGCCATTCAAGAACAGCCACAGAGTTGTTGTGAAGCCACTCCTTCGTTATTTTTAGCAGTGTGCTTAGGGTCATTGTCTTGTTGGAAGGTAAACCTTCGGCCCAGTCTGAGGTCCAGAGCACTCTGGAAAAGGTTTTCGTCCAGGATATCCCTGTACTTGGCCGCATTCATCTTTCCCTCGATTGCAACCAGTCGTCCTGTCCCTGCAGCTGAAAAACACCCCCACAGCATGATGCTGCCACCACCATGCTTCACTGTTGAGACTGTATTGGACAGGTGATGAGCAGTGCCAGGTTTTCTCCACACATACCGCTTAGAATTAAGGCCAAAAAGTTCTATCTTGGTCTCATCAGACCAGAGGATTTTATTTATCACCATCTTGGAGTCCTTCAGGTGTTTTTTAGCAAACTCCATGCGGGCTTTCATGTGTCTTGCACTGAGGAGAGGCTTCCTTCGGGCCACTCTGCCATAAAGCCCCGACTGGTGGATTGCTGCAGTGATGGTTGACTTACTACAACTTTCTCCCATCTCCCGACTGCATCTCTGGAGCTTAGCCACAGTGACCATTGGGTTCTTCTTTGCCTCTCTCACCAAGGCTCTTCTCCCCCGATAGCTCAGTTTGGCCGGACGGCCAGCTCTAGGAAGGGTTCTGGTCGTCCCAAACGTCTTCCATTTGAGGATTATGGAGGCCACTGTGCTCTTAGGAACCTTAAGTGCAGCAGAAATTTTTTTGTAACCTTGACCAGATCTGTGCCTTGCCACAATTCTGTCTCTGAGCTCTTCAGGCAGTTCCTTTGACCTCATGATTGTCATTTGCTCTGACATGCACTGTGAGCTGTAAGGTCTTATATAGACAGGTGTGTGGCTTTCCTAATCAAGTCCAATCAGTATAATCAAACACAGCTGGACTCCAATGAAGGTCACGGCAAAGGGTCTGAATACATATGACCATTTAACATTACTGAGAAATAAAATGAACTTTTTTGATTTTTGGAGAAAGGCTGCAATGAAACAAAGGGTCTGAAAAAATTTAAACTGAATACTTTGACCACTGTATATCATGTTGTCAAGGTTTTTGTTTCCTCTCCTCAAGATGGATTTTTGGCAGTGGGGAGCACCGGATGCCATTTCTCAAATTTCTGTTTTTTTTCTGTCAAGACCAGGCCCCAAAGATTGCAACCCTGACCCATGTGCGGTAAAGCATCCTCCAGTTGGCCAACTTTTGGGATAGTTGGTAAATATATATATATAGAATATAGAACCTTTTATTCTATATTCTAACATGGCATTTCCTTCAGTCAAAACCGTTGATGAAGAAGCTGAAAGAGTTAAACATACATCGGGAGATTATATAGAGGTCCCGACTATAGATGTATTTTCATTTCCAGATAACTACCTATTGAGCGGTATGTCTTTTCTTCCCCGTCCTAATAAAGTTCCCTTGGCCTTCAGAATTATAATAACCCCCCATCTTCACATACCCTTCACCATACATAGAGATAGGCATGGCTTTATTTCAGTTAGCCTGATAGCAGGTTTGATTTTCTGGAACGTACCCCATGTTGTCCCATCTCAGGGTAAATCATCTCAGAGTTCAGGGTTAGATTCAGGTTGTTAAACCTCCTTCCTGAGCCGGGCCCCTGGATGATGTTACCAGCCCACAGCTGACCATGGAAGCTCTTTTACTCGGCCTAATTTTAGTTTGAAGGCAAGGGTGGAGTCTGGCCAATCGCCTGCTTCGCTTTTTTAGGACTCGAGGCTTTTTACAGGCCGCATCACTTTCCTGAAAACAATAAATCAGAGTGCTGTGATGCATTTAAGTCCCGCCCCCACCGGAGGAAGAAAGAACTCCACGCTCTCCATTGACTTTTCCTCTTCGTCAATTTCCTACAGGGTGTCGGTCGGGTCTTAAAATGTCTTAAATTCAATCAATCAATTTTAAGATAATTGTTTTGGGCATTTTTTATTCAGGCCTTTTATTTTGACAGGACAGCTGAAGACTTGAAAGGGAAAGGGAAAGGGGGGGAGGGGTTGGGGGGGGTTGGATGACATGCAGTAAAAGGCCACAGGTTGGAGTCGAACCCGCGGCTGCTGCGGTGAGGAGTAAACCTCTATATATGGGCTTGTGTTCTACCAGGTGAGCAAACCAGGCGCCCAAAATTAAAATTTGAGGCCTTGAAAAGTGTTAAAATCACCAAAATAGTGTCTAGGTCTTAAAAATTAAAATAATTTTAAACGGGTCTTAATGTTCCTAAGTCCATGTAACACGACCTCTGATACTCATTGAAATGCTCCCGTTGTTTGGTAACACTTGAAGTTTTCTACATAAGTGTCATGACATGGTCATGTGTTCATGACATGGTAATGTGTTCATGACATGGTCATGTGTTCATTACACTGTCATGACACTGTAATGAACACATGACATGAACACACGACCCTGTCATGAACACTTGACAATGTCACGAACACATGACACTCACATGACACTGTCATGAACACATGACACTGTCATGACATTGTCAGGAACACATGACACTCACATGACACTGTCATGAACACATGACACTGTCATGACATTGTCATGAACACATGACACTCACAAGACACTGTCAGGAACACAAGACACTGTCAGGAACACATGACGAACACATGACAGTGTAATGAACACATGACACTGTCATGACATTGTCATGAACACATGACACTGTCATGACACTGTAATGAACACATGACTCTGTCATGAACACATGACAGTGTAATGAACACATGCCACTGACATGACACTGTCATGAACACATGAAAATCACATGACACTGTCATGAACAGATGACACTGTCATGAACACATGAAAATCACATGACATTGTCATGAACACATGACCCTCACATGACAATGTCATGAACACATGACCCTCACATGACACTGTCATGAACACATGACACTGTCATGACAATGTTGTGAACACATGACACTAACATAACACAGTTGTGAACACATGACACTGTCATGACAATGTCATGAACACGTGACACTGTCATGAACACATGACACTCACATGACACTGTCATTACACTAATGAACACATGACACTGTCATGAACACAAGACACTGTCATGAACACATGACACTCACATGACACTGTCATGAACACATGACACTCACATGACACTGTCATGATCACATGACACTGTCATTACACTAATGAACACAAGACACTGTCATGAACACATGACACTGTCATGATCACATGACACTGTCATTACACTAATGAACACATGACACTGTCATGATCACATGACACTCACATGACACTGTCATGAACACATGACAAACACATGACACTGTCATGAACACATGAACCCTAACAATAACCATAACTTGTCATGACAAAACCAAATGACACTTACTAAAAAAGCGTTATGCCATAACCGTTCATGACAGTGTCATGTCACTTATGTAGAAAACTTCAATTATAACCAATTTTTTTTAATTTTATTTACTTAAATTGCAGCCAATCAACGTTGGTGTTATTGGTGCGAGTGTCTTTCAGATTGTTCCACTGACATAAAACTGATTTTATTCTTCAGGTATGTTGAAGTGCAAGTTTTTGCTTGAAAAACTGAATTTATGGCAACAAGCCAGGTGCTTGTATGAAGCCTGGACTGCTACTTATGCAATTAAACTGGGACCGTTGAGCTAGTTGAGGTGGTTCGGGCATCTGGTAAGGATGCCTCCTGGGCGCCTCCCTAGGGAGGTGGTTCAGGCGCGTCCAGCTGGGAGGAGGCCTCAGGGAAGACCCAGGACTAGGTGGAGGGACGTCCAGCTGAGAGGAGGCCTCGGGGAAGACCCAGGACTAGGTGGAGGGACGTCCAGCTGGGAGGAGGCCTCGGGGAAGACCCAGGACTAGGTGGAGGGATTATATCTCCAACCTGGCCCAGGAACGCCTCGGGATCCCCCAGTCGGAGCTGGTTGATGTGGCTCGGGAAAAGGAAGTAGTCTGGGGTCCCCTACTGGAACTGCTGCCCCCGAGACCCGATACTGGATAAGCGTGTGAAGATGGATGGACGGACCGTTGGGTGTTCTGGCTCTAGACTGCTGTGACGGGTCCCCAGCAAACCACAGCCATCAGTCAGTTCTGCCGAGTATCTCGCGGTGCTCCTACCCCGGCCCCCCCAGCACTTTCTCCACGCAGCCTCGGCGAGACCCACCGCACAATGATTGATTCCACCCAACGCTCTTTGCCAAGTACAAATCTCTACTTTCATTAATTTTGGGGCGTCTTATTCAATTTTATAGCATTGTAAAACAAATGGAAGTGTTTTTGAAATAGTATTGAGTAAAAGTTGACATATTCCAGATTGACATGATCACTATGGGACAACATCACATGATCACTATGGGACAACCATCACATGATCACTATGGGACAACCATCACATGATCACTATGGGACAACATCACATGATCACTATGGGACAACATCACATGATCACTATGGGACAACCATCACATGATCACTATGGGACAACATCACATGATCACTATGGGACAACCATCACATGATCACTATGGGACAACCATCACATGATCACTATGGGACAACATCACATGATCACTATGGGACAACATCACATGATCACTAGGGGACAACCATCACATGATCACTAGGGGACAACATCACATGATCACTAGGGGACAACATCACATGATCACTATGGGACAACCATCACATGATCACTATGGGACAACATCACATCAGCACCACACCAATGTATAAAGAAATACTTTTGCTTATAAGCGGGAATATTTCTCAGATCTCTTGTGAAAACAAACCTAAACTCAAGTGTTTTGTGCTCAAAATGAGTTTACAAAAGTCCTGGGTTCACAAACGCAGCATGGTATATGAATAAAATAGTAAATAGGTGTAAGGTCTAAAATGAGTTTCTAATATTGCTTTTTGAATAGGAGTGTTATTAAACCCCTTTTGTCCTCAGAAGGTTAATAGAGCACTGTACACATGATGACATGTGTCAGCCTGTTAATCAAACACTTGTATCGGGTCGGTAATCGGTACTGGCCAATACCAAAACCCCAGGTATCGATATATTCGGATCGGTGCCTTGATATTAAATTATTAAATATCAGAGATCTGCACTATGAGCAGAGAGGAACAGTTACAGTTTACGGTTTTAGTTTTACGGCTGGAGTTCAGGATCCTCTCATGTCTCTTTTCACAGAAATACACACACACACACACACAGTCTTGTCTCACTATCTTTATGGGGACCAGTCATTGACATAATGCATTCACTAGCCCCTTACCCTAACCTTAACCATCAAATCTAAATGCCTAACCCTAACCCTAACCATAACCTAATTCTAACCCTGATCCTAAAACCAGGTCTTAACCCTTACCCTAACCCTAACCATAACCTAATTCTAACCCTGATCCTAAAACCAGGTCTTAACCCTCAAACAGCCCTTTAACGTTATGGGGACCAGCATTTTGTCCCCACAAAGCTGTCAGGACCCCATAAGTATACTGTATTTCCAGTTTTTGGTCCCCACAAATGTAGTAAAACCTGGTCCACACACACACACACACACACACGTGTGTATAAATATCTGCTGAAGGGTGAAAGTGAATGCAGAGCATCTGACCTCGTGACATCACAGCCCGGCGACACCGGATAGGCCGTCAGTAATATGTTGTCACAGAGGATGCCCAATCACACGCGAGGACAAGAATTTAACATAAAAGGGTGGAGAAGTTGGGTGGAACTGCGATGCTTTGAGGAAAAACTCAAATCTGCAGATTCAGTTTTTTAGTCTGATAAATAACTGACCGTGCAGTCTGTGGTTAATGTCCTCAGATTATTATGTGTGTCATCTGAGTGAAATGTAGGCCAGAGCTGGCTGTTTTTTAAAACCCCACCCCACCCCACCACCCCCCAAACCCCCGTCCCTGAACCTACTGCCCGCCTGCCTGACACACGAGAGCCCACCCCTCCTTTTAAGGCTCTGGTAGGTTCGGTATTCAGAGCGCCTTCTTCAGGATGCAAGTTCAAAAGAGGAAAGGGTAATAATAGCGTGTAATAAAAAACCAAAGCTGGTCCACAATGGCCTCCTGAAGTAAATGAATCCACCCCAAAAAAGAAGTAAGTCAGGGAAGTTATGAGGCTTCACACACACACACACTCACACACACACCCACACTCACACACACACACATACTCACACACAAACACAGCAAGCGTATGGAAAAACAAAGGAACATACCAGGAAAAAAGCGTGTCGCTGATGTTCAAGCGCTCCAGGCGGGTTCCCCTTTAACAGAACAGAAGAGAACATCGATTCAAGTTCAACATCACACTTTATTCCCCTGTAATTACACAGCAGGACGACCACAACTCATTCAGTCATGCCTGGGTGCAGAGAGATAAATGACAAGGCCCAGTGTGTTGGGAGTAGAAAGAGTGCCAAGCTAAGCTACACTTAGTTCAGCCCTGCTGGCTCAGGAAAAACAACAACAACAACAACAACAACAACAACAAGCACCCTGAGCTCTGCCAGACCCACGTCAGACGTCCGGCTGCAGAGGTCGGCCGCTGCTAGAACTTCCCCCTGCGCTCCATCTGGAGAAGAAATGGTGTCGTTGTGGCGTGTTTACCTGTGCGACTGCTGCTGGGAGCGGCCGGCCGGCTGCTGCCTGCTTGTCCCAGCCCGGAGTGTCAGAGTGGCAGGTTCATGTTGAGCCCAACTCGACCCCCCCACCCCCACCCCCCTCCAGCACAAGGAGAAGCAACGGACACCACGGCAGTCCAAAAATAAACCCTGAGCCACGCGAGCTTCACGGAGTGACAGCAGAGCGAGGCGAGCCGCAGCGCTGACAGGCCACAGGACCTTAGGTTTCACCACCTCAGGGCTCTAAAAGTTGGGTGCGAGGGCCACCCAGGGGTCCAAAAAGGATGTACTAGGGATCCGGTAGGAGGGCTCCGAAAAATGATTTGAATTCTTTGGAAATGATCCTAGTTCTTGATGGGATTAAGGTTGTTTTCAGAGGATTCTAGTCCTCTAGGTTGCAGAGTTGCTTTGGGGGAGTTGAAGGGTTAATGGACTCAATTTATCTAGTGCATTGTTTAGTCTTAACAAGTCATATTGAGTCATATTTTCTCTCTCTCTCTCTCTCTCTCTCTCTCTCTCTCTCTCTCCTGTATCACTCTCTCGCCCACCAAGTATAAGGGTCTGCCTGAGGTTTCTGCCTGTTAAAAGAAGGCTTTTCTTCCCCACCTTAGCACCAAATGTTTGCTCTTGGGGGGTAAATTGTTAGGTCCTACCAGACTCTGGTCCATTAGCCTAGTCCTACCAGACTCTGGTCCATTAGCCTAGTCCTACCAGACTCTGGTCCATTAGCCTAGTCCTACCAGACTCTGGTCCATTAGCCCGGTCCTACCAGACTCTGGTCCATTAGTCTGGTCCTACCAGACTCTGGTCCATTAGCCTAGTCCTACCAGACTCTGGTCCATTAGCCTGGTCCTACCAGACTCTGGTCCATTAGCCTAGTCCTACCAGACTCTGGTCCATTAGCCTAGTCCTACCAGACTCTGGTCCATTAGCCTAGTCCTACCAGACTCTGGTCCATTAGCCTAGTCCTACCAGACTCTGGTCCATTAGCCTAGTCCTACCAGACTCTGGTCCATTAGCCCAGTCCTACCAGACTCTGGTCCATTAGCCTAGACCTACCAGACTCTGGTCCATTAGCCCGGTCCTACCAGACTCTGGTCCATTAGCTCGGTCCTACCAGACTCAATGTAAATAAACAGTAATTTAATCATCATGAAAAAACACTTGATTCAAAGTCGACAGACACTAAAAGTACACACTAAAAGTAATGATTATTTACATGGAGTCTGGTGGAGATATGCAGCTCTATACATGCTAAAAGTAGTGATTATTTACATGGAGTCTGGTGGAGATATGCTGCTCTGTACACACTAAAAGTAGTGATTATTTACATGGAGTCTGGTGGAGATATGCTGGCTCTATACACGCTAAAAGTAGTGATTATTTACATGGAGTCTGGTGGAGATATGCTGCTCTATACACGCTAAAAGTAGTGATTATTTACATGGAGTCTGGTGGAGATATGCTGGCTCTATACACGCTAAAAGTTATGATTATTTACATGGAGTCTGGTGGAGATATGCTGCTCTATACACGCTAAAAGTAGTGATTATTTACATGGAGTCTGGTGGAGATATGCTGCTCTATACATGCTAAAAGTAGTGATTATTTACATGGAGTCTGGTGGAGATATGCTCCTCTATACACGCTAAAAGTAATGATTATTTACATGGAGTCTGGTGGAGATATGCAGCTCTATACATGCTAAAAGTAGTGATTATTTACATGGAGTCTGGTGGAGATATGCTGCTCTGTACACACTAAAAGTAGTGATTATTTACATGGAGTCTGGTGGAGATATGCTGGCTCTATACACGCTAAAAGTAGTGATTATTTACATGGAGTCTGGTGGAGATATGCTCCTCTATACACGCTAAAAGTAGTGATTATTTACATGGAGTCTGGTAGAGATATACTGCTCTATACACGCTAAAAGTTATGATTATTTACATGGAGTCTGGTGGAGATATGCTGCTCTATACACGCTAAAAGTAGTGATTATTTACATGGAGTCTGGTGGAGATATGCTCCTCTCTACACGCTAAAAGTAGTGATTATTTACATGGAGTCTGGTGGAGATATGCTCCTCTATACACGCTAAAAGTAGTGATTATTTACATGGAGTCTGGTAGAGATATACTGCTCTATACACGCTAAAAGTTATGATTATTTACATGGAGTCTGGTGGAGATATGCTGCTCTATACACGCTAAAAGTAGTGATTATTTACATGGAGTCTGGTGGAGATATGCTGCTCTATACACGCTAAAAGTAGTGATTATTTACATGGAGTCTGGTGGAGATATGCTGCTCTGTACACACTAAAAGTAGTGATTATTTACATGGAGTCTGGTGGAGATATGCTGGCTCTATACACGCTAAAAGTAGTGATTATTTACATGGAGTCTGGTGGAGATATGCTCCTCTATACATGCTAAAAGTAGTGATTATTTACATGGAGTCTGGTGGAGATATACTGCTCTATACACGCTAAAAGTTATGATTATTTACATGGAATCTGGTGGAGATATGCTGCTCTATACACGCTAAAAGTAGTGATTATTTACATGGAGTCTGGTGGAGATATGCTGCTCTGTACACACTAAAAGTAGTGATTATTTACATGGAGTCTGGTGGAGATATGCTGCTCTATACACGCTAAAAGTAGTGATTATTTACATGGAGTCTGGTGGAGATATGCTGCTCTGTACACACTAAAAGTAGTGATTATTTACATGGAGTCTGGTGGAGATATGCTGCTCTATACACGCTAAAAGTAGTGATTATTTACATGGAGTCTGGTGGAGATATGCTGGCTCTATACACGCTAAAAGTTATGATTATTTACATGGAGTCTGGTGGAGATATGCTGCTCTATACACGCTAAAAGTAGTGATTATTTACATGGAGTCTGGTGGAGATATGCAGCTCTATACACGCTAAAAGTAGTGATTATTTACATGGAGTCTGGTGGGTTTGGTGATGGTGATGTCGGGGCTGTTTCATGTTAAACTAAAAGGATCTTACTCTTTAACATAGAAGGTCTATCTCTGTAAGGATCCTTTCCACAAACATCAGACACTTAGAATAATATTTTGAGTCTGTCAGCAGCAAAAACAGAACTTTTAGTGGACGCTGACTAATGAAAAAAGAAAGGTTACCCTTAAATGGGGTTCCAATAGTAAGGGAGAGTACATGGACAGGGACAACATTTCCGCCCTGGCAATTCTCTTACTGGCCCAATGTCAGGGAGGATGTTATGGGCTTTATAAATGCAAAAATCAGGCTCACATAAGGTTAGCATGCGTAAGTAGCATGCGTTGTACTTACAGGCTGTCACAATGAAATAATACACACAGTGAAGCAATTTATAAAATGTTTAAATGAATCACCATGGCACCATGTTAGAATAGAATGGAAATGGATATGCTTGTAAATTTTTGTTACATTTTTCTAAAATTCAATTAGAGATTACTAGTCGGGAACAACACTCACACACTGGGTCATTAGCTGGATTGCTGCTGCTAACCACGGCTTAATTAGTTAATTTACAGCTGCTATCAGTTGTTTAAAGTGCTCATATTATGCTCATTTTCAGTATTTGTATTTAGAGGTTGTACCAGAATAGGTGTACATAATTTAATTTTCAAAAAACACCATATATTTGTTGTACTGCACATTGATGCAGCTCCTCTTTTCACCCGGTGTGTTGAGCTCTCTGTTTTAGCTACAGAGTGAGACATCTCACTTCTGTTCCATCTTTGCTGGGAGTCACACATGCGCAGTACCTAGGTAAGGACTACTAGCCAGTCAGAAGCAGAGTATGAGGGCCCTGACAGTACCTAGGTAAGGACTCCTAGCCAGTCAGAAGCAGAGTATGAGGGTCCTGACAGTACCTAGGTAAGGACTACTAGCCAGTCAGAAGCAGAGTATGAGGGCCCTGACAGTACCTAGGTAAGGACTACTAGCCAGTCAGAAGCAGAGTATGAGGGCCCTGACAGTACCTAGGTAAGGACTCCTAGCCAGTCAGAAGCAGAGTATGAGGGTCCTGACAGTACCTAGGTAAGGACTCCTAGCCAGTCAGAAGCAGAGTATGAGGGCCCTGACAGTACCTAGGTAAGGACTACTAGCCAGTCAGAAGCAGAGTATGAGGGCCCTGACAGTACCTAGGTAAGGACTACTAGCCAGTCAGAAGCAGAGTATGAGGGCCCTGACAGTACCTAGGTAAGGACTACTAGCCAGTCAGAAGACACCCGTATCACAGACCTCTGAGACAGCTGACACCGTATCACAGACCCCTGAGACAGCTGACACCATATCACAGACCTCTGAGACAGCTGACACCGTATCACAGACCCCTGAGACAGCTGACACCGTATCACAGACCCCTGAGACAGCTGACACCATATCACAGACCCCTGAGACAGCTGACACCCGTATCACAGACCCCTGAGACAGCTGACACCATATCACAGACCCCTGAGACAGCTGACACCCGTATCACAGACCCCTGAGACAGCTGACACCCATATCACAGACCCTGAGACAGCTGACACCGTATCACAGACCCCTGAGACAGCTGACACCCGTATCACAGACCCCTGAGACAGCTGACACCGTATCACAGACCCCTGAGACAGCTGACACCCGTATCACAGACCCCTGAGACAGCTGACACCCGTATCACAGACCCCTGAGACAGCTGACACCCGTATCACAGACCCCTGAGACAGCTGACACCCGTATCACAGACCCCTGAGACAGCTGACACCCGTATCACAGACCCCTGAGACAGCTGACACCCGTATCACAGACCCCTGAGACAGCTGACACCGTATCACAGACCCCTGAGACAGCTGACACCGTATCACAGACCCCTGAGACAGCTGACACCGTATCACAGACCCCTGAGACAGCTGACACCGTATCACAGACCCCTGAGAGACAGTATCACAGACTGAGACCTGACACCCGTATCACAGACCCCTGAGACAGCTGACACCCGTATCACAGACCCCTGAGACAGCTGACACCGTATCACAGACCCCTGAGACAGCTGACACCGTATCACAGACCCTTGAGACAGCTGACACCGTATCACAGACCCCTGAGACAGCTGACACCCGTATCACAGACCCCTGAGACAGCTGACACCGTATCACAGACCCCTGAGACAGCTGACACCGTATCACAGACCCCTGAGACAGCTGACCCGAGACAGACCCCTGAGACAGCTGACACCCGTATCACAGACCCCTGAGACCTGACAGACAGACCCCTGAGACAGCTGACCGTATCACAGACCCCTGAGACAGCTGACACCGTATCACAGACCCCTGAGACAGCAGACACCCCTGAGACAGCTGACACCCGTATCACAGACCCCTGAGACAGCTGACACCGTATCACAGACCCCTGAGACAGCTGACACCGTATCACAGACCCTTGAGACAGCTGACACCGTATCACAGACCCCTGAGACAGCTGACACCCGTATCACAGACCCCTGAGACAGCTGACACCCGTATCACAGACCCCTGAGACAGCTGACACCCGTATCACAGACCCCAAGCTCTTAACACTTGTGTTGTCCTCCCGGGTCAAAAACGGACAGAAATTTGACATTTTTGTCCTTTTTTCAGACTTTTTTTTTTAGTTTTCACAACCACCACCTTACTAGTTTTACTACTTTTTGGCATTCATGGTCAATAACCCTCATTTATATAGAATTACACCTAATATTTGAGTTAAAAAAAGCCGAAAATATGAATTATTTTGACTGATAGTTGTGTTTGCAAAAAGTGTTGTAAGGAATCTAATCCAGTTTTTGTGGTAATTTGGTTAAAAAGAAACTCATATTTCAGATATAGACATTTTTTAAAGGGGTAAAATTTGACCCGAGGACAACAGGAGGGTTAAATCCGACCTGTGGCCCTTTGCTGCGTGTCATCCTCCATCTCTCTCCCACCTCTCCTGTCTATCCACTGTCACTATAATACCATCACATACCCTTCACCATACATAGAGATTGGCATCATGTTATTTCAGTTAACCTAACAGCTGATTTGATTTGCATTGAGAGATGATTTTATGGAAAGTTCCCCATGCCGACCTCTATGTTTGGTGGGGGGCATTTGATGATGGGGGGAGGGGGTTAATTTTAATTCCAAGGCCAAGGGAACTTTATTAGGATGCATAGTATCCTGGTCCATGTAATAACTGGCCTTTAATAATAAAAATCTGCCCTCTTCTATGGGAATGGAAACTAGGGGGGTGTATATGTATGCCCCCTGTATTTTAACATAGGGGGGGTGTATACTTATGCCCCCTGTATTTTAACATAGGGGGGTGTATATTATGCCCCTGTATTTTAACATAGGGGGTGTATACTTATGCCCCCTGTATTTTAACATAGGGGGGTGTATACTTATGCCCCCTGTATTTTAACATAGGGGGGTGTATACTTATGCCCCTGTATTTTAACATAGGGGGTGTATACTTATGCCCCTGTATTTTAACATAGGGGGTGTATACTTATGCCCCTGTATTTTAACATAGGGGGTGTATACTTATGCCCCTGTATTTTAACATAGGGGGTGTATACTTATGCCCCTGTATTTTAACATAGGGGGGTGTATACTTATACCCCCTGTATTTTAACATAGGGGTGTATACTTATGCCCCTGTATTTTAACATAGGGGGGTGTATACTTATGCCCCCTGTATTTTAACATAGGGGGGTGTATACTTATGCCCCCTGTATTTTAACATAGGGGGGTGTATACTTATGCCCCCTGTATTTTAAGGAAGAACATTTATTTATTTACAAAACAAATTGGTGTCCTTAAAGGTTGGATTTTCCTAATTTCTTTTTAATTAAGGCATTAAGATCAATTTCCAAAAAAAATGCTTTTTTATTCTTCTTTTTGGTCAACTTTAGCCTGGGGGGGTAAACTTATCCAAGCCACTGTATGTGTGCGGGAGGGTGGGTGTATTCTGGGAGGGATGGGTGGGGGTGTCAAGTGCTGTATATGTGGGTGGGTGAGAGTGTGAGAGAGAAAAGAGAGAGTGAAATGTATGTAGGGGAGGGGGGTGTCTGTTAGTTACATATTTTATTAATGAATTCTTTTTTTTTTAAAAGCACTGATCTGGAGTGGCACCTTGAATTTTATTGTTTTAATACACTGTATTCATGCAATGACAATAAAACTTGCCTTGATTTGTCATTATTATGCTATTTTTGCATGTTTTTAGGACCTGCATGGAGAAAAGAATATGTGACGTACTCTATATCCAGTTATTATTGTGTTGGAAACTACTTTTAACCTTCTAGATTCATTCTTGCAACCTAGTTAGTCAAAGAAGACGAGCCGAAGAGGGTTGGAGTAGGGCTGCAGGATATGAAGAAAATATGAGTTAATGTTGAATATAATATTAACAATATTAATCACGATTAAGAAAAATATATTGAAGTGCTCTTAGTTCTGCTCCTTTCAATATTCTCCTCTGAGGAAAAAAGATGCACCAGCGGGTCCAAGCGAGATTTGACAACACTCAAAAAGCAATATTAACAAAATTTCATTTTAGATATTTATTCACTATTTTATTCATATATGACCCTGCGTTTGTCAACCCAAGACTTTTGTGAACTCATTTAAAACACCCAAACAAAGGGAGTGTAGGTTTGTTTTCATGAGAGATTTGAGAAATATTTCCGCTTCATGGCCAAATTATCTCTTTACACAGTGATCTGGAACAATATCAGCATCATTATACAGGAAGCTGAGTTTGGTCTGAACATTAATGAGCATGAGTTATATGCAAATACCCTTAAAAGGAGAATTCAAGAAGAAATCTAAAAATGCCCCTCAGACCTCAAGGGGTTGAATTTAGAACAAATGAAAGGAAATCATTTCCAACTTTGTTTTATCAAATTGAACATTGAATTGAATATAAAAAAAAGCACCATTGACAAGAGAATGACAAGAAATGAAAAGTGCAGTTTTCTACCAAACATTTTCGGCCCTCACGATACGTCCCAGCCTTTCGCGATGCGTTTACTGCACCGGGTTGTTATCGCAATTACTTTTTTTCTTTTTAAAAACAATATATTGTGCATCCCGAGCGTGGATAGACACATTATTCAGGTCCTTCTTTGACTGTGCGTTATGTTTTTTGTGTCCCAGACTTCTTTAAGAGCTTCAGGATCACCACCTGCCCCGCTTCCCTGACGTCCTCCTCCCGGTCTGAGATGAAATTTGCTTGCCTAATGCAGCCGCCCCAGAATAGCAACCCTTGGGGGGGGGATGGGGGGCGTCTTGGCTGCCCCCTTTCTCCAAACTTGAGCCTCCCACCTTTAGCATTCGACCCCTTCCATCTCCTTATTGAGTGCCAGCGGCGGGAGGAGGGGGACCCGTGTCACAGACCCTGCCCCTGCACAGGCCCCGGCCTCGCCTCCAGGCCGACTCCCTCGGCCAATGGCGAGGCCGAGCGGATCGTGTGTCACTATAACAGAAGGACATAATCAGCGCGGTAAGTTTGCAGAACCTTACAGCCAGTCTCGGCCAGCGGGGAGCTCGCTTCTTTCAGCTTTTCTCGAGGTAAGACCGAGGGGAAGGGAGTGTGTGAGTGTTAAGAGAGGAAGCTCAAGTGCAACGTCCCCACCCCCCCTCCACAAGAAACATCACCCAAACTGAGGACAGCTGAGTCCGAGTGTTGATATCACTGCCACGATTAGTAGAGGCTGCTGCCGGGGGACAGGGGTGCGACTGAGACAGGGACAGGGACAGGGACGCCCGGAGAGCTTTTGTGTTGAAATCTAGTTCCTGTGTTGGGGTGTGATGTTTGATTGCAGCTGTGCGCCTGATACAGAGATCCCTCAAGGTGTCCAAAACCCCAGTTTTGGACACCCTGTATCTCCAAAATGAGAAATCTGACTGTTTGTTTGGGGAGTTTGTCATCAGGCAGCAGGGCTTTAGACACCTTTTGCACAGTATGTCTTAAATTTGACTCTTTGAGTTTGTAATCATGTAAAAACCTCCAGCTGAGATGTGAAAATATCCATTCATTTTTTACCCTGAAGGACTTTGTTGTTGCTTCTCTGCCGGGTTTTTTTGGTCCGAGTCCGGTGTCCCAGCGGAGGTCCATGTCATACCTGAAGGATTTACAGATGGCTTAGAGCCTTTGAAAGCAGCTTTCCGCTTCAGGAAGACAGAGGATGGTGATGCTAATGAGTTATGCAACATCACAGTGTCAGGGACATGGCTGTGACTTTGTTTGGGGATTTCTGGGCTTAAAGGTTTCGTTAGTGAAGCTGTAAATTGGGGCGTGGCGTGTGTGTGTACATTAAAGCGCACATGGCTCGAGGATAAACACTTTAACATGTTGAACAGGAGCCAAGAAGGTTTTTTTTGTTGCTTTCCTGTGTGCCAATGTAACATCACGGCGTAAACACAAATTTAAGTTTGGAATTTACTAGAGTTAAAGAGCACATAGAAGGAAGCCTTTAGCATTAGCCCTTTAAACGTCCCGGCTGCCTTTCAGGGTTTATTTTAATTCCTGAGCAAAGTGTTTGTCGTCAGCAGGGAGCCTCGGGGAGATGATTGAAGGAACCATGTGAGAGCGAGACAGCCAGATAAGGAGATGAGGGTGGAATTAGTGTTCCTGGGGAAGGAACCCAATCTCCAGCATCGGATCCCCTGAAACGGGATCCGGGACCAGCTGTCAGTTGGAAATAGTTGTGGCGTCGAGACGCATTTATGGTGTTACGGCACACTAATGAGACAAACTGGCAAAAGCAATGTAATCTAATCACTGATAGATTCAATTATGAGCGCATTTGGGTCATGTGTGTTCTTCTTTGTGCACATTTTGGGCTTTTACATCTGAACAGAACAGATGATTCATCGATTAGTTGTCCACTATTACCTTATTCGCTTTGAACTATTTTCATTATTGATTAACTGGTTTGAGTCATTTTTTATTTGTTTTAATAAGTGAGAATTCTCTGATCTCCAGCTTCTCAAATGACACAATTTGGAGGTACTTTAACTTGAGTATTTACATTTTTTTTTTGGGCTTCTTTATACTTCCTCATGAGGGAGTTATTCTACATTTGTACTCCACTGCTTCTGACAGCTTTAGTTTCTAAGAGTAAAAAAAAACACATGATCAGTTTATAAAATATGACTGTTATAGCAGTCTGTCAGCTTGTTAAATATGACTATTTTCTAGTTTCTTCTCTCCTCTGTGACAGGAAACTATCTAGATATAAAATATCTTTGAGTCGAGGACAAAATAAGACATTTGAGGACATCATCTAGACTTTTTGGAGGAAGCATTTGATCAACATTTTCCCCCCATTTTCTGACATTTTAGAGACCAAACACCTAATTGGTTAATCGAGAATATAATCAACATCATAATCGTTACAGGCAGCCTGAGCTGAGAATGATTATGTGACAGAATTTGCCCGAAGCTGATCTGAGTGTTTCTAAAATAAAAAGTCTTCAACGCCTTCGAGTGATGGGAAAGGGCAGGAGGTCGCCTCTCACCCCTCCCGCCCGAGAGGCTCCCTTCTCACTTATCATCAGAGAGGCAGATTCATAACCAAGGCTCGAATTTCAGCCCAAATACTTTAAAATTGAATTACACTAAACTTTTATGAACATTTTTTTTAAGCTTTCCACAGCAACGTCCTCGTAAAACATTTCAAATAATCAGCGAGTGTTTTTGCGATTGAATCTAGGCTACATTGACATTTTTGTAGTTTTTTTTTAAGGTGGGAGTGAAATATGTGCAAGGCAGCCGGGTGCGGTGTGGTCAGGGTGGGGTCGGCAGCAGATATTTAAGACGTCTGCAACTTAATCCCGAGCTATAAATACAAAGGCAGCGCGCTGCTCAGTTGCTCCTCGCAGACAGATTTTAACTTCCTCTCTTCTTCTTCTTTTTTTTTTTTTCTTTCCTCCTCCAGGTTGTAAAGTCCACTGTCACCATGTCTGACACCGAAGAAGTGTAAGTCCCTTTCACATTTTCATTCACAAATTTCAGCCGTCTGTTGAGGAGCCTGACGAAATAATCCCAACTCGAGGTCCACGTACTGGCTTTTCTGTTGGTCACAGAGAAGTTAACTCAACGGCATCTTCTTGCAGTTAAACGCTCTGCAGAAAGACGCAGAGCAGACAGTGAGTTAGAGCTTTCGCGATTTCGGCTCCTAAAGCCGCCTGCACGTGATAGACGGAAAAACCGTTTTGGAGATGAACTAGCTGCGCCTCGCCTGTAAAGTGGACGAGAGCAGCCGGGGGGACAAAAGGTGAGGGAAAAGTCGGACAGTTTCCAGCCGATTCCAGACGCCTTCAGGCTGGACAGGAAGTGACAAAAACACTGTGGTGCGATTCCGATTTAATAAAATATAATCAGACCCCCATATCAGCTGGTACACAGTCTGCAGTTGTTTTAATTATGACAGAGTAGCTCTCAGAATGTTCTACATGAGATCTGTTGCTGATTTTAATAAACAACAGACTGGAGATGATCCGTGATCTGAGATCATCTCCAGTCTCTCTGACTTCTAAACGTCACTATCAGCCTCCCAACATGTGTTCTGTACAGAATAACCCTTTAAATCAGACAAATAGCAGTTAAAATCCCTCCGATTCAAAAATAATAAAAAGTTTATATTAAACGTCATCATGTTGAGTCGATTGTGAACCAATCAGCTGTTAGATCAGCTGAGAGGCCGGCATTTCCCAGCATGCTCTGCTGGGTCCACCTGGGTCTTGCAACTGCGCCGCCCGGGTCTCAGACCTGCGGCCGCCTCGCTCTAGTGAGATTTCCGTTGCGCACGTGTGCACGACGTCAGAACGAGTCGGGATCAAGTCGGACACAAATCTACCCAGCATGCAGTCAGCCATCATTTGACATTATGTTTTATATCTTTATTATATTCAAATTAATTTGAATTCGATTCACATATGCATCAGGATTTTTTTGTACCTACATCATATCCGTTCTCAGCAAAACAGAAAAAGCAGAAAATCCATGTTATGTTCTTCTTTTACAAAACTAAATGTCGAGAATGATACACAAGGGGATTATCCTAAAAATAAACAAACTATGAACAAATAAGTGTCAGACTGACTGACTGACTGACGTGTGATATGCATTCTTCTTAGAAAACGAGAAAATGAGTTTTTCCAAAATGTCTCACGATATATCGTCTCTATAAGTATGTTGTTCAATTTTTATTTTTGTTAAAGAAGTTTTTAAAAAATCGTGATACTCAAATCAAGTCGGCGCCAATGTATCGGGGAAAGAATCCAATCGAGTCCCAACCCTACAGTTTATTTTAAGGGGAATTTAAAAAATTTCTAGGATTCAAGGTGTTTTCAGTGTTGATTTTTTTGTTTTTTATTTATTTCAATAAATGCAACATCTTTCCACAAGTCAATGAGTGATTTCAACATTGACCAAAATAACTGTGATTAGGATATCTTTCGTAATCGAGCAGCCTTACTTTGAGTTCTGATTATTTCGTCAGACTACTCTCTGTATCCATGCTCCAGCATGGGTTTACACAGTAATATTTGGATTAGATTTAAGTCTAAATCGGAGTTTCTTTGCCTTCTGTCTTGCAGCGATCAGGTCGAGGGTAAGTAGCTCTATTTTGCCCCTCAATCCCCTCCCGATCAATAGGTCCAGGTACAGTCGGGAGTCCCATGCTAAATCCCAGTATTATCTCTGAATCTAACTGGACTTCAATCCCCTGTAGAGTTATTTGCACTGAAAACAAAAAAAAGAAATCCATATGTTTACAGGTTTGGCTTGACTCCTCCAGATTCAAGTTGTGCAAAAAAAAAAAAAAAACGCTCTCTTTGATGCTCTCTGAAGATCTGCTCACATATTATCGTCCCGCTGTTGCAGACACCAATGCTGGCATCAGGACAGTGTCAGATATGTCGTATGAGATTCAAATCTGAACGATAGAAATCTGATAAACTGCACTGACCTGTTGGCAGCATGTCCTGCTCTGCATGTCCACTTGCAACTGTACAGTCCTCCTGACCTGAGCGGCCTTTCAGATTCAAGTGTGAAGCCACTGTTCTGTCTGGTCTGTGAGCACCGATCAGCCCAGGAGGCCTGTGTTGTGTTTGCTTAGCATGGATCCCCAGTGTACCCACATTTTGAGTTCATATTATGTCAAAAACTGGGTACAAATGGGATCTTTTTTTTTTTTAAATGTTCTTCTGCTCCTTTCTTTCTCGGACGGACGTGAAGAGTACGATGGTAAGACGTAGCCTGCAGATGATAAATCTAATGCCATTCATACTAATTTGTCAGCCATTTTTCCTTTTCTTCATTAAAACGTGTGTGTCATACTTTCACATGATCTTTTTTTGGTGGCATGCTGGTTAACACTAACGCCTCTTGAGATTTAAATGAAAAGACACACAAAAAAAAGATGCGTCAGGAACGAATTTGTCTCTTTTTTTGTCTTCGACCACAGCGAGTTTCAGCGCAGATATCTTCAGGAATATTTCCCATTTCATCCATCAATGATTGACCTTTTCCCTCCTGTAATTGCTTGCTGTTTCACACGCTTTAGCGCCATCTGGTGGCAGTTCTGCCCCGCAATGAATGAACCTCCTCATATCTCACGTCTCCCCTCCCTTCTTCTCCTCTACTCACCCCCTCCCGACAACCTCTCTCCTCCTTTCCCCCTCCCTTCGACCTGCTTCCATTAACCCTCTCACCGCCCCTTCCTCTCCCCTGGTGACTCGCTGCATGTTGTGTAGCTGTAGAAGAGGAGGTAGTAGTGGAAGTAGAGGTGGCCCCTGAGGCGGCCCCTGAGCCAGAGGCGGCCCCTGAGCCAGAGCCAGAACCAGAGCCAGAACCAGAACCAGTGGTAGAGCCAGAACCAGAACCAGTGGTAGAGCCAGAACCAGAGCCTGAGCCTGAAGGTATGTGCTATGGAGGGGGGGAAGGGGCTATTCTATCATCCTTTCCCAGGCGACAGGTGCGCTCCAACGGCTGCAGCCAGCCAGACAGACGCCACTAACGTCCATAGTGAGGCGAAGTCCTTCCCCTTCCTTTGGGCCCCATGGGACCTTAACTCGGAGAATCACATGTAGGGCAGTGAACAGGGAGAGACTAATTCTTTTTCCATCCCATTTGAATTGAGCTGTGAATTACACGTATGATTTGCACCAGTTTGTAAGATCAAAGTCTCAGTCTTACTTTTGTGTGAATCTCTCGTCCTGCACAAATACGTCACCTTGCTCGCTAAATAGCTCGGCTCTGTTCCACAAAACCTGCAACTTTATTTCACCTGATGGGTTTTAACCCTTGTGTTGTCTTCCCGGCGATTAGATTAAAACATTTTTTTCAACGTTTCTTTTTCTGTTTTCAACACTTGTCACTTTTTTTTTTTTTTTTCTGATTTTTGTGGGGGGGGGTTCCATTTTGTGGTCACTTTTTTCCAAGTTTTTTTTTTTTTTTTTTTGGTGACTTCATCCAAAGTTTTTTGGTTCTTGATTTTTTTTTTTCCTCCAATTTTTGTTAATTTTTCTGACATTTTTGTCACTTTTTTCAACGTTCTTTCGTGTTTTTTCTTTCTTTCAGATGCTATAAAACAGAATAAAACACCCAGATTTAATGAAGAGTGTACTTACTCGTGAAGAGTGTACGGAAACATCCACGTTATTTGTATTTTGACAATTTGGTTGAACGAAACGACAAATTTGTGATGTAGAAACTGTTTGAAAATGGGTCAAATTTCACTTCCAGACCACAGGAGGGTTAATCCAGAAAAGTTAATCAGCATCATCATTCAAAAGAGCGAGTTAGGATTGTTTTGTGGTCCGAATCCTATTATCTCCCGGCTTGACTCCTGTGTGCTGATTCGGAAAGCTTCACTTGCAAACTGATCTTTTGAATAGAGAAACATCATTTGTGCAGTAATCCATGGCTCAGTTCAAACAGGATCAACATGTTTGTCTTTCCCCCTTCAACACAGTACATATGTTTTTCTGGATAATGTCCCACTGTGGTGCACAGGAAGCTGAGGGACTTTCCCTCTCCATCCTGGTCCGCACACATGCTCACCATGTCTGCTAATGCTAATGCTAACGCTAACATTGCCTTCCTTTCACCTCTGAACAAAGTCAAACACAGCCGCACTCAAAGGGGGCGCAGGCTGGGATGTTTTGACTTTTTCTATTTCAATATAACCAGATGTTGAGTGTGTCATACCCAAATCATTTTACAATCAGCGTATGACTAATATATGGAAGATATTTGTGCACTGAAGCTAATGTTTAAGGCTGATATGAAGAGCCAAAGTCCTGCTCCGTATCCAACTTTTGCACCGTTAGCTTCCCGTTCTCAAAATGCTAAAATGCACTGATTCCTTCTGTCAGTCATTACGTAGGCTAGTTCTAATGTTCTTCGCGAGTTCATTCTGAGTTAAATTGGCATAGACAACTTAAACGTGGACAGTCAAAATGTGTACACGTCCTGCATCTGTCCAACCTGTTTGTGCTAACACGTTAGCATACAGCACAAGTATATGTATTCTACTGGATCCTATGGTATAAAATCCTTTCACAAACCCTAAAGTTTATATTTTTCCCATTTTGGGAATTAAAGATTCACCACTTCTGGAAAAAAAATTTAAAAAAAATTCAAGTTGTCACAACATTAGCTTCCTGGCTAACCTGACTTACTTTTGCCTCTTTAATCAACCTGACCCAACTGATACTACTGTACCACGTGTACTCTGAGCGCTTGTATTTGGAGTACATGCTCGCTTTTTCATAATTCTTCAAATTAAATACATGTAATATCTCCAGCTGCTTATTTTTATGCATGAAAATACACTTCAATTAAATTGAAAGAAGAGAAAAAGATCCCAGATTTCATCTTTTTTTCTACAATTTACTACTGTTACAGTTATAAAATAGTGCAAATACAATAGTGCAAATAGTGCAAATACAATAGTGCAAATAGTGCAAATACAATAGTGCAAATAGTTGTATAGTAGTACAATTTAACAGCCATTTAACTACTATTAATTTACTACTGTTACACCATCTTATGTTATGCTTACATGCCAGTGGGACACATTTTAAGCAACTTGCCTTTACTTGTGCTGCGCTGCTGGCCGTTAATTTTGCACAATCAGCTATTTTCTGGAGATTTTCTGGTGATTACAGATTGGTGGATTTAACGTCTGCCCCAGCTGACAGGATGTACAGTGTGCTGCTCTCCGAGCGCTTGCTAACCCTGTTGTCTATTCTGCTTTTTGATTGGGATGCTTGCTGCATGCAGAGGCCTTTGAAGAGGAAGGTATGTAGATTTTTTTATTTTGTTTTTGTTTTTTAAATCTTTTTTTTTTAAAGAAACTTGTGACCAAATCTGATATCTGTCATTCTGGTTTTGGAAGGACACGCAGTGTCCAGGTCTGACGTCTGTACTCGGGGAACGCCTGCTGTCCATAACTAAAAAAAAAAAAATGTCTGGAATAAAAATAAAAATAAATCCAGGAGCGCTGCCCAATTGGCACTGAGACATTGAAATTCACACGACTGTAAGAGCTTTATAAGAGAGGGCGCAATGTAAAATGCTAGTGGAGAAAAAGGGGGAAAGAATATGAGATGCTAACACGCGCTTTACTGCGCAGAGACCTGACCGCTACACTCGTGCTATGCTACTCGTCGTCTGCATGGCATGGAGCCGCCCGGATCTGGGTGCAAAGACTACGGAGAAATGGGGGGGGGGGGGGGGGACACATGATTTTGTCTTGCTTGTGTATAAATGATTTTGGGGTCAAGCCAAAAAAAAAAAAAAAAAAACATGACACAATATTGTTGGTACGGTTAAAAAATCCCAACTTTAACCCTCATGTTGTCCTCATGTTGTCCTCATGTTGTCTTCATGTTGTCCCCATGTTGTCTTCATGTTGTCTTCATGTTGTCTTCATGTTGTCCCTTCATGTTGTCCTCATGTTGTCCCCATGTTGTCCCCATGTGTTGTCCTCATGTTGTCCCCATGTTGTCTTCATGTTGTCCTCATGTTGTCTTCATGTTGTCTTCATGTTGTCTTCATGTTGTCCTCATGTTGTCTTCATGTTGTCTTCATGTTGTCCTCATGTTGTCCCCATGTTGTCCTCATGTTGTCTTCATGTTGTCCTCATGTTGTCCCCATGTTGTCTTCATGTTGTCCTCATGTTTCCCTCATGTTGTCCTCATGTTTCCCTCATGTTGTCTTCATGTTGTCTTCATGTTGTCCCCATGTTGTCCTCATGTTGTCCTCATGTTGTCCCCATGTTGTCTTCATGTTGTCCCAATGTTGTCTTCATGTTGTCTTCATGTTGTCCCCATGTTGTCCTCATGTTGTCCTCATGTTGTCCCTCATGTTGTCTTCATGTTGTCCTTCATGTTGTCTTCATGTTGTCTTCATGTTGTCTTCATGTTGTCCCTTCATGTTGTCCCCATGTTGTCCCCATGTTGTCTTCATGTTGTCCTCATGTTGTCCCCATGTTGTCTTCATGTTGTCCTCATGTTTCCCCATGTTGTCTTCATGTTTCCCTTCATGTTGTCTTCATGTCCCCATGTTGTCTTCTTCATGTTGTCTTCATGTTGTCCCCATGTTGTCCTCATGTTGTCTTCATGTTGTCCTCATGTTGTCTTCATGTTGTCTTCATGTTGTCCTCATGTTTCCCTCATGTTTCCCTCATGTTGTCTTCATGTTGTCCTCATGTTGTCCCTCATGTTGTCCTCATGTTGCCCTCATGTTGCCCTCATGTTGTCCTCATGTTGTCCCCATGTTGTCCTCATGTTGTCCTATATCAATGTTCTTTTTAATTCCCCAAAATAACATGATTGATTCCACCCAACGCTCTTTGCCAAGTACAAATCTCTACTTTCATTAATTTTGGGGCGTCTTATTCAATTTTATAGCATTGTAAAACAAATGGAAGTGTTTTTGAAATAGTATTGAGTAAAAGTTGACATATTCCAGTCTTTGATTATCATCAACATCCATTCCTTTAATTTTAGTCTAAATATTTACTAATTTCTGCTTTTCTAACTCATACATTAGGTATAATTTCCTATAAATGAGGTTTATTGACCATAAATTCCAAAAATAACTGTAAAACTAAAGTTAATAAGTAGTGTTACGTAGTGTTAAAAACACAAAAAAATGATAAACATTGATAAAAGGGACAAAAACATAAAAGTTAAAAATATTAAATAAGAAACATCAACTAAAGAGTTGATTTTCAATTTTAATGGGAAGACAACACAAGGGTTAAGTGACTTATTTTTCAGCTTTATAAGTAATAATACAACACAGTGTGTCGCTCACAGCAAGATATATGTTCAATGATATTCATTTTAAAACAAAATAATGTTAAAAAACAGGTTTGTTCTGTTGTTTTTGACATGTGAAGTTGTTGTTGGTTTGCTGTTCAACTTCTAACCCTAACTTCAAACAACTGAGGCTACAATGTACACATTTTAATCTTAACCTAATACATATGTAGAGAGAGCCAAGAACATGTAATGCCTGAGAAACCCATCTGCCTCGTTTCTAACCCCATGACATGTACTTGTCCCCTCTTCACTCTCTAACCTGCAGAGGAGAAGCCAAAGTTCAAGTAAGTCTCCTTCTCGTGTTTTCTTGACGTCAAATCACTTTTTAGACACTTCAGTCCGAGTCCGAGGCCTTTGCAGAGCATTATAATCAGTGCCCTCTCCCCCCTGCAGGCCTAGCGCTCCAAAGATCCCCGATGGCGATAAAGTGGACTTTGATGTAAGTGGATCCGAAGTCAATTAACGGTGATTCATACAGGTATCCAAAGGGCTTTACAACGAGGACCAGGAGCACTCATCAAGACGATGTGATAATCCTGTGGAGTGTTTTCAGAAAAGTCTCGAGAGCTTTTTTTTAAGCCGCCGACTTTTTTTTTTTTTTTTTTGCAGCTTGGAGCGTCTTTTTGAAGTTGGGATTAAAAAAAACTCAGAAAGTCAAACGCTCTTTAGACAGCCGACCAATGACAAGCGGAGTAGCCAGACCTGTCGTTTCTCTTCTCTCTTTTCTCTCTCTTTCTCTCTCTCTCTCTCTATTTCTCTCTCTCTCTCTCTTTCTCTCTCTCTCTTTCTCTCTCTCTCTTTCTCTTTCTCTCTCTCTCTCTCCCTCTCTCTCTCTTTCTCTCTCCCTCTCTTTCTCTCTCTCTTTCTCTCTCTCTTTCTCTCTATCTCTCTCTCTCTCCCTCTCTCTCTCTTTCTATCTCTCTCTTTCTCTTTCTCTCTCTCTCTCTCTTTCTCTATCTCTCCCTCTCTCTCTCTCTTTCTGTCTCTCTCTGTCTCTCTCTCTCTTTCTCTCTCTCTCTGTCTCTCTGTCTCTCTCTCTCTTTCTCTCCTTTCTCTAGCTTGCTCCACCACTTTATTTTGTCTAACCCATTGCACTCCAGCTAGGGGTGGAGGGTGGAGGGCTGGAGGGGGGAGGGGTGGAGGGTGGAGGGCTGGAGGGCTGGAGGGGTGGAGGGTGGAGGGGTGGAGGGCTGGAGGGGCAGAGGGGTGGAGGGTGGAGGGTGGAGGGCTGGAGGGGTGGAGGGCTGGAGGGGTGGAGGGGTGGAGGGGTGGAGGGGTGGAGGGGTGGAGGGGCAGAGGGGTGGAGGGGCGGAGGGGCTGAGGGTGGAGGGGTGGAGGGGTGGAGGGGCAGAGGGGCAGAGGGGTGGAGGGTGGAGGGGCAGAGGGGCGGAGGGGTGGAGGGGTGGAGGGCTGGAGGGGTGGAGGGCTGGAGGGTGGAGGGTGGAGGGGGTGGAGGGTGGAGGGGTCTGCTCACATCGAGTCTTCTCTGTCCTGCAGGACATCCAGAAGAAGCGTCAGAACAAGGACCTGATGGAGCTGCAGGGCCTGATCGACGCTCACTTCGAGTGCAGGAAGAAGGAGGAGGAGGAGCTGATCGTGTGTGTGTGTGTGTGTGTGGATTGTGAGTCTGTCTGTGACATGTGTGGTGGGGGGGCTAAAGGCTTTTTATACTTGTGTGTGTAAAATCTACGTGTGTGTGTGTGTGTACACGGAGACACTAACCCGTGTGGCATAGTGTGTGTGTCTGTGTGTGTGTGTGTGTGTGCATCAAGCAGCCTTTAGAGACAGAGTGTGATCATACTGTGCCTGTTATCTGTGTGTGTGTGTGTGTGTGTGTGTGTGTGTGTGTGTGTGTGTGTGTGTGTGTGTGTGTGTGTGTGTGTGTGTGTGTGTGTGTGTGTGTGAGTGTGTGTGTGTGTGTGTGCAGAATAACGTGTGTGATGATGTGTCTGCAGGAGAAGCGTCGTGCCGAGAGAGCCGAGCAGCAGAGGATCCGCTCCGAGAAGGAGAAGGAGCGCCAGGCCAAACGGGAGGTCCGTGCTTCATCTTTACACCTCATTATCATCATTATCATCATTATTATTATTATTATTATTAATTTTTATTATTATTGAGAGTGTGTCAGAATCAGATTTTTCTGCATCTACACTTCTTTGTATTTATAAAAGTACCACATTCTCTTTTATTTTTCAATGTTTGTTCCCTCTATTCTTTAACTTGCGTCTCACTTTGCATCTATTTAGCAGTTAATTTATTTTTTTAAATTCATCTTTAATGCTTCCTGTGTTGCCGTGGCGAGGTCTCACTCTGTTTGGTTTTTGTGGACCAGGAGGAGAGGCGGATCAGGGAGGAGAGAGACCAGAGCAAGAAGGCAGATGAGGAGGCGAAGAAGAAGTCCGCTCTCTCCAGCATGGGCTCCAACTACAGCAGCCACCTGCAGAAGGTACACACACACACACACACACACACACACACACACACACACACACACACACAGCTGTCTGCAGCACTGTAGTCCCGCCTCCTTTTGGCAATATCATGACACATTTAAATAGCAGCAAGACGCAATTCCAGGTTCAAATCCCGTGTTCGGCCATCAGAGGGAAGCTGGTCAGTGATATCTGGGAATATCTGGGAATATATGGGAATATATGGGAATATATGGGAATATCTGGGAATATCTGGGAATATATGGGAATATCTGGGAATCATGACCAGAAACGATGGAGACGGAGGAGACTGCACACATGACGAGTCCAATAAATTTAGGTTAACCCTCGTGTTGTCTTCCCGTCAAATTGAAAATCAACCCTTCTGTTGATGCTTTCTATCAATTTTTTAAACTTTTTCTTGGGTTTTTGTCCTTTTTTTCAACACTTTTGATGCTTTCTTTTCAATGATTCTCGCTTTTTTTGACGTATTTTTAACTTATTATCTTTAGTTTAACAGTTATTTTTGGTATTTATGGTCAATAAAGCTCATTTATAGGAAATTATACCTAATGTTTGAGTTAGAAAAGCAGAAATTAGGAATTATTGAGACTAAAATTAAAGGAATGGATGTTGATGATAATCACAGACTGGAATATGTCAACTTTTACTCAATACTATTTCAAAAACACTTCCATTTGTTTTACAATGCTATAAAATTGAATAAGACGCCCCAAAATTAATGAAAGTAGAGATTTGTACTTGGCAAAGAGCGTTGGGTGGAATCAATCATGTTATTTTGGGGAATTAAAAAGAACATTGATATAGGACAACATGGGGACAACATGGGGACAACATGAAGACAACATGCAGCTTTATGCAAAGTCACTTCTGAAGGGTGAGACCGGTTCATCACCCCCCCCCCAATCGGGTCTCAACTAATTTAATAAATGACGTTAAAACAACATAAAATGCAAACACGTAAATACAAGTATGTCAAGATTATACTGAAGTACTAGAAACAAAAGAAAGTGTAAATGTCCTTGCAGTTGCATTTCACAGCTACTTTCCCTCAAGACACAGGAACATGAATACGTGTGTTACTTTTACAGGCGGACTCAAAGAGGGGAGGAAAGAAAGAGACTGAGAGAGAGAAGAAGAAGAAGATCCTGGCCGCCAGACGCAAGCAGCTCAACATCGACCACCTGAACGAAGACAAGCTCAAGTACGACTCAGACATTTCACAAAACTGCCGACACGCTCATTCACAGCTCTGCTGCTAGACCTGCTCTATCTGTAAATTATAGAGGGGTCTAGACCTGCTCTATCTGTAAATTATAGAGTGGTCTAGACCTGCTCTATCTGTAAATTATAGAGTGGTCTAGACCTGCTCTATCTGTAAATTATAGTGTGGTCTAGACCTGCTCTATCTGTAAATTATAGTGTGGTCTAGACCTGCTCTATCTGTAAATTATAGTGTGGTCTAGACCTGCTCTATCTGTAAATTATAGAGCGGTCTAGACCTGCTCTATCTGTAAATTATAGAGGGGTCTAGACCTGCTCTATCTGTAAATTATAGAGAGGTCTAGACCTGCTCTATCTGTAAATTATAGAGAGGTCTAGACCTGCTCTATCTGTAAATTATGGAGCGGTCTAGACCTGCTCTATCTGTAAATATATGGAGTGGTCTAGACCTGCTCTATCCTATAAGACCTGCTTATAGAGCGGTCTAGACCTGCTCTATCTGTAAATTATAGAGCGGGTCTAGACCTGCTCTATCTGTAAATTATAGAGTGGTCTAGACCTGCTCTATCTGTAAAGAGGTCTTGCTCTATCTGTAGAGCGGTCTAAACCTAGAGGGTCTAGACCTGCTCTATCTGTAAATTATAGAGGGGTCTAGACCTGCTCTATCTGTAAATTATAGAGGGTCTAGACCTGCTCTATCTGTAAATTATAGAGCGGTCTAGACCTGCTCTATCTGTAAATTATAGAGGGGTCTAGACCTGCTCTATCTGTAAATTATAGAGTGGTCTAGACCTGCTCTATCTGTAAATTATAGAGTGGTCTAGACCTGCTCTATCTGTAAATTATAGAGTGGTCTAGACCTGCTCTATCTGTAAATTATGGAGCGGTCTAGACCTGCTCTATCTGTAAATTATAGAGCGGTCTAGACCTGCTCTATCTGTAAATTATGGAGTGGTCTAGACCTGCTCTCTCTGTAGATTATAGAGGGGTCTAGACCTGCTCTATCTGTAAAGTGTTAGGGGTGGGGAGGGAAAAAAATCAATACAGCTTAGTATTGCAATATTTTCAGTGGCAGTACTGTATCAATACACAGGCACCAAGTATGGATCTTTTATTATTTATTATATATATTATATATTATATATGTGTTGTCAGTTTGTCCCATTTTGCAGCAATAACATTGAAGTTCTTTTTAGATGAAACAGATGTTTTATTAATGACAACGTTTCCTTTTGGGGGACGTCATTTGAAATTAGAAGCTGGAAAAAAATGTTATAAAAATTGCAATATATCGCAGAAAATCGCAATAATATCGTATCGTGGCATAAGTATCGTGATGATATCGTATCGGGAGGCGTCTGCTGAGATAACTGTTATGATTTGATACTATAAATAAAATTGAATTGAGTTATTAAGCTGTTTCCTGCCCGCTGTCTCCAGTTCCATCGCTTCTAGAGGACATCTGCTCCGCTTAGGTTACGCGTGCAAACGTAGCGGGCGCCGTAAGTCCTCGAGTTTGAAGAGATTTCATGTATTTGACCTTGTTGCTGTGTTCCCTGCAGGGAAAAGATCAAGGAGCTGCATGACTGGATGACCCAGCTGGAGTCGGAGAAGTTCGACCACATGGAGAGACTGAAGAGGCAGAAGTATGAGGTGAGAAAGTCATTGTGGCTCGACATACTCCGCAGAAAAGAAACATCTGAATTAGGTCAAGACTCTAGAGGGTTTTTGTGTTAGTTGAAAGAAAATATCGGCAGAAAACTGCACTTTAAAATGTCATTCTTTTTTTTAAAGGATGCCTTTAATGTTCAATTCAACTTTGTTGAATTATAGCACAATACAGAAAGCAGCAGAACTCAGCACACTTTAATATATGTTTATTAATCCCAAATAACATAACACCAATATTATATTCAACAATGTGTAACATGCAGCCCTATAAGGTATTAATCATATTTATCCACAAATGCTATGTACTCTGAGTCACATTTTTAAACTAGTGGATAAAAAACAGCCACACTTTTCTCTCAAACTGTAGCTATATGTTGTTGTTGTTGTTGTTGATGGTGATGATGATGGTGAGCATCTAATTGAGTCAACCCTCCAGGTTTTCGGGTTTTTGAACCCTTGATGTGCTCTTTGACCCCCCCCCCAGGTTACAACCCTGCGTAAGAGAGTGGAGGAGCTCAGTAAATTGTAAGTAGAGCGGAGCCGCAGGGACGTTTCTGCCCGCAGGCTTTATGCTCGCTGCATGTTAGCATGAAGGAAGGTTGATACCCCACCAGGGAGACAAAGAACCAGCACAAGGAGCTGAAGAGTTTGTTTCTTAAAAACTGACATCGGCTGTGGAAAACGTTTGGGATTCAGCCCTCTGAACCTGTACTTTTTTTTTCCACTAACAACAGACAAGTTGGTAAACTCTAACTTGAAGCACTAAAATTGGCTTGAGCTCCCTTAAAAAAAGAGTCTAAAATTGCCACTGTATGCAAAAAAAAATTTAAAAACCTGCCTAATTTTTCAGACAACAACCAACAGCGGTCATATAATAAGAAAAATGCAATTATAAAGTACAGTTCTGACCCAAAGTGGAGCATCCTTTTTCAGTGTAAAGGCCATGGTCATCTGCATACAGTCGTATTTCCTTCTCTGTGCGTGAGAGCCATTACAACAGTAACTGTGAAGGTAATCACGTTGCGTTAGCGGCTGTCGGACTCCGTAATGACTCGTTACGTGCAGGTGAGCGCTGCATGAGTTTGAGACTAATTCCCTTCTGAATGGAGATGTCTGACGTAATGTTTCAGGCTGGAAAGAAGCTCATGGTTCATGAGAACAGGCTGGTTTGGGAAGCTGAAATGAAGCTTGGATTAAACTGTAGGAGTTGTGTGAGAGTTTGTAAAGTTTGTAAAATGATGTTTTGATATAGTTTTGCTATTGACAAATATCACACATCAAGACCTGTTCTCCGTTTTTTGGATTCTCCGTTCACCGTGAAGGCATGATGCAACTAAAACTCACTTTTCTTCAAATGTTCAAGTCAGTTATGTCTTTTCCACCAAGGCTAACCAGGTGCTGGTTCTGGTTCTGGTGCTGTTGCCAGTTCGGTGCTGGTTCTCTAAGAACCAGCTGGATCCTCCCCAGCCTGAGAGCCAGCAGACCGTTGGTGTCCTCCCCAGACCACGGTGGTTCTGGTTTCCCATCCATGTCCGGAGCTAACATTAATAGCTCTCTATGGTTAACAGCTGACCAGGGTGACGTAGCCGGTTCTGATCTCTAGACCAGCGCTGAGTTGGTGCTGAGTTGGAACCTGTGTTCTGGGCCCAGAACCAGGTTTATTTGTGTGGAAAAGCAAAGAACCGGTTCGATATTTGGCACCGACTCCGAACCAGCACCAGGACTGCCTTGGTGGAGAAGACATAAGTTTGAGGGTGGAGTAACCCTGAAGTGTGAATTTGTGTGAAACTGAAAACCCGCACGTCCGCCAACGGTCCCTCGTTGAACACATCTTTACAAATTGTGTAAAACTTTCCAGATTTCTGACATGTTTCTGCATTTTCTTTCGTTTTTCCCGAACTACAGCAGCAAGAAGGGAGCCGCCGCCCGCCGCAGGAAGTAGATTGTCTCCGAAACCAAAACTGCGATGTTCTCGGACTCACGCCTGACGAAACAACGCACACAGCGGCGAAGGCCGTCGCTCAGAAGAAACCCGTAACGCTGAGGTGTTTGAAACCACCACCCCTTCCCCCCCAAGTCCTGACACGTGCAACCAGGAGCCTTTAGCTGCTGCTCAGTAGGAATAAAGAAACTGGCGCTTCCTCGCCCTCAGCTGTTTTGGTTCTCAGTATTTTTGTAAATAAAGTGTGACACTTCAAGAAGCCATGTCTGTAGAGCTGTTATTCAGAAGATCAATAAAGTTCTGTGTTTTTCAGACATTCGTTTGTTCAACGCTGTTTTCTAACTGCAGAGTTTGAATTGAACCTTTTGTTTAGCCCGGTCCTACCAGACTCTGGTCCATTAGCCCGGTCCTACCAGACTCTGGTCCATTAGCCCGGTCCTACCAGACTCTGGTCCATTACCCTGGTCCTACCAGACTCTGGTCCATTAGCCCGGTCCTACCAGACTCTGGTCCATTACCCTGGTCCTACCAGACTCTGGTCCATTACCCTGGTCCTACCAGACTCTGGTCCATTACCCTGGTCCTACCAGACTCTGGTCCATTAGCCTAGTCCTACCAGACTCTGGTCCAGTCTGTGATTATCATCAACATCCATTCCTTTAATTTTAGTCTCAATAATTCCTAATTTCTGCTTTTCTAACTCAAACATTAGGTATAATTTCCTATAAATGAGGTTTATTGACCATAAATTCCAAAAATATCTGTAAAACTAAAGTTAATAAGTTAGTGTTACGTAGTGTTGAAAACGTCAAAAAATGACAAACATTGAAAAAAAGCATCAAAAGTGTTGATTTTCCATTTTGACGAGAAGACAACACAAGGGTTAAACTATTTATACATTTATACATTTTTTTTCAGACGCTTTGTGTGACCTGGTGAGAGTAGCTTACATGATAGAGTGCGTGTGTGATTGTTTATTGTGAACACGTGTATGTGTGTGGGGAGGGGGGAGGGGAGAGGGTGAACATGTGTGTGCATGGGTGCGTGATTGTTATGAACTTGTGTGTGTGTGTGTGCTTGTTTATCGTGAACGTGTGCGGGCGCGCGTGTGTGTGCTTGTTTATCGTGAACGTGTGTGTGTGTGTGTGTGTGTGTGTGTGTGTGTGTGTGTTTATCATGAACACCTGTGCAGGTGAAGCCATACAGCAGCAGAGCTCTGAACGCTGCGCTGGTCTGACTGCCAGCGGTGAAGATTTACAGCGAGTACATTTTAGAGATGGTATAAAAGCCAGGAATCCCGCTGAAAATGGAGATGTGTTACTCCATCACCGCCTCGTGCTCTGGACACCACAGCATGGCGCTGACGCACGAGCTGCAGGAAGTAAGTCCCACACAACATGTCCCTCCGAGATGTAGTGGAGCAGAAACATAAAGTGGCGTTACTCTAAAAGGAAAGCGCTTCATTATGTATGTATGCTACTTACTGTCATTCTGTGCTGGGTTCGTGCATGTAGCCTAAGTTTCAGTAATTAATTAATTAATTAATTAAACAGCTTGAATCGGATTGGATGGAGCAAGCCAACATGGAGGAGTTTTAGGAGAAAGCTGCGGTTCCTATTGTGGACCACACGAGGGCGCTACAGATCTTTGATTTAATAGACCAGATGGCAATTAAGCCCGAGTTTTGCTTTTTCTCCTATCTTGTTCTGTGAATAGAAAGGTTATATGGTGGCTCAGTGGGTAGTACCTTTGCCTCTTAACAACACGGTTGCGGGTTCGAATCCCGGTCGTAGCGGGTCAGTCTGTATGTAGTTTCCATGTTGCATGTATTATTACATGTCCATTTCACACTCTATGTGGTTTCTCAGATTTCATCATTATTCTTATTATTATTATTAAAGATTCATATCAAACCTTCAACAAGGCACATTGCAATCATATTCAGTATATTGTACAACATGGATTGAAGGGAAAAGAGACCAAGTGACTCAGCAGTAGATGATTAGATTAGATTAGATTAGATTAGATTAGATTCAACTTTATTGTCATTACACATGTAGTTTTGATTAGATGTTTTTTTTTTTAGATTAGTTTTTTAGATGTAACTTTTTATTGTCATTACACAGGTACTGTAAAGGTCTCGAGAAATGCAGTTTAGGTCTAACCAGAAGAAATGCAGTTTGCAGTAGCAGCAAGTGCAGGACATGGATATGTACTGAATAAATATAGAGATGAATACTATTATAAACAGAATGTTACAGATGGGTTTGTCCTATGAATATAAAATATAGATAACAAGTATTGTGAGCAAGATTTACAGCTGGATATGTTCTGAATATAATATACAGGTGGATATTACTATAAGTAGAATTTTTACAGATATGTACAATGAACATAATATACTACTGGTTTACAGGTGAATATGTACTATGAATATATATACAGGCGGCTATTATAGACAGAATTTTACAGATAGATATAATAATTTAGGCTAAAATGAGCAGTATAACAATGATTTAAGGTAGTACAGATAAAGTTTGGGCAGAAGCTATCCGAATTAAAGTGCAGTGGAAAGTAATTGCATTTTACACTAGACACTAAGGAATGAGTTTGCATAAGAAATCATGAAAAAAGTAGTATGGCTTTTACTGTTTTACAACATTTCAGAGATTGTTTATAAAGAATTATATCATTTATAAAGGCATTAAAGATGTTTTAAGGAATCGACATTTGTGTATTAAATATTTTGCAGCTTATTCACTCTGAACTCGGTTGTTCTGTTCTCCGTTTGAAGCCCAAATTTAACGTATTCATGTTTTAAAAATTGGGATATTTTGTGTATCGTACGTGATTTCAATGCGGTTTCAATGTCAGAATTACAGAAAGTACAAAGCATGCTGGGTAACTAGGACTACAGTTGAAAATTAGCCGACAGGCTAACACATTTACAGAAATGTTGATTAATGAGCATTGTCCTAATAATTATTGATTATTATTAATCTAAAAGAACCCCCATCGAGATTTCAACCTCTTTTACGAGTGAAACGGAAGACAAGTGAGACACTGATGGACAGGAATGTGAGACACTGATGGACAGGAATGTGAGACACTGATGGACAGGAATGTGAGACACTGATGGACAGGAATGTGAGACACTGATGGACAGGAATGTGAGACACTGATGGACAAGAATGTGAGACACTGATGGACAGGAATGTTGAGATGTTGTCTTCATGACAGGAATGTTGAGACACTGATGGACATGTTGAATGTTGAGACACTGTTGGACAGGTGTTGCCCTCATGTTGTCTTCATGTTGTCCCCATGTTGCCCCCATGTTGCCTTCATGTTGTCTTGTCCTCATGTTGTCCTCATGTTGTCATGTTGCCCCATGTTGTCCCCATGTTGTCCCCATGTTGCCCCCATGTTGCCCCCCCATGTTGTCCCCATGTTGTCCCCATGTTGTCCTCATGTTGCCCCCATGTTGCCCCCATGTTGTTGCCCCCATGTTGTCTTCATGTTGCCCCCATGTTGTCCTCATGTTGTCCTCATGTTGCCCTCATGTTGCCCCCATGTTGTCCCCATGTTGTCCCCATGTTGCCCCCATGTTGTCCCCATGTTGTCCCCATGTTGTCCTCATGTTGTCCTCATGTTTAAAGGCTCCAACTGGTTCAGAACTCAGCCGCACGACTCATCACCCGCTCCACATCCTGGCACCACATCACTCCGGTCCTAAAACAGCTACACTGGCTTCCCATTTCTCACCGGATCACATACAAAATCCTGGTCCTTACCTACAAAGCCATACACCACCTTGCCCCGTCTTACCTCACTGTCCTCCTCTCCCCCTACCAACCTCCACGGTCCCTCAGATCCACCTCAGCCGGTCTCCTCTACGTCCCCAAGTCAAAGCTCTGCAGTTTTGGGGACAGAGCCTTTTCCAGGGCAGCTCCCGGGCTCTGGAACTCCCTCCCCCATGAGATCCGCATCTCTGAGTCCCTCACCATTTTTCAGTCCCGTCTGAAGACCCATCTCTTCTGTTCTGCCTATCCTTAGCTTGTATTTATTTATTTATTTATTAAATTTATTTATTAAAAAAAAATTTTTTTTTTTTTTTTTTTTTTTTTTCTTTCTACTCTGTAAAGCGACTTTGAGCTTGGGAAAAGCGCTATACAAATTCAATTTATTATTAATATTATTATGTTGTCCTATATCAATGTTCTTTTTAATTCCCCAAAATAACATGATTGATTCCACCCAACGCTCTTTGCCAAGTACAAATCTCTACTTTCATTAATTTTGGGGCGTCTTATTCAATTTTATAGCATTGTAAAACAAATGGAAGTGTTTTTGAAATAGTATTGAGTAAAAACATGGTTGAAAATAACAATATGCTGCAATAGCGGGGGGGGGGGGGGAATCAGCAAGAAAGCCCCAAAATTATAAAGAGGAAACATTCATAGGCATAGTTAATATTTTTTTATGTTATTAAACATTTAATCTTCAAAATAAACCTCATATGTTAATGTCCCGGTTGTTTTTGGTGCAAAGTCAAATGTGAAAATAAAATATCTTCTTTGAAGATTTTCCCCCAAAAATGTTCTTTCATTACATTGAATTAAAAATAATATTATAAATAACTAAATATTCCTCATAATATCATAATATACGCCGCTGGAAAAGCGACAAACTCCAAGAACTGAAGGGAAAAAACAGCAAAAAAAGCCCAACATTTTTAAAGAGGAAACATTCATATTTTTGTATGTTATTACATTTTCAAAATAAAGGTCATATTTTAATGTCCTGGTTGTTTTTGGTGCAAAATCAAATATTTACTTTGAAGATTTTCCCCCGAAAATTTCCCCCTGAATAAAAAATATTCTAAATACCTAAATATTCCTAATAATATACGCCGCTGTAAGTAAATAAATAAATAAGAAGCAGAGTTGTTTTTTTTTTGTATAAATAAGCAGTTTCATTTATTTCGACTGTCACTCAGTTCTCAGATGTATAAATATAAAGTTTAACATTTTCACAACAAACACAAAGCGGAAACATTAAATACATAATTAATACATTCAGTTGGAACAAATCAGCTCTTATTTACACCATATGTACAGAAACACAAGTGGTCCTCCGCTGCAGAGAGTGGACGCGGCAAATGAAGTTTTTTTTTTTTTTTGACCTTGACAGGAAGGAAGGTCGTTGACCCTCGTGTTGTCCTCGGGTCAAACTGACCCGTTTCTAAGTGTTTTATATCAGAAATATGGATTTCTTTCAGCCAAATTGCCCAAAAATAACATGGATGATTCCATACAACAGTCTTCAGGTAAAATGAATGATTAATTAATGATGATTTGGGTGTTTTATTAAAATGAATGATTAGTTTCATTAAATTTTTTGGGTTTTTTTTTAACCCTTGTGTCGTCTTCCCGTCAACCATGAAAAAAAAAAAAGCCGATTTGGTCACTTTTTTTCAACATTATTATTATTTTTTCATTTTTGTCACTTTTTAATGTTGTGGATGCTTTTTTTTTGTTTTTTAATGTTGACATTATTTCAACGGTCCATTCTTTGTGACAAAAAAAAATTAAACTAACTGAAAACGGGTCAATTTGACCCATTTCATATCCTCTGATCTTAACTATTAGTCAAAATAATTCATAATTTCTGCCTTTTTAACTAAAAACGTATGTATAATTTGATATAAATGAGGTTTATTGACCATGAATTCCAAGATTAAGTGTAAAACCTGTTATTAAACCAGCTCAGGTTTTTTTAAAAAGCACCAAAAGGTGGAAAAAGTGACAAATAAATCCAGAAAAAGTGGCAAAAACATCAGAAAAGCACAAAAAAAAAAATCCATTTTGACCTGGAAGGGCAGGTTCATGGTTAACTGGAGACACAACAACACAAGGGTTAAAAATAAAAAAATAAAAAATAAAAAAAACAAAATTCAACCCAAAATCATTTCTATTACCTGCAGGTTTTCTACAGAAAGTCATTTTATATGACATGTTCCTACAAATATCACAGGGTTATTATGATGTTTTCCACTTGAGGGAATTAAAAAACCGCTAAAGGTTATTTTATTTTTTTTATTTGCGACTTTTAGATGGATGAAAGTGGAGGAATGTAAATGGATTATTTTTTTTATTTTTATTTTTTGGCCTCCGTCCTTCATCAAAAATAGACTTTTGGACAGATAAGAAGAGAAATCCGTCTGAACGACTCGCGCCGAGCCTTTTGAAATAATCTTTCATAACTTAAAATAAAAATAACAGCAAGAACTGTTTAGTCAGTTAAACTACATTTCCCAGCATTCCAGTGGATTTTATCTAAATCTAAAATGTTCTTATTTTAAACAGCATGAACGAGACGTTGTGGGTTAATTATGCTAGTATAAGTATGGAAGATGATTCCTGCCAAGAAAATGCATAAATCAAACATTTGGAAACTTTCAAACGAGAAAATCTATTTTTGATTTTAAAAAGCTTCCCACTTTTTATATTTTAATTTAATTTTTTTAAATACATTTTTTCAGTTAAAGACAAACGGCAGAGCCTCAAATGTTGGAAAAAGTCGACAAAACTGCGAAAAATAGCGACACAAGCATTAAAGGAGCGTCAAACGTCGAATAAAATATGTATTCTATAGATTTTCAAAATCAGGGTCAAAATAGGAATTCAAGACACAACAAATTAGTAGTTCTGACTTTATCTTGTAATTATTATTCAGAGTGATTAATTCTCACTGACACGTCGATGTTTCCTGATTTTAAAGCTGAAGTTGAATTAAGACTGAATTAAGATTTTAGGAAATAATCTTTTTACTTTTGGGAACCTCGAGGCTCATTTCCAGATCTTTCTGTCGCGTGGTCTTCAACAGCACATAGTTTACGCACTAGCTATAAAACCTGATAATAAATATATCAAATCAAAGGCTAAATAACTAGATAAAGACTTAATGGTGCAGTCACGGAGGTGGATGTTTGGCCCGTAAAACGGGGTTTTTAACCCTCATGTTGTCCTCTGGTTCAAATTTGACCCATTTTAAGTTTTTTTCATTACAAAAAGTGGGCGTTTGAAAAAGGCTGAAAAACAGGTGTTCATGTCCTGGAGAAGTTAAGGAGAAAACACAAGACTTTCACCAGGAAACATGTTCATGTCCTGGAGAAGTTAAGGAGAAAACACAAGACTTTCACCAGGAAACAGGTGTTCATTTAAGTTTTTTCAGGAAAAATGTGGAGAAGTTAAGGAGAAAAACAAGACTTTCACCAGAAAAACAGGTGTTCATGTCCTGGAGAAGTTAAGGAGAAAAACAAGACTTTCAAGAAACAGGTTTCATGTCCCAGGGAAAAACAGACTTTCACCAGGAAACAGGTTCATGTCCTGGAGAAGTTAAGGAGAAAACACAAGACTTTCACCAGGAAACAGGTGTTCATGTCCTGGAGAAGTTAAGGAGAAAACACAAGACTTTCACCAGGAAACAGGTGTTCATGTCCTGGAGAAGTTAAGGAGAAAACACAAGACTTTCACCAGGAAACAGGTGTTCATGTCCTGGAGAAGTTAAGGAGAAACACAAGACTTTCACCCAGGAAACAGGTGTTCATGTCCTGGAGAAGTTAAGGAGAAAACACAAGACTTTCACCAGGAAACAGGTGTTCATGTCCAGGAAAAACAAGACTTTCACCAGGAAACAGGTGTTCATGTCCTGGAGAAGTTAAGGAGAAAACACAAGACTTTCACCAGGAAACAGGTGTTCATGTCCTGGAGAAGTTAAGGAAAACACAAACTTTCACCTGGTGTTCATGTCCTGGAGAAGTTAAGGAGAAAACACAAGACTTTCACCAGGAAACAGGTGTTCATGTCCTGGAGAAGTTAAGGAGAAAGCAGACTTTCACCCAGGAAACAGGTGTTCATGAGTTAAGGAGAAAACACAAGACTTTCACCAGGAAACAGGTGTTCATGTCCTGGAGAAGTTAAGGAGAAAACACAAGACTTTCACCAGGAAACAGGTGTTCATGTCCTGGAGAAGTTAAGGAGAAAACACAAGACTTTCACCAGGAAACAGGTGTTCATGTCCTGGAGAAGTTAAGGAGAAAACACAAGACTTTCACCAGGAAACAGGTGTTCATGTCCTGGAGAAGTTAAGGAGAAAACACAAGACTTTCACCAGGAAACAGGTGTTTGTGTTCTAGGAGTAATGCGTTCAGGGACCGCTGTTTTAACCCAAAACACAATCCGTTTTTTCTAATCTTAACTAGTTTTGTTGGCTAAACTTAACTGCTATGGCCTCTGAAACGCCCATCCCCTCCCGGTGCTCTGTACCCGACTCAGTCACTTTTTCCCGGCTAAACTTAACTGTCATGTGACCGGCCGGCGGTCAGAATTTCGAAGGCTATCATACTTAAGTTGTTGTGCTTAAGTTTTTCGTGAGATATCAAACGAACGCGTGGCTTAAAAGAACTGAAAAGTCAAATTACTGTTTTTTGAATTATTGTTATCTTCTCGGCAGGATTGAGCTTCCATACAGTCCATCTTAAAAATAGGGAAATAAAACCAGATTGCTTTTGTTTTTTAAAAGATAAACTTAACTGCTGCTGTAAACCGGATGTTAGGACTCAGTTCAGCCTGAAATCTCTGAAAGGACAAAGTGATATTTTCACGGTGGTGTGAGTGGACGGTCAGGGTGCGAGGGTCTATAGGACTTGGTAGATGAGGTTGGGGTTGTGGCTGGCGGTCGGGGAGGGGACCCGGACGGGCCCCGGGGCCGCCGCCGCCTCGCCGGCTGGGTCGGACGCCGTGGTCCCGGGGCCGTCTGCGGCCGGCAGCAGGCTGCTGGCGTCGGTGGAGATCCGCTCCACGATGCTGGACAGGCAATCCAAACTGGAGACCACCGAGCTGCGGCTACTCTTCAGACCGCCTGTAGAACACACAAACATCCCCGTTAATAATAATAATAATAATAATAATAATAATAAAACTCAGGTAAAGCTCTCTCAAGCTTGGGTTATAGTTTGGTACTCGATGGTGTTTTAAGCCCCCAACGTCAACATCCAGCCAGCGGTGACTTCAAGGCACCTAACCCTAATCCTTAACCCTTAAATATATAGATATAATATCTATAAAAATTATAGAACCAATCCAGGTTTTTTAAGGAGGTTTTTAAGTGTTTTTTATTAACACCAGTGGTCCCCTTGTGCCCGTGTCCCTCGCAGCGCTCATCCAGGGCGGTGCGTTTTTACCCTAACTTAACCCTTAAACTTAACCCTTAAACTTAACCCTTAAACTTAACCCTTAAACTTAACCCTTAAACTTAACCCTTAAACTTAACCCTTAAACTTAACCCTTAAACCTTAACCCTTAACCCTTAACCCTTAACCTCTTAACCCCCTCTTAACCTCTTAACCCTAAACCCTTAACCCTTAACCCCTTAACCCTTAACCCTTAAACCTAACCCCCCTTAAACCCCTTAAACCCTTAACCCTTAAACCCTAACCCCTTAACCCTTAAACCTTAGGGTTAGGGTTAACCTTATATTAACCTTAACCCTTAAACCCTTAAACCCTTAAACCCTTAACCCTTAAACTTAAACGTTTTTTTCCAATTTCAAATGTCGTCCCCAAAAGGAAACTTTGTCAACATCTGTGTTATCTAAAAAGAAACATTTCTTTGTTCATCTCACTTCAATGTTATTGCTGCAAAATGAGACAAAATGACCAACACAAATATAATATATAACATATAATATTTAATAAAAGATCGATACTTGGCGTCTGTGTATCGATACAGTATTGCAACTGAAAATATTGTGATACTAAGCTGTATCAATTTTATTTTATTTTTTACCTTAACCCCGACCATTGCCTAATCCTAGTGATATAAAATGGACACCCGGACCTCACCCTAGCTCCAGATGTTTTTTCCTACCAACCCATCTGCCCATTACTCAATAGCAGAAAAATCCGTCTTTCTCAGACTTCTATCGACCTCTTTCCCTTCAGATCAGCAGGCCATTGCCAAAAAATTAACTCTTAATCACAAACCCCAACCCTAACCCTAACCATTGCCTAATCCTAGTGCCTTCCAGGCAGCGCTGGGGGCTTAAAACACCGATCACCGCAAAGATTTGATTGACCTGAGGCCTAAGAGCTTTTTTTTTACATTTCATAATTGGGAACGAGCTCAGCTTTCTGTATAGTGACGCCAAACATTTGATGAATTTGATGCTTTAGATACACAATCCCAAACACATGCATGATGTGCTGTAAGTAACTAGGACTACAGTTGAACATTATTAATATTAGTATATTTCTTGTATTTTCTGTATACTGTAACACAGTAATACCCCAGTTAGGGATTAATAATGTCTGTCTGTCGGTTAATCCTAAGTCGGTTAAAGTCCTCTGGGGTTTCTCACCATTTGGAGTTTCTGAGAAGTAAGAGCTGTCGTAGCTTCCTCTTCTCTTTGAGTGGCAGGTTGGACCGGAGAAATCCGTCTGCAGAGAGACAGAGACAGAGACACAGAGACACAGAGACATTAATAAAGATTAGTTTCAGAAACATGTCCGCATTTCTTATGAAACAATCCGTTCTCACTCCGAACTTGTAATATACTGTCCCCGTCTTCTTCTCCTAAACCCAACTGTCCCCTTCTTCTTCTCCTAAACCCAACTGTCCCCTTCTTCTTCTCCTAAACCCAACTGTCCCCGTCTTCTTCTCCTAAACCCAACTGTCCCCTTCTTCTTCTCCTAAACCCAACTTCTTCTTCTCCTAAACCCAACTGTTCCCTTCTTCTTCTCCTAAACCCAACTGTCCCCTTCTTCTTCTCCTAAACCCAACTGTCCCGTTCTTCTTCTCCTAAACCCAACTGTCCCATTCTTCTTCTCCTAAACCCAACTGTCCCCGTCTTCTTCTCCTAAACCCAACTCTTCTTCTCCTAAACCCAACTGTCCCTTCTTCTTCTCCTAAACCCAACTGTCCCCTTCTTCTTCTCCTAAACCCAACTGTCCCCGTCTTCTTCTTCTCCTAAACTGTCCCTTCTTCTTCTCCTAAACCCAACTGTCCCTTCTTCTTCTCCTAAACCCAACTGTCCCTTCTTCTTCTCCTAAACCCAACTGTCCCCTTCTTCTTCTCCTAAACCCAACTGTCCTAAACCCCTGTCTTCTTCTTCTCCTAAACCCAACTGTCCCCCTTCTTCTTCCCTAAACCCAACTGTCCCTTCTTCTCCTAAACCCAACTGTCCCCTTCTTCTTCTCCTAAACCCAACTGTCCCCTTCTTCTTCTCCTAAACCCAACTGTCCCTTCTTCTTCTCCTAAACCCAACTGTCCCCTTCTTCTTCTCCTAAACCCAACTGTCCCCGTCTTTCCTAAACCCAACTCTTCTTCTCCTAAAACCCAACTGTAAACCCCTGTCTTCTTCTTCTCCTAAACCCAACTGTGTCTTCTTCTCCTAAACCCAACTGTCCCCCCTTCTCTAAACCCAACTTCTTCTTCTCCTAAACCCAACCATCATGATAAAGGTTTGCTCGTAAAAATGTTCTTCTCCTAAAAACAAAAAGTTGCCCTTCTTCTTCTGGGAAGACAACTGTCCCCTTCGGTCCTAAAAATTAAGATTTCTTCTATATGTTGATTTATTTCCTGTAATATTATAAAAAACGTTTGTAATTTATTAATGAAAATAAACCGATTTAAAAACAATATAAACAACAATAAAAAGTCTTTTTAAAATGACATGTCTTTTCTCCTAAACCCAATTGTCCTAAAAACTGTCCCTTCTTCTTCTTTTTCTTCTCAAACATCTGTTAAACCAAACTGTCCGGTTCTTTTCTTTTCTTCTTATCCTAAATCTACTGTCCCTGTTCTTTTCTTTTTAATTCCTTCTTTTAAAAACTGTCGTTCTTTTTTATAAACAACTGCCCTGTTTCTTCGCCTGAAACAATGAACGTTTTCTTTAGTTGAACTGTCCCTTTTTTGTGCCGTCTTCTTTTAAACCCAACTGGCCTTTTCGTTAAATACTGTCCCCGTCTTCAGACCTAAATAACTGAGTTCTTCTTCTCTTAAACCCAACTGTCCCGTCTTCTTCTGTAAACCCAACTGTCCCCGTCTTCTTCTCCTAAACCCAACTGTCCCCGTCTTCTCCTAAACCCAACTGTTCCCTTCTTCTTCTCCTAAACCCAACTGTCCCGTTCTTCTTCTCCTAAACCCAACTGTTCCCTTCTTCTTCTCCTAAACCCAAATGTTTTATTTCCTAAAAAAATGTTCTTCTTCTCCTAAACCCAACTGTCCCCTTCTTCTTCTCCTAAACCCAACCATCATGATAAAGGTTTGCTCGTTTAAAATGTTGACTCAGAAAAACAAAAAGTTGCAGGTCGATGGGAAGACAATATTTGTTTTCCATTAAATTTCTTCTATATGTTGATTTATTTCCTGTAATATTATAAAAAACGTTTGTAATTTATTAATGAAAATAAACCGATTTAAAAACAATATAAACAACAATAAAAAGTCTTTTTAAAATGACATGTTTTCGGGACAATTGTGAAATGAAAACCCTTTTATTCAAACATCTGTTAGAGGACAAACTGATCCGGTTATTTCTTTAATTATTTATATGGGACTTTTAATTCCTTCCCAAAATCGTTTTTATAACAACTGCGCCTGTTTCTTCGCATGAAACATGAACGTTTTCTTTTAGTTGAACTACTTTTTTGTGCCATTTTTAGGCCTTTATCGTTATAAAAAGGATAAGATGCTGACAAAAAAATTAAAAAAAAAAAGACTGAGCTCTGCATACGGGCGTGCGCTCTACCAGGACGCCAAATGTTTTATTTTAAAAAAAAATGAACATGGAAACCGGATCCACTGTTTATTAATAACGAGATGTAACGAACTACAAATATTTGTTTTCCATTAAAAACTAAGATTTGTTTACATAATACAAATAATAATAATAATAATAATAATAATAATAGCTTAATAATAATAATCTCGCGAGGACAGGCGATGCTTCCGTGATGAAAACCCTTTTTATTCCTAAAGGGGAGAAAAAAAAAGCCCCACTAATATTTAGATGTGACTTTGTCCCTCCCACAATTATAGAACAAAATGAAGTGTGAAAAAAAACAATTACAAACTACATTTAGTTTCTATAAAAACTAAGATGCTGCAAAATAATTAAATGTGTGTGTGTCTTCACTGAGGAAAACGTCCTAAAGTCAAAGACTGGAGCGCAGGCCGCGCTGAGAAACGGACTCCAAATCCCAAAATAAAAGTGTGTCTTATAAATTGTCTTAGTGGGACGTGTGTGTGTGTGTGTGTGTGTGTGTGTGTGTGTGTGTGTGTGTGTGTGTGTGTGTGTGTGTGTGTGTGTGTGTGTGTGTGTGTGTGTGTGTTGCTAATTAAGCCCATTAACCAGAAATTAGACGAATACATTCACCCATGCGTCTTGGCCTTGCAGTTCCTCTGTTATAAGCGTTTCTCTTTTGGGAAAGCGAAATAGACGAAAATCAAGCAGAAGATAGATAGATAGATAGATAGATAGATAGATAGATAGATAGATAGATAGATAGATGGATATGGATAATATGTAAAGTCGACTTTCATGGCCTGAAATGACACGCGCAAGATGTTACAACCTGAACTTTTTACAAAGCAATTAAAAAAATAAAACCCGGATAATAACGAGGAATAATCGAAATATTCTGCTCCGCTTGTGTTGTCTCTTTATTTTTATTTTCAATATTAATTTTTATTTTAAAATTCTGGTCTTTTTAACCCTGTTTGATCTTTTTTAGTAATATATAATAAATATATCATTTTACTTTATCTCCGCAGTAAGATATACTTATCGTGTTATTACATACCACTTTCGCATATATCCCAAATATAGTTACTACATAATTAGTTAATGTAGGTGCACAGTGACTTACTTTGCGCCGGCTGTGTAATACTTACTTATTCGGTACTTAATCTGTACTTGTGTACTTTATGTGGCCTGTTGTACTCTGTATTCTTGTACTGTATTGAATGTGAAACGGTGTGTTGCTCTGCGTAAAGACGCACTGGAGAAACTCCTGGACACGTTTTTAAAAAAGCTCTCAGACGCACTCATCTCCCCTTCTTCCTCCCGGTCTTTGACACCTGTCAGTCCCTAAATCCCCCCCCCCCCCTCCCCCTTCTATTTTTCTGTCTTTAACAAAGGCCCTAATATAAATGTCCATGCTTAGTGAGTAAAATTACAATCTAAAGTAAAACCTGTAACATCTCGGCGCGTGAAGACGCACTGGAGAAACACCCTCGGGTCCCCTTCTTTCTCTCGAACACTTAGTCAGTCCCAAAAAAATATCTATCTATCTAAACTATCTAAACAAATCCAACAAAAAAGTGTGTGTGTGTGTGTGTGTGTGTGTGTGTGTGTGTGTGTGTGTGTGTGTGTGTGTGTGTGTGTGTGTGTGTGTACACACCGTCTTCTCAAATAAACTGACTTGAAACAAATCCAAAGTAAAACTTTCAACTTGTTTGTGCGTAAAGACGCACTGGAGAAACGCAGCTTTCAGACCTGTCAGTCTTTAAAAATAAAATAAAACGATGAATAAAAACCTCACCATGCCGTCGGAGCAGTTGGAGCGCGGGCTGGAGGCGTCCGAGTCCCCGCTGTAGTGCTCCAGCGGCGGGTAGAAGCCGTCGTCCTGTCCGCCGCGCAGTAGCGCCTGCAGCGACTCGATGTAGCTGATGGCGTTGCGCAGGATCTCCACCTTGGGCAGCCGCTGGTTCGGGTTCGCCGACGTGCAGCGCTTCAGCGTCTCGAAGGCGTCGTTGACCTTGCCGAGCCGGCGGCGCTCGCGCATCGTGGCCGCCTTCCGCCGGTCCGCATTGGTGGTCTTCCGCTTGCAGGCCTTGCAGGCCCAGAGCAGGCAGCGGCCCGCCTGGTGGTGGCCGCTGGGCGCGCGGACATGCTCCTCCGGGGAGGAGGCGGAGAAGGTGGGGGAGGAGGAAGGGGAGGGTGACGGGGAGCAGCAAGGGGAGGAGGAGTCGTCCGGCTTCAGGAGCCCCGCGTGGACCAGCCGCGGGTCCAGGTCCTCGAAGAAGCGCATGTCGCTCGTGTTGAAGCACGGGTCGTCGTAGAAGTCATCCGCGGCGGGGATGGGGAACGAGATATCCGACAGCTCCATGGCTCTGGACACCAGAAAACCAACAGTCCCAGGGCAACGGGGACAAAATGTCTGCAGGGACAGAAAAAAAAGATAGAACCTCACACACTCTTCAGGAAAAGGAGAACTGATGGAGGTGGAGGTGGAGTCTGAGAGAGGTTGTTTCTGGGGGGGAATGTAGAGTCCTGTCTCACTGTCTGTCCTCTCAGCTGTTGACCTGGGGTGTCTTTATACCTGGGGCAGCAGAGGGGGGCGGGGTCAGCGCCGCGAGGGCCTCTGGGGTCTGACCAATCAGCTGGCAGCGGGAGGGGTTTACAACTTCACGGTGATTAGGGTACAATTACCCCAAAGAGAGAGGGGGAGAAGTGCTGGGGCAGATAGATGGATAGACAGGGAGAGATTGTTGGAAA
>CM049378.1:31838758-31853758 GCA_026937815.1 Etheostoma perlongum | reverse complement strand
CATGCATCTTGGAAAAATAGAGGGAATTACACTGCAGCCAGTAAATTACAGCAAGAATACAGTATATTACAGTAAGAAACTGTCTGTTTACAGTAAAATGCTAATTCAAATATAAAGTGTATTTTACGGTAAATACCCGTAGTTTATTACTGTAAAGTTACAGTGAAAAGTTTTACATTGTAGTCATGGTAGGGCGTTGCAGTAACTTACTATGGCAACAATTATCCAGCAAGTTACTGTGAATTATATTTACAGTAAAGGTACGTACTTCCATTTACAGTATTTTATGTATTCACTGTAAAATACAAAACTATTAAACAACATAAGATAAAAAAGTAAAAATACAGTACTTTACTTTACTATTTACAGTACTATAGTGGCCCAAAAAGATGCTAGAGTGAACAGCTGTAATTATATGGGCGCAGCACTGAAACTCGGGGTTCAGTGTCTTGCCCAAGGACACTTTGGCATGGGACTGCAGGGCCAGGGATTGAACCACCAACCTTCCAATTGGCAGGTAACCCATCTACCCAAGAGTATATGGCTGCAGCCTGGAGCGTCCCATTTCATCCGTCCCGTCTCATGCGGTCCCGTCTCATGCGGAGGTGTGTCCAACGGTAAATTCAGAGGGTCAAAAATACAAAATTCTGAACCCTCTGAATTTGCCGTTGGACACACCTCCGCATGAGACGGGACGGATGACATGGGACGCTCCAGGCTGCAGCCATACCCGTCTCCATCTACCACTGAGCCACAGGCACCCATAGAAGGTGTCTTTCTACAAGGCCCAGAATGTTGTGCTGCACCCCTGCTTGGAAATATTCAGCATGAAAAAGCAGAAAAAATGAGTAATGACAAACATTTGCCACCGGGCAAACGCTAATATTTATGCCAATACCCTAAAGAGATGAATTTAAGACATTTCTTTGTGGGATTTTGAGCATAACAGATGCAGATTACACCTCAACCATGATATGAAGCTAATGTAAAGAGTCAGTCTGATACCCCACAAAGAGATATCATTGAAATGAAATGGAGTAAAATGGGTTTTGAAACAGGTAAATATAGTAGTCTAGGGTAATATAGGTAATGCATGCCTTCACATATACATACAGTACATAAAGGACATGAATGAGACAATATTAACATATGCAAAGGCATTAAAATAATATATATTTAAAAAAAAGAGAAGTTAAAAGTGTTGGGATTAAAACAATCTACTGATATTTCAGGTTTATTTCATGTTTAGGGAAGTAAAACTAATCACAACTTCATACGGGACTCATGTTTCATGTCTTTCCTGAGTCCAACATCTTTTTTTAAAGCGTGTGAGACGTTTATGAAAGTGTGAACTCAGAGATCAAGACGGCAGCCAATCGGTGCCCAGGACTCGCTCCAGAGTCCCGAGGCCTGGAAGAGAAGGCTGCAGCAGTGTCTGGGACCGTGCAGGGCAGAGGAGCTGCAGCCGGAGGGCGCTGCAGAGCTCCCGTTCTGCAGCCCCACATGTCCACCATGTCCAACATGTCCACCATGTCCTCTGCTGGTCTTTGCTCTCTGAGCTTCGTCTCCTAACTTAACCCTCGCTTTGTCTTCCCGTCAAAATTGAAAATTAACACTTTTGTTGGGGCTTTTTATCAAAGTTTTGTAACTTTTTCTTAAGTTTTTGGCCCTTTTTTTTCAATGTTTGTCACTTTTTTTGATGTTTTCAACACTAACTTCAGTTTTACAGTTATTTTTGGAATTTATGGTCAATAAAAAAAAAAAGATCTAATGTTTGAGTTAGAAAAGCAAAAATTAGGAATTATTGAGACTAAAATTAAAGGAATGGATGTTGATGATAATCCCAGACTGGAATATGTCAACTTTTACTCAATACTATTTCAAAAACACTTCCATTTGTTTTACAATGCTATAAAATTGAATAAGACGCCCCAAAATTAATGAAAGTAGAGATTTGTACTTGGCAAAGAGCGTTGGGTGGAATCAATCATGTTATTTTGGGGGATTAAAAAGAACATTGATATAGGACAACATGAGGACAACATGAGGACAACATGAAGACAACATGAGGACAACATGAGGACAGCATGAGGACAGCATGAGGACAACATGAGGATAGCATGGGGACAACTTGGGGACAACATGAGGACAGCATGAGGACAACATGAGGACAACATGAGGGCAACATGGGGACAACATGAGGACAGCATGAGGACAACATGAGGACAGCATGAGGACAGCATGAGGACAACATGAGGATAGCATGGGGACAACTTGGGGACAACATGAGGACAGCATGAGGACAACATGAGGACAACATGAGGGCAACATGGGGACAACATGAGGACAACATGAGGGCAACATGAGGACAGCATGAGGACAACATGAGGACAACATGGGGACAACATGAGGACAGCATGAGGACAACATGAGGACAACATGAGGACAGCATGGGGACAACTTGGGGACAACATGAGGGTTAAATAACCGGCTACTTACTTTACTGCAGTAAAAGTACTAATACCACACTGTAAAAAAAATACTCTGTGGTAAAGTACATGTCCTGGATTTAAAATGTTAGTGAAGTAAAAATTTATGGAAGTATCATCAGGAAAATGTACTTTAAGTATTAAAAGTAACAGTACTTGAAGCAGAAACATCCCTCCATTTTAGAAAATATCTCTCTCTCTCTCTCTCTCTCTCTCTCTCTTCTCTATATATCTATATAGATATATAGAGAGAGAGAGACCGACCTAGTGAGGCGTCCCGGTCTCGCGTGGGTCAGAAGAAGTGCAGCCAGTGCATTTTGAATCTGAAAATAAAATGGCTGTTTATGAAGTTTTCGTAAGTCAAAGCATTGGAACGTGCAAGTCCAATGCAGTGGTGAGACCACTTTGGAAGGTCACCATGGTGAGGCCCAAATTTAAACATGGGCTTTCTCCGCCCTGAGCTTGGTCTCCTGACTACCCATCATCCTCTCTGCCTGTCACATGTGACAGATGGTTAGACGCCGGAGACTCTGCGGATGCTACAAGTGTTGGAGGAAATATTCAAACCCTTCTCCTCGAAGGATTAGCACCGTCGCTCCCGATATGACCGACAGGTGTTTTAGTATGGGACTCGACCCCCAGAAACGCTGGTTATGTCCTGATTGTTCTTAAACACTTAAACAAAACTAAAAACTCTCCATCTAGAAGGCAAAGTCTGAAGTTCTGAACATTTATCTGTGATTTTTAGGGTTGGGAAGTGCAGAATGGTCCTTTAAATCCACAGTTGGACCTATATTTTATTATATTTCCAAACAAAAGAAACGAGTGCTGATATAGAGACAGAAAATGGGACGACTCCCGAAAGGAAATTTGAATTTCCAGCAGCATCTTTAGCAAGAATACAGTATAGAAGACAGTGTTAAGATAGCAATAATAACTAATAATAACAAGAGGAAGAAACATGTTATTTTGGCTACTTAAAAGATTGATATAGGCAAAGACATTTCCCATAAATTCTCAGTCAAAGTGTCAGTGTTGAGTCACGTGTCCAGGTATTTATGTGAGGATGTCCAGCATGGGGAAACATGTTGAGGATTTTTGGTTAGTTTAACCGGATATTAGTTCCTTTACTGGAGCTAAAAGTACTAATACCACACTGTGTGTGTGTGTGTGGTGTGTGTACATGTCCTGGATTTAAAATGTTGTGAAGTAAAAATTTATGGAAGTATCATGTGTGTGTGTGTGTGTTTGTGTATTGTGTGTGTGTGTACTGTGTGTGTGTGCTTGTCCTCCAGCTGATTCAGGATGATCCCCCCCACACACACACACACTTATTTATTCTGGGATAGGAGAAATTTACATTTCTTTAATCCTTGTGTCATCTTCCCCAAAAACATTTTTTTGTGTTTTTTTTGTCACTTTTTTCCCAATTTTTAGGACTTTTTCCTGACGTTTCTGTGATTTTTATATATTATTTTTGGGATTTGTTCTCAAACGTTCTGGTCATTATTTTTGACGGGTTTTTTTTGCGCTTTTTCTAAAGTTTGTAGGCATGTTTTTGGCAGATTTTTCATGTTTTTTCTTGCTTTTCCAAACATTTGCCCCACCCCCCCAATATTTTCTTTTATAAAAAAACTTTGAAAACGGGTCAAATTTGACCTGAAGACAACATGAGGGTTAAACCAATCACAATCATCTTCACCATGGTGAGCTTAAAAAATTCAAAGAATATGTTAACTGGGACGTTTTGGGCCTGATTGGGGGGGTTGCTGTGGACCAGGTCCACACAGAGATCCCCTGGTCACTGTATTGTGTCAACACCACATACAATGTTAAATTGCATTTTATTTTGAGGGGTGCAAATGTTCCCCCAGGACCAGTTCCTTCATAGCCGCCGTGGCTGCAGGACGGGGAAACAACGCAGAGCGGGGGGTTTTTTTTCTTCTCCTCCTATCCCAGAATGCATCTGTGGTGTAACAAGACTATAGGAGGGAATCACCAGACGCCTCCCGATATGATATTAATGCGATTTTAAACATATTCCGTCATTCTGCGATATATTGTAATTTATAACCTTGTAATTTTTCTCCAGTTTCTAATGACGTCCCCAAAAGGAAACTTCTCAACATCTGTTTCATCTAAAAAGAAACATTTCTCTGTTTGTTCATCTTCAATGTTATTAATGGGACAAACTGACCAACACATATATAATATATAATAATATATAAAACATATAATAACAGATCATACTCGTCGCCTGTGAATCGATACAGTATCGCCACTGAAAATATCGCGATACGATGCTGTATTCCCCCCCCTTAACAAGACCTTCCTTCACAGCACTGTGGAGGCTGTCGTTACACAATCCGTCCTCCACCGGAAAGCTAACGTTAGTTTAGCTAACAGCTAATTCGGCTAAGCGCTAGCTGAGACCAGCATGGAAAATGAATGAATGAATGAATGAAAATAACAGTTTAAATATATAACAGCTGTTACGTCAGTTCTACTTTACTTGTGCTCATTTAAAACCCAATCACTCACTACTTGTCTTTGTTATTACTGTAAAGTCTTAATTTCCCACTGTTTAGTTTGAGTAACGTTATTGTAGACTGAATCAAGCTGTCAGCTAGCAGTTAGCCGAATTAGCTGTTAGCTAAACTAGCGTTGTTAGCTTTCCGGTGGAGGCTAACAGCAGATCGTGCAGTGCCGTAAATCCTCATACATCATGATTATCATCTGCGCGTGCGCTAACATATTGCACATGTGCAGGACGGATCGTGTACCGACAGAGACAAAGCTGGTAATGCGCGACTAAATGACCCCCTACATCTTAAAATGGACCAGTGAATGATGTCGTGAGTCGCCTTAAATCATCACCAGTTGTAGTTTAATTGCACCTATAGGACTTATTTTCTTGGCCCAAATCACACAGCTCACACGCTCAGTTTTCCTCCTTTTTATTTTGAAATCTACTGACTCAATGTTATCGACGTCTTTAGCGTCTTGAGGCCAAACTTCAGTTTGATGGAATAAAACGGAGCATGAAGTGAAACTAAAATGCGAGGCACACTTTGAGAGGCTGATAACAAGGTGTCCCATACTGCTGCTGACTGCACCCGAGGGCCTCGGCCCTGAAGCGATTTTGCATGACCCATAAACCCAGGTGGGGGGGGGGGGGGTGGGGGCTGGCGGTCGGAGGTCCGGGCGCGATGCGCCAACTCCACTGCCGCTCGGCCATCTGGAAACGCCATCAGCAACGCTTTCCCTCTGCCGCAGCATTAATCTCGCCAATTTTCCGGAACCCAGAAGGGGGGGAAATGTACACCTAGAGTCGGGGGGGCCAGGCCTCCACGGGTTTCACCGCCCTCCCTCTCTCCTTCTCCAGCCTCTCGGTATCTGACCCCCCGTCCCCCCCGTGCCCCCGTCCTGTTGCACCCTGGGCACGAATGGCACGAATGAAAAGCTTCGTTCCAAAATGAGATCTCTTCCATTCTGGAAAAAAAAAAACAGAGAGAGAGAGAGAGAGAAGACACCTGCTCTGACAAAGTGATACAGCACAGGCGGAGGAATAAATCCTCCTGATGGGACGTTTTGGGAGGAACGCGAGGCGTAAAACGAGAACGCTGTTACAGACTGAAGCTTCTCTGTCTCACAGATAAAGTTCAGATCGTAAATTCAGTTTCAAAATGGATCCACAAATCATACCGGATCATCGAAAGAAGCCCCTCAGGACCCAGGAGGGATCAACCCTGCCCCATCTCCCCCCAATCTGAAAGTGTCCTGAACCTGGTCTCTGACCCCTGACTGAAAGAAGTACTTACTAACTTGACTGACTTTTCAAATTGCACTTTTTCCTCCAATCTTACCACCAACATGTGATGCACTGATATTTTACAGCACTGGTTCCCAAACCTTTTCAGCTCAAGACCCAAAAGAGAAATTTGGTGTCTCCCCAGGACCCAAATTTACAAAAAATACACCATGAATCATTGTAACATCTACATGTTTAAATACGGAACCATGAATTTAAATGCTGTGGACACGGAACAAACTATGAATTTAAATGCATGTGAAGTATATTTAGAAGCCTTCATGTGCTCGGTTCCCTTTGGAAAAAAGCCCGGAACATAGATAACAGGGAGAATCATTAAAAACGACCACTCTCACCTGTTCCCGATACATTAGTCTCACACGCTCGAGTAACACAAACACAACACCCACGTTACAAAAAACAACGTCAAATACGCACTCTGCTGCCTAATCCACATCAGTAACGAGCCCGCCAGACGGACAACAGCGGCCAACAACCACATGTTAATATTATTTAAAATGCTAAATGTACACCAACAGACAACATGTGATGACTTCTCCGCTGTCAAAACACTGATTCTTGAAGGATTCTTCTTTGCAAAGGAAACATCGTTTGGACGTTCCCCGATAATGTGAATGTTTTGTTTGAAGATGTGTGTCCAGTTTATTCATTTTAAAAAAAGAGCGAAGGAAACCCCCCCCCCCCCCCACAGCATCTGAGCTGACCAGACCAGCTCATTCACATAAGATTAATATGCATTTTACCCAATAAAACGGGTCTGCGTCCCATTTTGGGTCCCGACCCTAAGTTTGGGAAACATTGCTTTACAGGATAAAAAGTAGCTAACTGAAACATGAAGTCCACTTATACAACGCAGTAAAGAACAAGGGCCATTGTGCATAATTCAAAATGTACTTTTGATACATAACGGGTCAACAATTTGTATGATATCCTGTGAAGCTACGGTCACATGATGGCCTGAGGACTATGGTTACCTGGTCCTCAGGTCTCTGCAGGGTAAATCCAGACAGCTAGCTTTATCTGTCCAAAAGGACTATGGTTACCTGGTCCTCAGATCTCTGCAGGGTAAATCCAGACAGCTAGCTAGACTATCTGTCCAATCTGAGGACTATGGTTACCTGGTCCTCAGGTCTCTGCAAGGTGAAATCCAGACAGCTAGCTAGACTATCTGTCCAATCTGAGGACTATGGTTACCTGGTCCTCAGGTCTCTGGGTAAATCCAGACAGCTAGCTAGACTATCTGTCCAATCGAGGACTATGGTTACCTGGTCCTCAGGTCTATCCAGGTAAATCCAGACAGCTAGCTAGACTATCTGTCCAATCTGAGGACTATGGTTACCTGGTCCTCAGGTCTCTGCAGGGTAAATCCAGACAGCTAGCTAGACTATCTGTCCAATCTGAGGACTATGGTTACCTGGTCCTCAGGTCTCTGCAGGGTAAATCCAGACAGCTAGCTAGACTATCTGTCCAATCTGAGGACTATGGTTACCTGGTCCTCAGGTCTCTGCAGGGTAAATCCAGACAGCTAGCTAGACTATCTGTCCAATCTGAGGACTATGGTTACCTGGTCCTCAGGTCTCTGCAGGGTAAATCCAGACAGCTAGCTAGACTATCTGTCCAATCTGAGGACTATGGTTACCTGGTCCTCAGGTCTCCAGGGTAAATCCAGACAGCTAGCTAGACTATCTGTCCAATCTGAGGACTATGGTTACCTGGTCCTCAGGTCTCTGCAGGGTAAATCCAGACAGCTAGCTAGACTATCTGTCCAATCTGAGGACTATGGTTACCTGGTCCTCAGATCTCTGCAGGGTAAATCCAGACAGCTAGCTAGACTATCTCTCCAATCTGAGGACTATGGTTACCTGGTCCTCAGGCTAGGGTAAATCCAGACAGCTAGCTAGACTATCTGTCCAATCTGAGGACTATGGTTACCTGGTCCTCAGATCTCTGAGGGGTAAATCCAGACAGCTAGCTAGACTATCTCTCCAATCTGAGGACTATGGTTACCTGGTCCTCAGGTCTCTGCAGGGTAAATCCAGACAGCTAGCTAGACTATCTGTCCAATCTGAGGACTATGGTTACCTGGTCCTCAGATCTCTGCAGGGTAAATCCAGACACTAGCTAGACTATCTCTCCAATCTGAGGACTATGGTTACCTGGTCCTCAGGTCTCTGCAGGGTAAATCCAGACAGCTAGCTAGACTATCTGTCCAATCGGAGTTTTCTCTCCCTCGACTATTTTGCAGCGGCTCTGTGAGGAGCTTAGCACCCCCCCCTGATGATTCTGATTGGTTTAAAGAAATGCCAATAACCCAGAGCAGGTTTTCCTCCCGTCCCTGAATGTGCACTAGCCAGACTCTCGGTGCACTTTGGAGAAGGGTCTGGCAAAGCGAGACTGCTCCTAAAACGTGTCCCCCCCTTGTTAACCTGCCAACCCTCTTCATGCCCCCCCCACCGGGCGGCAAGGCAGATGGGTCCAGACTCCGAATTACGGGGGAGACTCTGAACCGGGTGGGGACACACTGATCTCGGGGGGAGACTCTGAACTGGGAGGGAGACTTTGAACCAGGGGGGAGACTCTGAAGCAGGAGGAAAACACTGATCTTGCGGGGAGACTCTCTGAACTGGGTGGGGGACTCTCTGAACCAGGGGGGAGACTCTGAATGGGGGGAGACTCTGAACCAGGGGGGAGACTCTGAACCAGGGGGTGAGACTCTGAATGGGGGGAGACTCTGAACCAGGGGGGGAGACTCTGAATCGGAGGAGACTCTGAACTGGGGGGAACTGTGTGTGTGTGTGTGTGTGTGTGTGTGTGTTGCAGCTGTCAACACACACTCCCAGGTCCACTCAGACACTGTGTTGTTGTTGTTGTTGTGTGTGTGTGTGTGTGTGTGTGTGTGTGTGTGTGTGTGCGCGCTGTTATATATAACCACATTTTATTTTTTATGCACATCACGTCTGCAGATGAAGTCACAGAGTCAAGAGATTATTTTACAGCCCAGTTATGTAATATGTATGTAGTCATTAACTGAATACATTATTATAAAAATGATTGTCTTCCTGGTAAATAAACACGGGTGAGTTCATATTGTCACCGTCACCGTTCCTAATTGAAGACTTGTCGATCAATCACATGCAGTAAAATAAGATGTTATATAGATAATACATAGGTAATATCCATTCAATGAAACATTTTAAATGCAAAATACACAACAAATAATCACAAGAAAATAACAAGACAGGACTCCTTAATACTTCACTGGATAATAAAGTAGATGACGCCCTAGGCTGTTTAAAACTTGTGTGTGTGTATGTATATGTATGTATATATATATATATATATATATATATATATATATATATATATATATATATATATATATATATATATATATATATATAAATATACGTGTGTGTGTGTATGTATGTATATATGTGTGTGTGTGTGTATGTATATATACATGTGTGTGTATGTATGTATGTATGTATATATACGTGTGTATGTATGTATACGTGTGTGTGTGTGTATGTATGTATGTATACGTGTGTGTGTGTATGTATGTATGTATACGTATGTGTGTGTGTGTGTGTATGTATGTATGTATGTATACGTGTGTGTGTGTGTGTATGTATGTGTGTATGTATGTACGTGTGTGTGTGTGTGTATGTATGTATGTATGTATGTGTGTGTGTATGTATGTATGTATGTATGTATGTATGTATGTATGTATGTATGTACGTGTGTGTGTGTATGTATGTATGTATGTATGTATGTATGTATGTATGTATGTATGTTATATTCATGATGCAGCCCTAATACACAGTCACACACACACACACGTGTTTGTGGCACTATCTTTGTGGGGACCCGTCATTGACATAATGCATTCCCTTAACATGCATCCCCTGAAACAGCCCTTTAAAGTTGTGGGGTCCAGCATTTTGGCCCCACAAAGCTGTAGGGACCCCACAAGTATACTGGACTCCCGGTTTTTGGACCCCACGAATGTAGTTAAACGAGAACACACACACTCTCACACAAAGCACTTAATGAACCTAAAATGTGTGGACTGACAGCAGAGGTATCGACCTTCACACCTGCTGCCCGCTGTAAACCACCAACACAACGACTGCATTGTCCCGCACTGGTGGCAGATTACTTTACACACACACACACACACACACACACACACACACTCACACACACACACACACACTTAGGATTAGCTCAGAGCAGCAGATTTACTGCAGACAGTTGTTGGGTTTGTTGTGTTTGTGGACTAAAGACCTCTGCTCAGAACACCAGTCTCAGAACACCAGTCTGCCCGCACACACACACACACACACACACACACACACACACACACACACACACACACACACACACACACACACACACACACACACACACACACACACACACACACACACACGCTTTTGTAAAATTTTCAGCATTTTGGTTATCAGTAGAATCGAGTAGTTTTCAACTAATTAATTACTATTAATTGGTAACTATTATGATAATCATAATTCGGTTTGAGTCATTATTTTATATAAAAAAGTAAAAATTCTCTGATGTCAGCTTGTTAAATATGAATATTGTTCCACTTTCTTCTCTCGGTGACAGTAAACTCAATATCTTTGAGTTGTGGACAAAACGAGACATTTTAGGACGTCGTCTTCGGGAAACACTGATCCACATTTTTGACAATTTTCTGACATTTTAGAGACCAAATTAATCCGAGAGATCCGTTAATCCAGAAAATAATCCACATATTAATCAACAATGAATATAATCGTTAGTTGCAGGTGTACTGCAGTTCTGATGTTGCGTTCGCTGCCCGCTGTTTGCCCGGTTTGATGAACCACCGAGCCAATCAGAGCTTTAAGAATGGGATTAAGAATAATGACGTCATCAATACAAGTGTGGAAAAGATGGAGGTAATCAACATATTTCTCTGCCATTTATGCTCATTTCAGTTTATAAACCATGTCTGGCTCTGAGGGTCGCTTCTTTCCACAGAGAGAGAGGAGAAAACGAAGCTGGCGTTTCCTCCAGCGTACGCCGTTCAGTGTTCGTTTGGAGTTCCTGTCTCTCATCACATGACTACGTCCCCGAGCTTCAGACAGAACAGCTGGTGCACTAAACCGAATAAAAACAGATCGTCTGACGCCTGCAGGGACACAGAGACGCTGCCCGAGATCTGGTAATTACTACGTTTTATGAATGAGTCATGAAGATGAGATGATTTCATATTTCATACTCCCATCTTCCTGAACATGTTAGTTAAGATTATGAGTTTAATATCGAGTCAGACTTTTTGGAGCTGAAAACTGAAGAATTTTAAAAATTTCACTGGAATTTATGACAGCATGTCTTTGTGGTGCCCATGTTGGATGATATTAACACAGAAAGGTTGTTTTTTTTGTGATTTCAACATCTTAAAATCTCATTTGAAGACCTTTTTAAAACATAGTCGGCCCAGCATTGACCCGGGGTTGGCCCATCATTGGCCTGGGGTTGGCCCATCATTGGCCTGGGGTTGGCCCAGCATTGGCCTGGGGTTGGCCCAGCATTGGCCTGGGGTTGGCCCATCATTGGCCTGGGGTTGGCCCAGCATTGGCCTGGGGTTGGCCCAGCATTGGCCTGGGGTTGGCCCAGCATTGGCCTGGGGTTGGTCCGGCATTGGCCCATCATTGGCCCGGGGTTGGCTCGGCGTTGGCCCAGCATTGGCCCGGGGTTGGCCCAGCACTGGGCCCGGTGTTGGCCCAGCACTGGCCCGGGGTTGGTCCAAAGCTGGGCCCAGCGTTGGCCCATCATTGGCCTGGGGTTGGTCCAGTATTGGACCGGGGTTGGCCCAAAGCTGGGCCCGGCGTTGGCCCATCATTGGCCTGGGGTTGGTCCAGTATTGGACTGGGGTTGGCCCAAAGCTGGGCCCAGCGTTGGCCCATCATTGGCCTGGGGTTGGTCCAGTATTGGACCGGGGTTGGCCCAAAGCTGGGCCTGGTGTTGGCTCATCATTGGCCCGGGGTTGGCCCGTCATTGGACTGTTGTTGGCCCGTCATTGGACTGTTGTTGGCCCATTATTGGCCCGTGTTGGCCCGTGTTGGCCCGTGTTGGCCCGTGTTGGCCCGTATTGGCCCGTGTTGGGCCGGCATGCCGCGGGTCACAGCTGTCCAACAGATCAGCAGGACTTCTCTTTACGCCACGCCAACAGCTGTCCATTAAGAATCCTCCGGACCATCATCAGCGGCGAGCTCCGCAGCCCACAGCTCGCCTCATTACCGCCCTTAATGGAGGAAAGACAGAGGCAAGGTAAAGACAGTTACTGATCAGAGCGCGGGACACCCGAGCCTGCAGCGGCACCCCGTTTCACAGCCGGTACCCGACACCAGAGTCTGCCTCGTAACGGGGACCATAACCCCGGTTTCTGTTGCTTGTAAACTGTATCTGACGAAACAACCCCGGGCTGTTGTTGCCCTCTGAAATGGGAGCAAAGTATAAATCCGAATTTGGCTCTGAGGCTCGGTGCAACCCCCCCCCAGCCCCCACCCCCCTCACCCTTCCATAGATACCTCTTGTGCCAGACGCTGTGATTACCCAGAAAGCCTCTGGAATGCCCCTTTCCTCATTAAAGAGACAAATATAGCGTGGGGTGTTCCAGTGGGGGATGGAGGGGAAATGGAGCCAGCAGTGTTGTGTATCAGAAATTAAACAATGATAAATGATGATGCTTAGAGTAAGGGGGGGGGGGAGGCTTACTCCGTAGGGAGTTTTGGGTTGGGAACCAGAGGGTTGCTGGTTCAAGTCCCCATTCGGACCAAAGTACTGAGTGTGGACTGGTAGCTGGAGAGATTCACCTCCTGGGCAATGCCAAGGTGCTCTTGAGCAAGGCACCAAACTCCCCTCAACCATGATTGACACTTGGACGCCACTTTGCTCGTTTCATCCAAAGTGTTAAATGGCGGGGGGGGCATACTGGAAAACTAGGATCACATAGAGGGCCAGACATGTCGAGTTTATTGCTTTTATGTCATCCAAAAAGTTAAAGATGCTTTCAAGGGGCCCGAGGACCTAGAGTTTGACACGTCCATCTTCCTCAACCAGAGTACAAGCGGCCGAAATGGGTTTCCTCAGGAGGGGGGCTGGCGTCTCCCTTAGAGATCGGGTGAGAAGCTCAGTCCTCCGAGAGGAGCTCGGAGTAGAGCCGCTGCTCCTTCACGTCGAAAGGAGCCAGTTGAGGTGGTTTGGGCATCTGGTAAGGATGCCTCCTGGGGGGGGTCTCTAGGGAGGTGGTCCAGGCACGTCCAGCTGGGAGGAGGCCTCGTGGAAGACCCAGGACTAGGTGGTGGGACGTCCAGCTGAGAGGAGGCCTCGGGGAAGACCCAGGACTAGGTGGTGGGACGTCTAGCTGGGAGGAGGCCTCGGGGAAGACCCAGGACTAGGTGGTGGGACGTCCAGCTGGGAGGAGGCCTCGGGGAAGACCCAGGACTAGGTGGAGGGACGTCCAGCTGAGAGGAGGCCTCGGGGAAGACCCAGGACTAGGTGGTGGGACGTCTAGCTGGGAGGAGGCCTCGGGGAAGACCCAGGACTAGGTGGTGGGACGTCTAGCTGGGAGGAGGCCTCGGGGAAGACCCAGGACTAGGTTGAGAGATTATATCTCCAACCTGGCCTCGGAACACCTCGGGATCCCCCAGTCGGAGCTGGTTGATGTGGCCCGAGAAAGGGAAGTTTGGGGTCCCCCGCTGGAGCTGCTGCCCCCGCGACCCGATACCGGATGAAGATGGATGGATCTTCCTCAACCGCTCAGGGCTCTGGTCCAGCACTGGCAGCCCCCCCCCACTCTGACTTTGCTCCATGAGTGTGGTTATGGGCTGCCATTAAAAATAATGAAATGGCTTCAAAGCAGTATTGCAACTAAATGTTGACATACTGTACAGTAGACTAGTCTGTGAACATATGTTCCTCTAATCTTTGGGTCAAAAATAATTCCTAATTTTATTTATAATTTATATGTTTATTTAACTGAGGTTAATTGACCATGAGTTCCCAAAATTAGTGTAAAAGTAGTGGTGATAACTAGGTCGGAAAGCGGCGTATGTAACAGTTAAAGCTATATACAACCATAAGTAGTGCAAAATAGAAAAATAGAACTTGCATCTGCTCGGTCAGATAATGCAGGGGTTCCCAAAACATTCAGCCCACGACCCCCAAAGTAACGGTGCAAGTGACTTGCGACCCCCCCACTATAAACCTATATAAACATTGCGCGCAACCGCGCACGCACTATAGGAGTATCCAAACACGAGCATATTGACCACACAAAATACCACAACAGCCATAACATTACTCTGCAGTAATTTACTCATTACTTTAATTTGAACTTAACTTCACCTAATGAGATGGTGTTACGGGACGGAAGGAGGACCCAAACGCAGTGTAGCGGTTTAGACGGGAAAAGGGTTTATTTAACGAAAACAAAGCAGCAACAGAGTCCAGGAACACCAAAAACACAAGGGGGAACAAAAAACCGGAGCACCAGGGCTGGAACACACACACAGGGGACGGCAACTTTGGCAAAAACAGGACGGGGTGACTTCAGGAGCTGGCAACAACGAAGAGGTACAGACAGGCGACGGAACAAGAAGGATCTAACAAGAGACAAAGGGAACACAGGGG
>CM049378.1:31778758-31833758 GCA_026937815.1 Etheostoma perlongum | reverse complement strand
GACCCCAGTGCATGGGGTAATAGGGTCCAGGTTGAAATTAAAAAGGAGGTTTTTCCTCTCCGCTGACGCACTAAATGCACGGTCTTAGGGGAATTGTTGGGAGGGTGTCGTCTCCTGTACAGATTTTAAAACCTCTTGAGGCAAATTTGTGTTTTGTGAATCCAGGCTTCATAAATATTTAACTTATTACTTTCTGTGGCACAATCCACAACGTAACTGTGGCAATAACTGAGTAGTATTTAAATATCTAGGAGATCTTTAAGGATCTTCTAGGAGACAGGGTCGAGGTGTCCGGTCTGGTGTGGTCCCTGCAGACTGGCTGTGCCTACCCCCCACCCCCGCGCTCGGCCCTGCAGGAGATCAGCAGACCTCAGCTAAGATCACAGACCCTCAATGTTTACCTTCCTCCCAGGCCGTTTGATTCCCCGCGTCCTTTCAGACTCCCAGCTGAGCTCCCAGAGGGACACAGCGAGCCAGCCCCGCAGCTCTGACAGCACCGACAGCTGAGAAACAACACACACACACACACACACACACAAAACTTACACACACACACACACACGTGCAGAATCTGTCCAAGCAGCAGCCTCTGGACGTCAGATCCTAACGATGGCTCTGAGGTGTCCTCCGAGGTGTCCTGTAGCGTCCTGGTGGTCCGAACACTTTGTTACATTCTTGTTCCTACAAATGGTGAAGTATCAGTCGGACATCAACGCCTCCTCTGCGAGACCATTTGATGAGCCGAGAGCCGACAGTTGGACAAAACATTGCTGAAGGAGTTCAGGTGACATTTACATTTGGTTAAAAAAAAAAACACATCTGTGGCCGGGTTGGTTCAGCGGTAGAGCCGGCGCACATACAGTACACTCAGAGGTTTATGCCTCGACGCAGAGGTCCAGGGTGTGAGTCTAACTTGTCTCCTCCCTCTAAAACACATGTGCTCGTTGCCTCTCTCCTCCCGTGATTTCCTCTCCCGTGCCTCCTCATTGGGAGGGGCTAGGACGCGAGGAAAGGAGGCAAGTGGAGGAGACGAGGAGGCTTTTTTTAGGCGGCGTGAGAAGCATTATGAAAAAAAACTGTATTACGTAACATTTTGTACAAGGACACAGCCAGACGTCAACATTCGGGGCTCAGCTCACACCTAGAGCGTGGGGGGGGGGGGGGGGGTGATGTTATGAACTATATTTCAAGATATTTAATAAAAACTTACAGTAACTGTAAAGAGCGCTAAACTTAGCTGGCGGTTCCCTAATCTTGTAGGGTATCTTATGTATAGCCGTGCATGTGGCCGGGTTGGTTCACTGGCAGAGCAGGCACACATATGGCCGGGTTGGAGGTCCAGGGTTCAAGTCCAAACTGTGATGATGTCCTGCATGTCTTCCCTATCTGTACTCTCCATTAACCCTTGTGTGGTCTTCCTGTCAACCGTGCAACTCTTTGTGTCTCTGGGTCAAAATTGAGACGTTTTTTTCCAAACTTATGTTGCTTTTCTCCCCGATGTTTTTGTCAATATTTCTCTGCACCTTTTTAAAGTTTTTGTGGGGGGTTTTGCCCCCCCTAAGCTTTTGGACATTTTAGTCCCTTCTTTCAATGGTCTTTCATAAAAAATATTTTTTGAATTCTATAAAATTCAATAAAATATCCAAATTGAAAGAAAGCAGTGGGGCGATTATTGATTTTACTTGTGACGAGCGTTGTGTGGAACAAGCCGCTTTAATTTCGAAAATTTGAAAATTTTGGTTGAAAGACACTTTTATGATAATGATTTTTTTTTTTTTTTTTCAAAATGGGTCAAAGTTGACCCGAGGACAACACAAGGGTTAAAGGCAGAAAAAAGCCCAAAAAATAATCTTAAAAAAAATAAATAATGGGGGTGCATTAGTTTTAATGCAATATCGTATGAGCCCATTCTTGAATGCGTTGAATATGAAATGAGTTTTATTTTGATGTTCAGTGAAACCTGATGTGACACGGATGCTTAATTATTCGGGTTTTTAACCTGTGGCCGCCGTCCACTTCCCCCCCCGATGAGCTCATCAGCCTTCTGCCGGATGTTTTCCACCAGAACCGACGCCCAAAACGCACTCATGTTCATCTGAGTTTTACCATATTATTTTCCAGGCTGCCATTAGCCTCTTGGCACACGGCTCCCTCTGCGTTATGGAGTTTGTCCCTATCAGCACCTTCCGCCTGCCAGAACCGGCCCCCCGGCCCCCCGGCCCCCCGGACCCCCGGACCCCTGGACCCCGGCCCCCGTCCCCCGGCCCCAAACAAAGGTCTTTAAGTAGCGGAGGGTCGGAGCAGGACGGACACATGAAAGTTGGAGAGCGCTGGTGGCTCTCAGAGAGCCGAAACACGAGCTTGTGTTATTCCAAAACAAAATTATGGAAGAGGGGAGAAAAAGAAGGTGTGTGTGGGTGTGTGTGTGTGTGTGTGTGTGTGTGTGTGTGTGCATGCGTGCGTGCGTGTGTGTGTGTGTGTGTGTTGTCAGCTCCATTTGGCTCCTCTCACACTCTCTCCATTTCTCATAGAGAGCCATAAGGAAGACCTCAGCATCACCAGTTCCCAGAATGCCCCTCTGCTGTTTTCCAATGGCAGCCATTCATCTCCTCTCTCAGCGCCCCCCCCCGCTCCCCTGAGCCCTCATTTAAGCCCATTTAAACCCTCGGATATGACTGGGATCAAGTGTCCTGTGCGGTTCGACAGAGCAAGGCACTCTGATTGTGGAGGTTGGTGGTTTGAGTCCCACTGGGGCCGCACGTATCTGCACTTAAAACTACTGACATGGCGCAATGGTCTGGTCTGTTAAAGTGCTTTTACTTCAGAGACACACATCATCACTTTGTAACACGTGTTATAATGCTCACCTAGTGCTAGCATAGCACGCCCTCATACTCTGCTCCTGACTGGCTAGTAGTCATACTCTGCTTCTGACTGGCTAGGTACTGTCAGGCCCTCATACTCTGTCTGACTACTGGCTAGTAGTCCTTACCTAGGTACTGTCAGGGCCCTCATACTCTGCTTCTGACTGGCTAGTAGTCCTTACCTAGGTACTGTCAGGACCCTCATACTCTGCTCCTGACTGGCTAGTAGTCCTTACCTAGGTACTGTCAGGACCCTCATCAGGGCCCTCTGCTTCTGACTGGCTAGTAGTCCTTACCTAGGTACTGTCAGGACCCTCATACTCTGCTCCTGACTGGCTAGTAGTCCTTACCTAGGTACTGTCAGGGCCCTCATACTCTGCTTCTGACTGGCTAGTAGTCCTTACCTAGGTACTGAACATGTGCGACTCCCAACAAAGATGTAACAGAAGTGAGATGTCTCACTCTGTAGCTAAAACAGAGAGCTCAACACACCGGGTGAAAAGAGGAGCTGCAGCAATGTGCAGTACAACATATATACGTGTTTTCTGAAAATGAAACTATGCAAACTTATTCTGATATAACCTCTAAATACTATTATGAACCTGAAAATGAGCAGAATATGAGCACTTTAAACTAAAAGGATGTCACTCTTTAACTAAAAGCTCTATCTCTGTAGGGATCCTTCCCGTTGAAAAGACACTTGAAAGTAAAAGTGTTACATTGCAGTTAAAAGAAATCTAAATACATTTTTTATTTACATTTTTCAATTAATTCTTTAATTACAAAAAAACCTGGGTCAGATTTCAGTTCATTAATGGAGTGTCTATATCATGCAAATGTCTGAGTTTCAGCCTCGTAAAGCTCCACCTGCTGCAGTCTGTGCCTGTCTCGGCTCTCCGGACGCCTAAATACTCTAAATGTTCTGTAATGGGGCTCTCAGGCTCTCTTAATCAGACATTTTCTTTTTCCCCGGGTCAGTGGATTTAGACAAACCGCAGGATATAATCCCGTTTTGCACTCACAGACTGGAGCTGTGAACCCGGTGCATTTCGTGGCGGCGCCGTCCTGCCCTCTGCAGCCAGGCACTCAGCCAGGGCCGGGTGGGGGGTCCCCCCTGGGCTCCAACCAGCCCGGGACGGCAGGAACAGGCCAACGGGCCATCTGAGAGGAGTGTGTCTGAGTGTGCCTGAGTGTGTGTGTGTGTGTGTGTGTTTGTGTGTGTGTCTGAGTCTGAGTGTGTGTGTGTGTGTCTGAGTGTGTGTGTGTGTGTCTGAGTGTGTGTGTGTGTCTGAGTGTGTGTGTGTGTGTGTCTGTGTGTGTCTGAGTGTGTGTGTGTGTGTGTGTGTGTGTGTGTGTGTGTGTGTGTGTGTGTGTGTCTGTGTGTGTGTGTGTGTGTGTCTGTGTGTCTGTGTGTGTGTGTGTGTGTGTCTGTGTGTGTGTGTGTGTGTGTCTGAGTGTGTGTCTGAGTGTGTGTGTGTGTGTGTGTGTGTGTGTGTGTGTGTGTGTGTGTGTGTGTGTGTGTGTGTGTGTGTCTGAGTGTGTGTGTGTGTGTGTGTGTGTGTGTGTGTGTGTGTGTGTGTCTGAGTGTGTGTGTGTGTGTGTGTGTGTGTGTGTGTGTGTCTGAGTGTGTGTGTGTGTGTGTGTGTGTCTGAGTGTGTCTGAGTGTGTGTGTGTGTGTGTGTGTGTCTGAGTGTCTGTGTGTGTGTGTGTGTGTGTGTGTGTGTGTGTGTCTGAGTGTGTGTGTGTGTGTGTGTGTGTGTGTGTGTGTGTGTGAGTGTGTGTGTGTGTGTGTGTGTGTGTGTGTGTGTATGTCTGAGTGTGTTCAGCAGAGAGAGAGCAGTGTGAGGTCCGATTGATGAAAGAGAAGGAACGGCTGTGAGAACCAGTCTGGGGACACAAAGTTGTTTTGGTTGTTTTACAACTTTAAAAAATAAGAATCCAAATGTTACAAGTTGATTGTAGCTCAAGAGTTTGAGTGTCCTGTCTTTGTCTTTGTGGTTTCTGTAATCTTGGACTATTGTGTGTAATAATAACTTGGTGCAATATCTGCTATCATTCACTGGTCAGACTGATCTCAGGAGATGTAACGCCAATTTGTACGCCATTATTGGCGTGTTATCAAGACGCATACTCGCTTTGTAGTGTGTATATCAACGCCGTTTGGCCTCCATTGACTTGCATTACCTTGTGATTGTGTGTGAAAGTACGCCATAGCGAGTAGTATGAAAGGGTGAAAATCCACATCGGGAGATTGGGGGGGGGAGGGGGGGTGAAAGGACAGGACTTCCACCCAGGAGACCCACTATGTTTCCTAAACTTAACCATCGCCTTCTTCTTTAACTAAACCCAACCGTAACATTCGTCTCTCGGTAACACACCAAGTGGTGTGTGTGTGTGTGTGTGTGTGTGTGTACACGCCCGCTGTATACAGCGTACACGTGCACGCGGGTAACTCAATATGCGTACAGATAACACGAAAGTTGGCGTTTATTTTCACGCAAAGTCATGATGTCACGTTGCACCGCTAATAATTACTGTATATTCACACTGTACTTATTTATAGCAATCAACTAATACCGGTTGTTATTATCATTATTAGTGTAGTAGTAGAAGTAGTTGTAGTTGTTGTTGTTGTTGTTGTAGTAGTAGTAGTTGTTGTAGTAGTTGTAGTTGTAGTAGTAGTTGTTGTTGTTGTAGTAGTAGTTGTTGTAGTAGTAGTAGTTGTTGTAGTAGTTGTAGTAGTAGTTGTTGTAGTAGTAGTATGTTGTCTTCATGTTGCCCTCATGTCCTCATGTTGTCCTCATGTTGTCTTCATGTTGTCCTCATGTTGTCCTCATGTTGTCTTCATGTTGTCCTCATGTTGTCCTTCATGTTGTCCATGTTGTCTCTCTTCATGTTGTCATGTTGTCATGTTGTCCTCATGTTGTCTTCATGTTGTCTTCATGTTGTTCATGTTGTCTTCATGTTGTCCTCATGTTGTCCTCATGTTGTCTTCATGTTGTCCTCATGTTGTCCTCATGTTGTCTTCATGTTGTCCTCATGTTGTCTTCATGTTGTCCTCATGTTGTCTTCATGTTGTCCTCATGTTGTCCTCATGTTGTCTTCATGTTGTCCTCATGTTGTCTTCATGTTGTCCTCATGTTGTCCTCATGTTGTCTTCATGTTGTCCTCATGTTGTCTTCATGTTGTCTTCATGTTGTCCTCATGTTGTCTTCATGTTGTCTTCATGTTGTCCTCATGTTGTCTTCATGTTGTCCTCATGTTGTCCCCATGTTGTCCTCATGTTGTCCTCATGTTGTCCTCATGTTGTCCCCATGTTGTCCTCATGTTGTCCCCATGTTGTCCTCATGTTGTCCTCATGTTGTCCTCATGTTGTCCTATATCAATGTTCTTTTTAATTCCCACTTTTGCTTGAATGTTGTGCGATTCAGTGCAAAAATGACTGGAAACACCTTCAAATGTTTAAAATCAATTCCAGATACCAATTTGAACACAAAACGGCGCCATGTGACGTCGTTACGCACAAGTGTTTATTCACCTTAAAGCCGTTGGATGGAAACAAAACTTTCACCGGCTTTATTCAGATGAGCTTTTATACCAAACGTCAGATAATTTGATTGACACGTGGATGGAGACTTGTGATTCGCTGAGCAAATTCAAATTGTGAGTGTGTGAATCGCAAGATCTCTTGATTTCCAGTGTGGTATCTCTACACGTTTCACTGTACGCTTTTGAGGGAATCGACCTCCAAGCATGTTCAGTGAGTGTAAAACATGAACCACAGGCTGGAGGAAGGTCTCTCTGGTCTCTCTCTGTGACAGGTGGAGGTCTGAGAGCTTGATGGGTTTCACAGCCTCGGAGCTTTCTGCTGCTGGTGGTTTTATATAAACACTCTGTGACGACCACCAGCCGGTATCAGGTTTAATATCAGACCTGCTGAAGCCCACGTTCACTGCACCTCGAGGGGGGGAGGGGGATTGCAGGGTTCAGGGTACAGTGTGTGTGTGTGTAGGGGGGGTAACCTGAGTGGGCGTGGAGAATCAGGCTGCACGCTCAGGTGTGTTCAGACCAGGAGAAAAGCTTCCATGATTCAATGTCTCTCCAGGTTTTATCTTGAAAATCCAATTCTGCCTACGATGCTTTTGAATTACAGAGCTTGAGTTTTCATAGGTTTCTGAATGGATTGTTTATGAGAACCGGCTGCCTAAAGGGTTTAGGGTTTAGGGTTTAGGGTTTAGGGTTTAGGGTTAGGGTTAGGGCGGACAAACCCACGGGACACAGATACAGGACGTCAAGCTTGTTTCTAAAACGTCTCTGAAGTCATTAATCAGAATCAGAAATGCTTTGTTGATCCCCGGAGGGAAATTCTGTGTTACAGTTGCAAGAAGTATAAAAATATCAGAAGAAATATGAATAAAAGAAATATAAGGAGTGTGTGTGTACGGTATTTACATAGTTAAAGGAGTGGTTATGATACAGGATACAGTATTTGCATAATTAAGGAGTTGTTATGATACAGTATTTGCATAATTAAGGAGTTGTTATGATACAGTATTTGCATAATTAAGGAGTTGTTATGGTACAGTATTTGCATAATTAAGGAGTTGTTATGATACAGTATTTGCATAATTAAGGAGTTGTTATGATACAGTATTTGCATAATTAAGGAGTTGTTATGATACAGTATTTGCATAATTAAGGAGTTGTTATGATACAGTATTTGCATAATTAAGGAGTTGTTATGGTACAGTATTTGCATAATTAAGGAGTTGTTATGATACAGTATTTGCATAATTAAGGAGTTGTTATGGTGATCAGTAATAATGAATAAGTAGTATCAGCAGAGGATTGCACAATACAATTTAAGCTGGTGTTGTTGCACATAAAACTGTGTGTGTGTGTGTGTGTGTGTGTGTGTGTGTGTGTGTGTGTGTGTGTGTGTGTGTGTGTGTGTGTGTGTGTGTGTGTGTGTGTGTGTGTGTGTGTGTGTGTGTGTGTGTGTGTGTGTGTGTGAGACACTTGGAGGGAGGAGTTATAAAGTTTGATGGTCACAGGCAGGAATGACTTCCTGTGTTGCATTTTGGGAGAATGAGTCTTGCACTGACTCCTGTGTTTTAAGTAGCCACATTCACTCAAGCACACATTCAAGGTACATGTACTATTTCCTGCTACTTTCTACTTGTACTCCACTACTCTCAGAGGTTATTATTAATTTACTTTTTCCTCCACTGCATTTGTCTGGGAGCTTTAGTTTGTCAGATGGGTTTTTTATCCCCTTCCTGTCACGTATCTCCAGATGTGCTGATGTTGAATCTTTGAGATGAATTAAAGGATGAAGTGTTCCTTTAATTCTTGTACTTCTTTAGCTAAATGAAGTCTTTAAAAAGTCTCTTGTAAAATTGCATTGTCACAAAGCTGAAAACAGGGCTATTGTTCTAACACCATGACATTTTTTAAGTTATTTTTTAAAACGATACAAAGATATATGATGATCTTAGATCAAACTAGCCAAAAGTAATATATAAAGAGTAAAAATGAGCACAACATACACATTAATGCAGCAGGAATATAAATCCAGAAACATCAGATAGAAGAGGAAAACACTGACGGGGAACCTTTACTTTGTAATCATTAAAGATTACATTACATTTGCTGATAATATTTAACTTAAGCCAAGGTTTTGAATGCATGACTTTTGCTTGTAATATTAACCTAGTAATTTTCCTTAAGTAAAAGATTTGATTATACTTCCATCACTTGTTATCACACCTGATGGATTAGTATCTCCTGCATATATATGTGTGTGTGTGTGTGTGTGTATATGTATATATATATATATATATATATATATATATATATGATATAGTCTTAAGGATGAGAGCAGGTGAGTGCAGGATGGAAATAAAACCGACACAGTAAAGTGTAAATCGTGGACTCACGGGCCCACACGGAGACCGGAGCTGCAGTGTCAGCAGAGCAAACACCGGTAGAGCATCTGGAAACTTCATCCCCCCCCCAGGTTGCAGGCCCGGGACACTCTGCAGGGTGAAGGACCTGCAGGGGACAGCAGGGAAGTGTCCGGGGGGGAAACTCCCACGGGGGACAAACGATCCTGCCATGTTACAGAACGGGACGCCGCGACCTGGAAGTCTTGTTTTCTACATCAGACTCAATGTGGTAGACCAATCTCTCCACAGCTGCCCTGGGAACCCAAAACACCGGCGGAGTACGAGGGAACGTCTGCAGGGCAAAACACCTGGAAACACTGGGGGGGTAATTACATATTAGACTTATTACTGCACAATATACACTACAGACTCTGAAAAGACTAAAGTCTGACACCATCTCACATCTACAGACAGTCTTGTTTCTATCCCGTTTCTATCCCGTTTCTATCCCGTTTCTATCCTTTTTTCTATCATGTTTCTATATTATATCTATCCCGTTTCTATCCTGTTTCTATCTTCTATCTATCCTGTTTCTATCTTCTATCTATCCTGTTTCTATCTTGTTTCTATCCTGTTTCTATCTTGTTTCTATCCTGTTTCTATCCTGTTGCTATCCTTTTTTCTATCCTTTTTTCTATCCTGTTTCTATCTTCTATCTATCCTGTTTCTATCCTGTTTCTATCTCCTATCTATCTTGTTTCTATCTGGTTTCTATCTTGTTTCTATCCCGTTTCTATCCTTTTTTCTATCATGTTTCTATATTATATCTATCCCGTTTCTATCCCGTTTCTATCCTTTTTTCTATCATGTTTCTATATTATATCTATCCCGTTTCTATCCTGTTTCTATCCTGTTTCTATCTTGTTTCTATCTTGTATCTATCCTGTTTCTATCTTGTTTCTATCTTGTATCTATCCTGTTTCTATCTTGTTTCTATCTTGTATCTATCCTGTTTCTATCTTGTTTCTATCTTCTATCTATCTTGTTTCTATCCCGTTTCTATCCTTTTTTCTATCATGTTTCTATATTATATCTATCCCGTTTCTATCCCGTTTCTATCCTTTTTTCTATCATGTTTCTATATTATATCTATCCTGTTTCTATCCTGTTTCTATCCTGTTGCTATCCTTTTTTCTATCCTTTTTTCTATCTTGTATCTATCCTGTTTCTATCCTGTTTCTATCCTGTTTCTATCTTGTATCTATCCTGTTTCTATCCTGTTTCTATCTTCTATCTATCTTGTTTCTATCTGGTTTCTATCTTGTTTCTATCCCGTTTCTATCCTTTTTTCTATCATGTTTCTATATTATATCTATCCTGTTTCTATCCGTTTCTATCCTTTTTTCTATCATGTTTCTATATTATATCTATCCCGTTTCTATCCTGTTTCTATCCTGTTGCTATCCTTTTTTCTATCCTTTTTTCTATCCTGTATCTATCTTGTATCTATCCTGTTTCTATCCCGTCTCTATCCTTTTTTCTATCATGTTTCTATATTATATCTATCCTGTTTCTATCCTGTTGCTATCCTTTTTTCTATCCTGTTTCTGCTGCACCTTTTCCATATTTATCCCTAGTTATGGATGTTTTTATACTAATCTTGCTATTGTTTTTCTTTAATTTTACTTTGTAAAGTGCCTTTAAGTACTTTAAAGTGCTATATAAATGATAATTATCATTTTTTTAAAGATTTTTGGGCTTTTCCTTTTTACTTGAAAGTGACGGTGGATAGTCGGGAACGGTGGGAGAGAGAAGGGCCGCCTGTCAGACTCAAACCCCGGGCCGCTGCAGAGGACTCTGCCTACATGGGGCGCACGCTGTTACTGGCTGAGCTAGAGGTCACCTCATATTATTATTATTATTATTATTATTACTAAGTCAGTCTTTTCCCTGTCTTGGCGTCCCGATGTTATAGACTGCATTTTCCTTTGTGTAGGCTGTATCTTCATTGTTTTCCTCTTGCAATATGTTGATGTTGTGCGTGTATGTGTGTTCTCGGTTCTCAGGACGCAGGTTATATGATCTATCCATCTAAACTTTTCAGAAGTAGCCTACAGGCCCGTCTGTTTGTGCAGCTCGGTGAGCTTTGACCTGCTGACTCAGGACGACAGGTGTCTGTCCATCTGGGAAAGACATAACAGCTCTGATCCACTCAGGAAACTCTGCTTTACCGTTTTACGACCTCAACTCATCCCGATCAATTCACACACACTAAATTCAGCTATTGATCCAGTTTAAATCACATTGAATGACATTTTGTTCCAAAAACATAGATTTTTTTTTTTATGGTTGTTGACAGTCGACAGATTTATGGAGTGACACAAGTAAATATCTTAAATTCCCTCCTGTAAAAACCCTTTGACACTAATACAGTATGTCAACAAAATAAAATCTGGCAATGTTTACATTTCTGTTCTAGATATGTATGCAAATGAGCACATCATTTATAAGATAATGACTCATTTGCATATTTAAACATTACATTTCAGAAAAATTTTAATACAAAAACTATTTTGTCTTGATGTAAGTAATCAACTAGGGACGTTTTCATGATTTCTGTTACTTAAATAATAATAATAATAATAATAATGTATACTTTATTAATCTTGCAAGGGGAAATTACAATTTACACTGTGTTGTTACACACAGGCCTGAATTACACACACATGCACTAATGGAGGGATGTCAGAGTGGGGTGGGGGGGGCATGGAAAGACACCTCGAGCAGTTGTGGGTTTGGTGCCTTGCTCAAGAGGCTCCTTACTGGGACTCGTAAGCGAGATCACATCACCCCTGTCCTTGCCTCTCTTCACTGGCTCCCAGTTCATTTTAGGATTGATTTTAAGATTCTATTGTTTGATTTTAAAGCCTTTCATGGACTAGCTCCAGTCTACATCACTGAGCTGTTGAAGCCACATGCTCCTTCAAGGTCATTAAGGTCTGCAGACCAGTCTCTTCTCGTTGTCCCTAAATCACGACTCAAGAGTAGAGGGGATCGGGGTTTCTCAGCCGCAGCCCCGAGACTGTGGAATTAGCTGCCTCTTCATGTCAGACTGGCCCCGAGACTGTGGAATGAGTTGCCTCTTCATGTCAGTGGCCCCGAGACTGTGGAATGAGTTGCCTCTTCATGTCCGGCCCCGAGACTGTGGAATGAGTTGCCTCTTCATGTCAGACTGGCCCCGAGACTGTGGAATGAGTTGCCTCTTCATGTCAGACTGGCCCCGAGACTGTGGAATGAGTTGCCTCTTCATGTCAGACTGGCCCCGAGACTGTGGAATGAGTTGCCTCTTCATGTCAGACTGGCCCCGAGACTGTGGAATGAGTTGCCTCTTCATGTCAGACTGGCCCCGAGACTGTGGAATGAGTTGCCTCTTCATGTCAGACTGGCCCCGAGACTGTGGAATGAGTTGCCTCTTCATGTCAGACCGGCCCCGAGACTGTGGAATGAGTTGCCTCTTCATGTCAGACCGGCCCCCAGCCTTCCGGTTTTTAAATCCCGACTAAAAACACATTTTTATTCCTTGGCGTTTAATCCGGCATGAGAACTGTATGCTGTATTTGTCTGGTGTTGTATTTTGTCTATTTATTGTTTCATGTCAATGTACAGCACTTTGGTCAACCTGGTTGTTTTTAAATGTGCTTTAGAAATAAAGTTTGATTGATTGATTGATTGATTGAAGAGCACCGTGGCAGTGCCCAGGTGAACTTGCGACCCTCCGATTACCTAATGACTGAGCTCCTGCCACCCCCAAAATACTTTACCTTATTTGCCTTTAAGGGGTGGCAGTAGCTCAGTCTGTAGGGAGTTGGGTTGGGAACCGCAGGGTCACTGGTTCAAGTCCCCATATGGACCAAAAAGTACAGAGTGTGAATTGGTGGCTGGAGAGATGCCACTTCACCTCCTGGGCACTGCCAGGTGCTCTTGAGCAAGGCACCGTACCCCTTCCGACCGCTCAGGGCGCTGGTTCGGCTGGCAGCCCACTCACTCTGACATCTCTCCATTAGTGCATGTATAGGTCCTGAGCGTGTGTGTGTAGTTCAGGACTATGTGTGATAACTAACAAAGTGTGGACACAGAGTGTAAATTGTAATTTCCCCACTGGGGATCAATAAACAGATTAAAATTAAATTAAATGGGTGAAACAGCGCCTCTATGGGTTACAACGGTATGTACATGTTAGGCAATGAGAGCGGTGAAAAAGGGTAGTGCAGATTCGCAGTGTTTAAGCCATGGTTTTAGCTAGTAGCTAGCGTGAAAGTGTAGTGCAAGCAAATAGTGCAGGTGACACAGTGACACAGTTGATTTAATCAAACGGTAGGATGGATGGTCACCGTGAAGTGACCCCTTAAATGGGTGAAACAGCGCCTCTATGGGTGAAACAGCGCCTCTATGGGTTACAACGGCATGTACATGTTAGGCAATGAGAGCGGTGAAAAAGGGTAGTAGTGCAGGTGAAAGTGACACAGTTGATTAATCAAACGGTAGGATGGTCACCGTAAAGTCCCCGGTAAACGGTCTGGAAAAGCTACCGGGAAGCTGAGTCAGTTGCTTTCTAATAAATAAAACAAACAACCTCATTAGTAAAATAACAAAAACAAACGGGATATTTAGCCAACGATAGCTAGATTCGCAGTGTTTAAGCCATGGTTTTAGCTAGTAGCTAGCGTTAATTCAGGAGTTCCCGCCGCCAAAAAGCAGCAGGTTCAGCGGGACGTTGTGCTTTTGACCTCCGTGAAGGACTGGAGAACGGACTTTGTGAGTAAAATACAACCCTTCTGTCTATTTCTGTTGGGTTACTGCTGGATAAATGTCCCCCGCCGTGACTCTGTGTATTTACTGGCTGTATTTAAAACCCGCTACTGGCTCTGTGTATTTCCTGGCTCTGTGTTTTTAACGTTACTGGCTGCGTGTATTTCCTGGCACTCTATTTTTTTTTTTACTTTGACGGCTGTGTGTATTTACTGGCTCTATATTTTATACTTCGATGGCTGTGTGTATTTACTGGCTCTATATTTTATACTTCGATGGCTGTGTGTATTTACTGGCTCTAGATTTTATACTTTGATGGCTGTGTGTATTTACTGGCTCTGCATCTTTTTTTTTCTTTTCTTTTTTTTACTTTACTTTGACGGCTGTGTGTATTTACTGGCTCTATAGTTTTAACATTGATGGCTGTGTGTATTTACTTTCTCTATATTTGTTTAATTTTATACTTTGATGGCTGTGTGTATTTACTGGCTCTATATTTTATACTTTGATGTCTGTGTGTGTTTCCTGGCTCTATATTTGTTAACGTTAAGGCTGTGTGTATTTCCTGGCTCTATATTTTATAACGTTACTTTGATGGCTGTATTTCCTGGCTCTGTGTTTTTAACGTTGCTAGCTGTGTATTTGTGTTTACTGGCTCTCAGTGTGTTACTAGCTAGCTCGTCGCTGATGTAATGGATTGCTATGGAAGAAGTACTCATATATTTCACTTAAAGAGATATTTTGCTAATTTAAAGCCAGCTATGTGTGATGGCAGTGTTTCCGGGGACAGTCCCCGATTTTGGTGACCTGTCCCCGGCTGGATCTGTCCCCGGAAATGTCCCCGGTTTTCACTGTGAGTGACAGACTCGATACTGGAATGAAAGAAAACTCTGACCAAACGGAGCCGATCGAGCAGCGCTGCTCAGAGCTCAGAGATGTTTTAGAAAGCCGTATTTTACCATGCTAAAATCACTGATTATTTACATGGAGTCTGGTGGAGATATGCTGCTCTATACACGCTAAAATCACTGATTATTTACATGGAGTCTGGTGGAGATATGCTGCTCTATACACGCTAAAATCACTGATTATTTACATGGAGTCTGGTGGAGATATGCTGCTCGATACACGCTAAAATTACTGATTATTTACATGGAGTCTGGTGGAGATATGCTGCTCTATACATGCTAAAATCACTGATTATTTACATGGAGTCTGGTGGAGATATGCTGCTCTATACACGCTAAAATCACTGATTATTTACATGGAGTCTGGTGGGTTTAGAGAACACAATTTTGCAGACTTTTGTTTAAAAAATGATCTTAATCTTTAACAGAAAGGTCAGCCTCCTTAGAAATCCTTTCCATAATGTTATCAGACACTTAGAATATTAATCTGAGTCTGTCAGCAGCAAAACGAGCACTTTATGAACGTAAATACAAACTGGACAATTATCCCATTAACTTCCATTGTAGCTTGTTTCTCTGCTGCCGACTGCAGCGATCTCGTTTCATACTGCATCAATGTCAAAGGAAAATCTTTCCTTAATAGTTTATATTGTATCTGATACTCCGCTCTAGGTCTAGTGTCCCCGTTTTAAGTTTTACAAAAATTTAAAACATGACATGTTTTGGAGGTATTTACGCTTCTGAGCTGAAAATGTCCCTGGATTTTGTCTGAGGAATCTGGTCCACTTATTGCTATCTCCGCTGTACGCTACCTGAGTGCGTTTGAGCTTTACCATCCACAAGCGCCTCCCTTTCTGCTTAATAACTTCTGTAAAAGTTGGAAGTCGATTATATTCCAAATGTTTGTTCTCGGTCTGACCTATTGGTACAACCTAAAACACGCCAATAATGACCATTTTCCAAGACGAGGTTCGGGATCTACTTCAGTGCCTGTGCATTGTTGTGATGCGGAGTATCTCCAATGTGGCGACCTCCGGTCTCATGACGCGTCGTGAAAACCCTCTAAATGGACTTGTGCAATATCACAATCGCAGGGGGACGCAATGTACACTCACCAGCCACTTTATTAGGTACCCCATGCTAGTAACGGGTTGGACCCCCTTTTGCCTTCAGAACTGCCTCAATTCTTCGTGGCATAGATTCAACAAGGTGCTGGAAGCATTCCTCAGGGAGTTGGGTCCATATTGACATGATGGCATCACACAGTTGCCGCAGATTTGTCGGCTGCACATCCATGATGCGAATCTCCCGTTCCACCACATCCCAAAGATGCTCTATTGGATTGAGATCTGGTGACTGTGGAGGCCATTTGAGTACAGCGAACTCATTGTCATGTTCAAGAAACCAGTCTGAGATGATTCCAGCTTTATGACATGGCGCATTATCCTGCTGAAAGTAGCCATCAGAAGTTGGGTACATTGTGGTCATAAAGGGATGGACATGGTCAGCAACAATACTCAGGTAGGCTGTGGCGTTGCAACAATGGTCAATTGGTACCAAGGGGCCCAAAGAGTGCCAAGAAAATATTCCCCACACCATGACACCACCACCACCAGCCTGAACCGTTGATACAAGGCAGGATGGATCCATGCTTTTATGTTGTAGACGCCAAATTCTGACCCTACCATCCGAATGTCGCAGCAGAAATCGAGACTCATCAGACCAGGCAACGTTTTTCCAATCTTCTATTGTCCAATTTCGATGAGCTTGTGCAAATTGTAGCCTCAGTTTCCTGTTCTTAGCTGAAAGGAGTGGCACCCGGTGTGGTCTTCTGCTGCTGTAGCCCATCTGCCTCAAAGTTCGACGTACTGTGCGTTCAGAGATGCTCTTCTGCCCACCTTGGTTGTAACGGGTGGTAATTTGAGTCACTGTTGCCCTTCTATCAGCTCGAACCAGTCTGGCCATTCTCCTCTGACCTCTGGCATCAACAAGGCATTTCCGCCCACAGAACTGCCGCTCACTGGATGTTTTTTCTTTTTCGGACCATTCTCTGTAAACCCTAGAGATGGTTGTGCGTGAAAATCCCAGTAGATTAGCAGTTTCTGAAATACTCAGACCAGCCCTTCTGGCACCAACAATCATGCCACGTTCAAAGTCACTCAAATCACCTTTCTTCCCCATACTGATGCTCGGTTTGAACTGCAGGAGATTGTCTTGACCATGTCTACATGCCTAAATGCACTGAGTTGCCGCCATGTGATTGGCTGCTTAGAAATTAAGTGTTAACGAGCAGTTGGACAGGTGTACCTAATAAAGTGGCCGGTGAGTGTATATGTGTCAAACCATTGGGAATTAAGTATTGTGGTGCTTGTTGGCTTCTTTTTTAAATGTGTCGCGTTTTCAACGTTATTTTTTTTATTTTTTTCTCGCATTTTATGACATAAAGCCTTACGAAGTCAGCAAAACAAGTTCCTTAGCCATCGTTGAGTTTAGCAAATGAAGCAAAAGAAAGATGACATTTTAAAAGCAGGTACCACACACTCACAACAAGTGAGTGTCTCATAATAGCAGTTTGAATGGTTGCCGTTTGTTGATTTTTGTCCCAGCGCACAACTAGACGCCGGGGCCAAATCTATTGTGACCCTAAATTGATATGCGTATCAAACTTTTCAAGGGGCCGGATTTTGCCCACGGGCCTCGAGTTTGACACCTGTACTTTAATGAATGTGTGATTTGCACCTTTATGTCAGAGAACAAGTTGATTAACATGTTGTAGTTTTCAGGTGGTACAGAATGATTTAATTTAGTCAGGTTTTTGTTAAACTCCGGTGTATTAAGTTCTCTCATGTTCCTCTAAAGGCCCTTTAGTTACCCCCCCCACAAGCACCCGTTTCCCACCAGGACTCATTCATCTTCATCACTTAGACACGTCGTTTCCACACAAACACATTCAGCTTTATAAATCATACGATGATGTTTTGTCTCTGCTCGTTTAGGCTAACAGGTTTGGGGGGGGGAGGGGGGTAGACATTAAGTTACAGGTTACTTCCTGTGGCCCCTGGCCCTCGAGAACAGCTGAAATTCCCCCAATTATCACAGTGTCACAGACTTAAAGTTTACGCTTCAGGCCTGCAGAGGTGTTTTCAGTCAGAGACCTGCCATTATAAGGCTTAGGTGCAGAACCCGAGCTTCAGATCCGATTAATGTAGTATGTCCCCGGTGGACTTCTTTAGCAAGGTTTGTCTTTATGCTTTTTGAGTGTTTTTTATTTATCTGGTCGAGCTTTTAACAATGTTTGAGACACAGATATGGGGCAGTGTTTCAGCTAATATCTGCTCTAGATTTAACGTTTGAGACACAGATATGGGGCAGTGTTTCAGCTCCCTGCTCTAGCTTTATATATATCTGCTATAGATACTCACGCTGTTTATTTGGTTGCCATGTCTTTGTGTGTGATGACGTCCTGTTACAAAGGGGAGAGAGAGCCCATGTTACACACAGCATTCTGGGATGGGAGAAAAACGCGTTCTGGTTTATCGGCATTTCTTTAAATCAATCACAATCGTCTTGGGCGGAGGTAAGCACCGGACGCAATAATGGTGCCGCTGCAAAATAGCCTCTGGAAGGAACTTGTTTTAGTAAAATATGTGTACGTTCAAAAGTAGTGTAAGTCGTGCAACAGAAAACTCAGATTGGACAGATAGTCTAGCTAGCTGTCTGGATTTACCCTGCAGAGATCTGAGGACCAGGTAACCATAGTCCTCAGATTGGACAGATGGTCTAGCTAGCTGTCTGGATTTACCCTGCAGAGATCTGAGGACCAGGGTAAACATAGTCCTCAGATTGGACAGATAGTCTAGCTAGCTGTCTGGATTTACCCTGCAGAGATCTGAGGACCAGGTAACCATAGTCCTCAGATTGGACAGATAGTCTAGCTAGCTGTCTGGATTTACCCTGCAGAGACCTGAGGACAAGGTAACCATAGTCATCAGAAATCAGCCGCAGGTTAGAACGCTAACACACAGACAGAGGAAGGGGACGGGACATCCGGCGGCACCGGGGCGATCCCCTAAAAGAAACGTCAGTGGGTGTAATAACGACATTACTTTTCATAAATTACTTTTCATAAATAGCTGTGGTGATCATAAGGCTAAAATAATGTGAAAAATATCATATTTTGTTGGTCTTGAGGAAGGACCCCTAAACCCCCCCCCCCCTGCAAATACATTCACTGAAGTCCTAAGTCTAAAATAACTGCAGTCACTCATAAACCAGAGAATTGTGCAGTAACAATCAGCTTAATGCTCAAAGAAATTTATTGTATCTTGTCAACATTTCTGTCCATTTTCACACGCTCCCTCTCCCTTTCTCACTTCTCAAATCTCTCTCTCGCTCTCTCTCTCTCCCCCACTTTATGGGGAGCAACAGTAAGCAGGTCAAAGGTCAGAGCCCACTGCCTTTCATCCAGATATTGCAGATATTCCTGGGTTTCCATTCAGTCCACCAATGCTGTAAAGAAACCTCCAATTAACTGAAGTGTAAATTCCTGCAGAAAGCAGCTCCGCGGCCTCAGAACGTCTCTCTTCACCCGGGATGCTATTTAAAGGAGGAATCTGGTCCGGGGCTTAGAGGGCGTCCATAGCTCGCATTCCCAACCAGAGGCGCTCAAGTCTTCAGGCGTTATTTTGGGAACACACGGTTATCCTGACTCCTCGTCGCAACGCTCGGACTCTTGTTTCAGTGAAGCGATTCTCCCACACTTCCTGTTGTTAAGTCAAAAGTGTCTCCTGCTAATATTAAGCTTTGTGCCACACAGGCTGCAAATAACCATTTGTGCAGAGACTTATTAATAACCTGATTTTTTTTTTTTTTTTTTTTTTCAACTGGAAAATCAGTTCTACCAACTGTTGTTCTCAATGCACCACCTCCAAATATTCACTTCTAAAAATTCTGGTAACATGTTTTATTTGGATGGAAACATGTCCAATGACGGTTGAAAGTTGGTTTTGCAGTCGTTTGCTGGTAGAGTTGTCAGAACATTGTCTTTACTAGAGCCCGACTGATGAAGGATTTTTAAGACCGATATGAATATTTGGTTATTTAAAAATAACCAGATATATGCAGATATATCGGCCGATATACTGTACTATTAAAAAAAAATAAATAAAAAAAAAAAAAAAAAAAATCCAGAAACGCTTTGCAAAACAGATTTCACTAACATTAGTTATTTGTAGTTATTAATGAGTTCTCACTAAAATAATATAATAATAATAATTTGCTTTATAGTTACAACAGAACAGACAGATCAAAATATGTTAAAGTTCTGATAGATAAAATGTATAAAAATACAAACGTAAGATATAAAGTCCTTTGAACAAAAACACAAAAAAACAAAAATCAGTGTTGCTAACAGGGACGTTGTAGAGCGTCCTCTGGTGGACAGACGATGCAACGCCATCACTAACAGGGACATTGTAGAGCGTCCTCTGGTGGCCATCACTAACAGGGACGTTGTAGAGCGTCCTCTGGTGGACAGACGATGCAACGCCATCACTAACAGGGGTACGTCCTTGTGGACAGATGCAACGCCATCACTAACAGGGACCGTCCTCTGGTGGACAGACTATGCAACGCCATCACTAACAGGGACAGAGCGCCCCCTCTGGTGGACAGACTATGCCATCACTAACAGGGGCGCCCTCTGGTGGACAGACTATGCAATGCCATCACTAACAGGGACGTTGTAGAGCGTCCTCTGGTGGACAGACTATGCAACGCCATCACTAACAGGGACAGCGTCCTCTGGTGGACAGAATGCGCCATCACTAACAGGGAAGTTGTAGAGCGTCCTCTGGTGGACAGACTATGCAACGCCATCACTTATTTTAGAGCGTCCTCTGGTGGACAGACTATGCAACGCCATCACTAACAGGGACGTTGTAGAGCGTCCTCTGGTGGACAGACTATGCAACAACAACGCTCATAACACAGTTGACTGTCTGTTTTTATTTTTTAAATATTCATTCATCAGAATCATTAAAATGAATATTTAAAAAAAAAAATGCTGGTACCGATATATTGGGGAATGTCTAATATTGTCCCACCCATATATCGGTCAAGCTCTAGTCCTGGGCGGGTCTCAATCTCCCTGGACCCAAGGTTAACCCGGGAAGCCCGGTGGGTTATTTTGGTGCTACTTAAATTCCTGCGTGGCCCTCTGGTCACAGACGTGCAGTATGTGCTTTAGTATGTACTGTTTGTGTGTGTGTGTGTGTACATGTGTGTTACTAAAGGAGAAATGCAGCTTCCTGTCCTCTCCTTCAGCAGACATCTTCCTCTGACGCTACCAGCTGCAACCTAAACAAGGTTTCATCCTAATCCAGCAGGTCAGCGCTCACTTCCTCAGGCTCTGGGAGTTCACCCACCTGCAGCAGGGTTTACAGTCAGGTTGATGTATTCATCAGGCCTTTAAAAGTGCTCATTCAAGACTAAAACCCAAATTTGGGATGTTGTAATGGGAATTTTTTTGGGGTTTGTCTCCTCTCAGTTCCAGCAACAGAGCAATTAAAAGTGCTTCACACAAAAACAGTTAAAAAAACAACAAAATTAAAACAGATAAAACAACAGCTCTACTCACTCTCTGGTTTTTGGGTTAATTCACTTTTACTCTCAGGCAACAATGTTAATACGAATGACTTACTTCCGAACGCCACACACACACACACCGCCACAGAAAAGTCTTCCAAGATGGCCGACCTGTCAGCAGGCGTCTGGCCTCCTTTCTGAGTGCTTTGGGCTGTAAGAGGAGAAAACTGGCCCCCCTCCGCGATGAAAAGCTCATTTAAAGCTCCGGGGTGCGATACATATGGCCGCTCCATTTTTAAGAATCTCTCTTTTAACACTTGGCCCAGGAGTGCGAGGGAACGAGCGCTGCCTTGCAAGCTCGGGATCGGGTTATAAATGGCTCCCAGGGGCCCGCTTCCTACTGATGAGGTCCAAACTCTGCCGAGGGGGCTGCTGGTCCGGCTGGGGCGGGGCACCCCTGGGACGGTGAAGAGCTGAAACCCAAGCATCATTGAATGTTTCATCGGCTGCAGACGGTCACCGCTGTTTGGGAAACGTGATAGTTTAGTGTCAAACAGTGGACTGGAGACGTGGACGAGGTTGCCAAGTTCAACGTCAAACATGGCCAGCAGCAAATAAGTCACCATTCGATGTTTACTGCTTTCTTACCAACCCAGGAGAGATTCAGGGGTCTTTAGGTCCCGATTTCACCACAAGACTTTCATTCACCTAAGACTAAGTAGACTAGTAAACTCAACTTCACTAAGGGCTAGAGCCCGACTGATATATATCGGCCGATATTCGGCATAAATATCCTGTATCGGTCGGGCTCTACTAAGGGCCACGATGCCTATAAGTGAATAATCTATAATATTCTGAATCAGAAATACTTTATTGATCCCAGAAGGGAAACTCTGTGTTGCAGTTGCACAAATAGTAGAAATATCAGAGGAGAAATCTAAATAAAGAGATAAAAGGATTGTGGATATGGGGACAACATGGGGACAACATGGGGACAACATGAGGACAACATGGGGGTTAAGAACAATTACCAGCTGTTTAAGCTATAGAATATTCAGTTGAAATAGTTCTAGTTGAATAACGCCAACATGATTCGGAAAAATAAAATCCCACTGATTGATGCTGATCTTTTGTAACCATGACAACGAGTAGGTGAAGTGTCTCGCAGCGACGAGCCTTTGTAACTTCCTGACCGGTTTGGATTAGCTTCGCCAACAGACTCGTTTGTTGATGGACTCGGGAACACTGCCTCTGTCCTCGGTGTCCGTGACCTTCTGCCTGGACCTGAACTCTGTTTTGGCTTCACAGCGTTGGTACTGCAGAGACAGCTGGAATACACACACACAAAACACGCTTCTGGCGTGACTCGCTCGCTGACCAGGAAGGAAAAAAAAGACCACCACGGGGTCACTCATCTCAATTCATTTTTAAAGGTGCTCTAATTTATTATAATGTTTATTAATTTACAATTTACTAGGGCTGTAACCTCCCAGTGGACTGGTCCATTTATTGGTCGATACGTTCTGGCTCGACCAAAATTCTGATTGGTCGATTTTTTTGCCGCGTTATTTCATCAGGTGGAAGCATGGACCGTTACGGTCTATGGGTGGAAAGCACTAACTGCTAATGGGGGTGTTTACAGAGCACCCCTGTTTCACAGGTAACAGGCTGTCTTCAGAACACCCCCCTTGTTTTCACCTTTTTTGGATTAGCCCGACCCAGCGGAGACAGATTGAAGAAAGAACTAGAAAGCCTTCGTCTGATGGTTTGCTGAATATTTATGTCACTGTGTGTTTAGTTTCCAGTCAGTCCTCCTCTACCATGTCCAAGACATCGGCAGTGTGGCAGCATTTTACAAAAATACATAACGGGAAAAAGTCAAATGCAAAGTTTGCAAGCAACAGTTAGCATATCGCAGCTGGACTACAAACATGGCGTCTCACCTAAAATCGGTAAGCTAACCTGTCTGCGTTAGGTTGCCCTGTCTGTTTGGAGTAGGCTGTATGAACATATCAGAGTCGGCATATTTCATAGTCTAATAATCGTTTATAACTACCTGCGCACCCACCCGCAACCACGGTAGCGTTCCCCAGACTCCCCCAGACCCCCCCGGGACCCCCCCAGACTTCCCCCAGACCACGCTGGATGTTAAGCCTCTATCATCCAAACGCTAAAATAATACCACGGAAGGAGTTGTGGACTTTCTGTCTCAGGATACGAGGCTGATGCAGCGCTGTCAGAGCCGACAGACGAGTCATTTCACTGCAAAATAATTAGGTCCAAAACTATGTAATATACTGCAAATAGCCTACAAGGACAAGTACTGCAGTACAGGACAGTACAGGTAATTAATCTAGCATTTTTTTCCGCCCCCAGTCGATTTTTTTAGTTTAATCACTCCACACAGGCCTGAAATACACACACACACATGCTCAGGTACTATTCATGCACTAATGGAGAGATGACAGAGTGAGTGGGCTACCTGAGCGGATGGGGGGGTACGGTGCCTTGCTCAAGAGCACCTGGCAGCGCCCAGGAGGTGAATGCCTCCAGCTGCCAATCCACACTGTTGTTGGGTCTGTACTGGGACTTGAACCACCTACCCTCCGGTTACCAACCCCCTATGGACTGAGCTACTGCTCCATATACTGGTATTAATATCCCGTGTGATATGAATTTTTCATATACGTACTACGAGAGCACAGCTGCCTAAGTAACCTGCGAGTGCATTGAGAACAGAAGCCCTGTTAACTGCGTAGTCAATGCTAGTAAGTTTAGGATCCATTTTAAAATGTGTTAATTTGCTTTTAAGGCCTTGAGTGGTCTTGGCCCGCCCTACTGTTACGACCTGGCCCGTTGTAATGATGGGCGTCACATAAAAAGTATGAAGGTGGAGGAACCAATATAAAAAGGAGACGAGGTCACGGGAAAAAAGAGGATTTTTAATTAACACAATAGCACCAAACACAAAAAGAGCGAAGGGGTGCTGCCTATATAAACTAAGATATTCCAAACAAAACTAAAAGAGCACAGCACCTATTAGCTTGCCAAATTATAACACATGTAGAATATAACCCGAAACAAAGACTTAAAAGATGTACTCATCATTGCACGCTGTATGGACTGGTAGGCTGGCCGTCATTAAGTCTACGCAGACAACTTCATTTGTATATTTTTCTGTACAAGGCCATGTTGGGTGAACTGCCGGCGTATTTATGTAATCTCCTCACGCTGAACTCCAGCTGTTTCCATCTCCGGTCCACCAGGTGGCGCTCTTACCAGGTACCGAGGGTTTTTACTGAGCTGGGGAAGAAAGCCTTCTCTTACTTCGCTCCCTGGTCTTGGAATAACTTGCAAAACTTGCTCCATCTAAATGATCGAGTCCCATTAAATGAATTTAAGGCCATGTTTAAATGCCATGTAACTCAGAAATGCAACTGCCCCATGTGACCTAATCCTTTCCTCTGTGTGTGATTTTGACTCTGCAGTATTTCTGTGTATATTGTAACCGGTGTGCCGTCTCGGCCAGGGGTCCCTCGAAAAAGAGATTTCAATCTCAAGGGACTTCCTGGTTAAATAAAGGTTAAATAAAAATAAATAACCACTAGAACGGTCATTTTGACCGTTTTTGAAATTTATATAGGCCTATGTAATAACTTTGCTGGATTAAAAAAATACAATCCTGCTGGTACCTGACTTTTCCTAAAAGGCTCTGGATTTTAATTTAAAATATTTTTTTATATACATTACACACTACGCAAAGAAAATACCTACTTTTACCTATTTTCATATTGACCGCTCGGATTTTCGCGGTATTGTTTTTAATCTTTCGCGCGGTTGAAGATGCATCTTGGTTGCTTAGTTACTATCGGCGTCTCTGCCAGAGAAACATCATAAGCGGTCTCGAGTAACAAGTGTAGGCAGAGTCGGTAACGCAGGCTACCACCATGAATACGGCGTGGATGGACTCGGCGTGGATGGACTCATACATCCTCAAACTGGCTGGGAATGCACACATCCTCTCCAAGGAGGGCACCTGCAGTGAAATTGTCCGGTTGAAGTTCAGGCAGCAACTGGCAGAGGAGCTGAGAGGCGTGTTTAGAGAGGAGAAAAGGGGGCGGGGCACCACAGCAGACACCAACACGGAGGCAGTGACCGGTTAGGCTAGGTTATAAATGTTCAAAGAAGATACTTTTAGGTGTTATTTGCATGTTATAAGTTATGTTGAATGAATTTACACACCATATTTTTCACATGTGAATAAAATAATTACGTTTTACTACGCCATGATATGAATTATTGAAACACCTGGGAAACTCAAGTGTATAATTAAACTCGTTAAATTGTACATTTTGGTGTTATTTCGTTTTTCTAAAGATATCCTAACACAATACCTGCATTAATATTGCAATGAGGTATTTATCATGACAGATAATAGAGGTTGGAATCTGGCGGTCAAAGTGGCCGCTCACGGCAGTTCTAGTGTTAAGCACAACAGGCTCTAACTAGTAACTCTTAACAGTTTTTAACAGCTTTTAACAACAGGGTAGCTAGCTGGACCGCATGGCGGACTGATCTTTACATTCAGCCCAGACTGATGAATCCAAGCGCAGTTTGAACCCTCACTGGGCTGGTTGCAGGAAGGTGATTGGCAGGATCCACAGCAGCCGCGCCAATCAACATCAAGGCCTGGAACAGGGAAGTGGGCGGAGCCACCAATCAATCAAAATGTATTTATATAGCACTTTACAACTACAAGCAGGTATCCAAAGTGCTTAACAAAATAAGTAAAATCACAACATACAATAGTTAGAGTGAAATTAGAAAACAGTAAAATCAGAAAAGGTTACAAAAGAAACCTCAGGAAATTGTCACACCGCTGTTACGTATTAAAAAGCAAGACTAAACAGATATGTTTTGAGTTTGGACCTGAAAAGAGCGACATCTGTAACAGTATGTATATCAGGGGGGGGTAACTTGTTCCAGAGTCTCGGGGCAGAAACTGCAAAAGCCTGACCCCCCCCACCGTTTATACCTGGACCTTGGGACTTGGGACTTCTAAAACCAGCTGGTTTGAAGACCGCAATGGCCTCATGTTGTGCTCCTGTCCACAGTTAAAATTTCAGACAAATACTCTCATGCGAGACCGTTTAAATCCCCATGTTAAAAACAGACAATAAAATCCTAAAATCGATTCCCACCGGGAGCCCATGCAGGGTGTAGAGAACGGGCGGGATGTGTGCACGTCTAGATGTATTTGTTAAAAAGCGAGCAGCAGCATTTTGAACAAGTTGAAGACGTGAGATGGAGGTCTGATCCAGACCAACATAGAGGGCATTACAGTAGTCCAACCTGGAACTGATAAAAGCATGAATGGCCTTTTCTAGGTCACCGCGCAGGCCAATCCTCTCCGGGCAACCACACAGCCAAATTTACATACACAAACACAAGAAGCCTAAACTAACCTAAAAGGCAGCGGCCGTAACACCGACCTCGCTGAGCTTATACGCCCCGACGGGCGCTCTCAGGTCAGGTGATCAGCTGCTCCCGAGTGAAGCTCCGACGGGACCGGGTCTTTGCGGTGTCGGGTCCAACATTGTGTAATGATCTGCCTCTGCACGTTAAACAGGCCTCTTCTTCTTCTGTTTTTAAGTCACGTCTTAAAACCCTCCTCTTCTGTGGCCTTTGACACCTAGAAAGATGTCGACTTCATTTACTGCATTTAATTAAGTAGTTTAATTGCTTTCATTGCGCAGGTATTATTTTTACTCGTTATAATGTTGTTTTTTTTGTATTTTTGTATTTTTCTGTACAGTACTTTGGTCAACTTTGGTTGTTTTTAACAAATAAAGTTGGATTGGATTGGACATAACGTCATCACAAGGCTTATTATTTAAAGCACAGACGAAGAATTCGATGTAATGACCTTAATCTCCGTTGGGCGGAAGGTCATTAACAATGCTTTGACTGCTGAACTTCAACTTAGCAATGAAATCTCCAAAATCTTGAGTCTCCCTTTTTTTTTTTTTTCACAGAACGACCCCCACCCCCCCTCCACCCCCTGATTCTGGGACTTCCTGGTCAGAAAGTCATTTGTCAGTATTAAGGTGGATCATGTCGGGAGCCCCCTTAGGTACCGAGGTTAGGACACAGCAGTTGAGTAAACACGGAGTCGGGGTATCACGTTCCGCCCGGCTGCTCGCCTCACCTCAGGGTAAACAGAGGCCGCGGCCGCGCTCGCCACTCAGGTATCAAACAACCGGCCACTTACGCTCAGAAAGCCCCTCGTCCCTGTCTGACTGAGGGAGGGCCGGGCGGGGAGGAGACGCTCAGCTGTTCATGTCTCCTCTTTGTAAATCGTCATATCTGGTGTCCCGTCTGAGTGGGTTAGGGTTAGTTTAACTGCGGGTTGCCCACGGTGACCCCCAAAACACCAACTCGCTCTGCCTGGGGCAGTTCTGTCGGTCTGATTAACCCTCATGTTGTCCTTGGGTCAAATTGACCCGTTTTCACTTAGTTAAATTTTATTAATGTCTCACAACATGGGCCGTTGAAATAATGTCAACATTAAAAAAAAAAAAACAATAAAAAAAAGCATCCACAACATTAAAAAAAGTGGCAAAAATGACAAATAATAATAATAATGTTGAAGAAAAGGGACCAAAACGTTTTTTTTTTTTTTTTTGTGGTTGATGGGAAGAAAACACCCCAAAAAAATTAAAAAAAACTCCCCAAAAAATTCAATGAAAGTAATCATTAATTTTACCTGAAGAATGTTGTATGAAATCATCCATGTTATGTCATTTTTGGGCAATTTGGGTGAAATAAATCAATATTTCTGATATGAAACACTTAGAAACGGGTCAGTTTGACCCGAGGACAACACGAGGGTTAAAACTAGGACCGGGTACTGTTTCAAGTTCCTATACCGGGACCCATCCTGTGACTTTGATACCGGTCCATGAACGATATACCCATCAGGGTTTTTCCTGACTCAGAATGGGCCTTTTGGGGGGGGGGGGGACTGTGCAAGACAGTAAGCATTAAGTGTTTGCGGACAGTTTTACCTTAAAGGAAATCTACATGCCTGGTTTTTACCTTAATTTTTATTTTGATTATTTTTTGGGGCATTTTTAGGCTTTTATTCCCACAGGACAGATGAAGACATGAAAGGGGGGGGGGGGATGACATGCAGCAAAGGGTCGCAGGTCAGAGCTGAACCTCATGTTGTCTTCATGTTGCCTGCTGTTGTCTTCATGTTGTCTTCATGTTGTCTTTTTCATGTTGTCTTCATGTTGCCAGCATGTTGCCCTCATGTTGGTTCAAATGTTGTCTTCATGTTGTCCTCATGTTGTCTTGTTGGCCATTTAAAGCCATGTTGACCACTATGTTGTTCATGTAGTTTGCATGTTGCCCATATTCATGTTGTCAATGCCAACATGTTGACATGTTGTTGTCCTCATGTTGTCTTCATGTTTTTCATGTTGTCCGAGAAAATGTTGCCCAGACATGTTGGAGCATTTTGACCGGCATGTAGTCCTCATGTTGTCCTCATGTTCCGGCACTCATGTTGTCCCATGTTTCTTCATGTTGCCCTCATGTCATGTTGCCCCTCATGTTGTCGGAGACATGTTGTCTTCATGTTGCCCTCATGTTGCCTTCAAAAACATAAACAAATGTTGTCCTCATGTTGTCTCATGTTGTCTTCATGTTGACATGATTTTCATGTTGCCCTACATGTTGTTTCATGTTGTGGTCACATGTCTTCATGGCCAACATGTTGTCTTCATGTTGCCCTCATGTGTATTTGAACCATGTTGACATGTTGTCTTCATGTTGCATGCGTCATCATGAAATGTTGCCCTCATGTTGTCAAATGTTGTCTTCATGTTGCCCCAGCAGCCGGCATGTTGAGGTTCATGTTGTCCCAACATGTTGTCCTCATGTTGTCCTCATGATGTGTCTTCATGTTGCCGGCACCAAAGAGTTAAAGTTTTATTCCCTCATGGACAGATGAAGACATGTTGCCTTCCCTCAGGGGAATGACATGATGACATGCAGCAAAGGGTCGCAGGTCAGAGCTGTGGCCGCTGCGTCACGGAGCAAACCTCCACATATGTGCGCCCGCTCTACCAACTGAGCTAACCTGGCCACTACATGCCTGTTATTTCTGTCATTTGGTAAACAAATATGTCGATGAAGAGGCTTGTGAGGCCGTAAACTGTCACAAACTGCTGTAAAAACCCTGATCGAGACGCAGACTGTGAATGCGCTGTATACATGTCCGAAGAAGGCTTCTAAAACGTGAATACTAAAAGCGTTATCCCAAATCAAGGGGCACCTACTCACTTTTCCAAGCCAACACAGATGGCAGGTCCTAAAAGTATTCTTAAACTTAAATCATAACCATTTATTTATCTGTATAACAATTAAGTGAATACATATTTTAAGAAAAACTCTTGACTTTGTTTTTGTTTTGCCAGATGAGAATAATTCGTTCGATCGTTGAGTGCTAATTAGGGATGTGGAGCGTGGTTACAGATCTTCGACACCACCTATGTGGTCAGACACTAGTGGCAGCAAGGGATGACCACGGTTCCCTCGGTTTGGGGAAGAGTTAGATGCGCGTATTTGGCACAGGGGTTTAGATGTCTTTCCTCAAAGAAAATTTGATGTTTTTCAATTAAAAAAAAAAGCAATTTGACACCACATTGGTCCATTATTATCACCCTATCCGTGTCTAAAAAGGTGGAAAAGCTAGAAACGATAAAATAACTCAACAAACCTAAAGACAAAACTTATTGAAGAAGTCCAACTACAATCATTAGATCTCAGAAAAGTCAGCTATTTAATTTGGTGCTGTTTCTCCCCGCTTTTCAAAGTCATTTAGCTTAGGTGCTGACAAAAATGGCTCGAAGAAGAATTACAATGGCGGGGGAAAACCCTGGATGAAAGATTTGTTGTTGTAGTGGGCGCAAAGTGACCCAAGGTGGACTGGTTTTTACCTTCAGCCCATCTGACACCTAATATGTCTTTTCCACCAAGGCTAACCAGGTGCTGGTTCTGGTGCTATAGCCAGTTTGGTGCTGGTTCTACTCGCCAATGATCTCTAGACCAGCGCTGAGTTGGAACCCGTTTTCTGGGCCCAGAACCAGGTTTATCTGTGTGGAAAAGCAAAGCAAACCGGTTCAATATTTGGCACTGACTCCGAACCAGCACCAGAACCGCCTTGGTGGAAAAGACATATAAGAAGTCCTCAGTCCAGATCTCAGATCAGTGTTTTCTGTTTGATTTTGACGCACTGATCATCGGTTGCTGCTGATGTTGGGGCTGTGGCCTTGACCCCAGCCTGACCCCCGCCCCGCCCTGTCTAGTTAGTGTTGGGTTTCTCTGTCCAGCTACTGCAGAAGCAGCAGAGCATGCTGGGAGAGCGGGGGAGAACCAGGTGGAGTGTCTCACTCTGTCTCATTGCAGAGGAAAAAAAAAAGGAAGACAATCCTTAACCCTCATGTTGCCCTTGGGGTCAAATTTGACCCATTTTAAGTTAATTGTTGTTTTCTTTGTCACAAAAAAATTGGTCATCGAAATAAGCGCTACATTAAAAATATCAAAAAACTTAGGAAATAAACACCAAAAACATCTAAACAGCATCCACAACATTGTAAAAGTGACAAGAATGAAGGAAAAAGCAATAGTAATGTTGAAAAAGTGACCAAAACAGGTTTTTCTTTTTATGGTTGATGGGAAGACAACACAAGGGTTAAAGAGTGACTTTATGAAACCTTTAACTGCCCAGAGCTTTTAAAGCGTATTCAATTTGGCTGTGCTCATCTAGATAAAGGTCAAAGGTCACTGTTGATGAAAAGTCGATTAGTCTGTGGTTAATTTTCTGGATGAATGGATCATGTGCTCGCTCTATCAAATGTTAGAAAATGGTGAGAAAGGGGTCTATGCAGCGGCTGAATCGGTCTTAAAGCCCATGTTGCAGGTTAACCACCACTGTTGATTATTGGGTACAAAAAACACTCAAGATATGTATATCATTTTTAAAAATGTCTCCAAATAGTGTTAAGTTAGTTTTTGGTCATTTTTGGTGTTCGCGGGTTTATGAAGGTAATTCGGCGATGACGTCATCGTGGGGAGTTAAGTCTCAGCCTGGCACTAGAACTACGGAGACTGACTGGGATGTGGGCGAGGTGGAAAGGCCAGCAGCCGAATAATTACCAACCTACCAGACGTGAGAGGGCAAATGAGGAATTGTCAAGATTGTGAGGAAGTCTCCTTATTTTATCTCCTTCATTTATCTCCTTTATTTAGCAACGCAGCAGTGCATACAATGACTTTACTTTACAGTGAATAGCACCGAGTGAACGTCAACGTTTTCTTTCGATCTAGTGACAGGGATCCTGTCGTTAGTTCAGATAAGTACTGGTACACTTATCTAGATATAGGAATAGAAGGCATCCCCGAGTGTTATTTCTAAGTGTTTACCTCTTCCTCCGGTGAAAACATGTCGCTGTTTGGCCGGTGCTTGTGTGTGTGGCGGCGAAGCTGCGGTGGAGAGCGGGTGCTGTAGGGGAGTGAGTCTCCGGTCGGGGAGTGATCCGCCTTTTCCGGTCGGGAGTGAACGGTCGGGAGTGATCCGCCGGTCGGGATGTCCGCCGGTCGGGGAGCGAGTATCGGGAGTGATCCGCCGGTCGGGGAGCGAGCCTCTTTCGGGAGTGATACGCCGGTCGGGAGTGATCCGCCGGTCGGGAGCGAGCCTCGGGGCAGTGATCCGCCGGTCGGGAGCGAGCCTCCGGTCGGGAGTGATTTAGGCGGTCGGGAGTGATCCCATGGTCGGGAGCGAGCCTGCGGTCGGGGGAGTGATCCGGTGGGGAGCGAGCCTCCGGTCGGGGGAGTGATACGCCTTTGGTCGGGAGTGATCCGCCGGTCGGGGAGCGAGCCTCCGGTCGGGGAGTGATACGCCGGTCGGGGAGCGAGCCCCGCAATCAGCTGATCTGAAGATGTCTAAATCCGTTTGTGACATTTCAGGCAGGATCCTGGTCCTCCCCAACCAGCAGCACCAGGATTGTAATTGTTTATATTTCAAACATCACTGCAGGTTGATTGTGGGCGACAACGCGGTCGTGTTAGCTTACCGAAACTCTACTGCCGAAGTTGCTGGCTGGCTACGCGACGTTAGCTATATCCGCTAGCATCCGTACATAGCCAGTTAGCTTTGTGTGTAACGTAACCCACCCATCTCGTAGGAGCAAAGCTTACTTTTTCATTCAATACAATTATGGTACAAAAGGTGCACTAATGCCACATGTATGATGTTGACAACATGGACGCATATAGGCAACACCAAAGGCAGTCGTAATATTTACCTAGCAGGCTAGGCTAACGCTGTTGTGCTAATGTCCAGCGGCGCAGCGTTAGCTAGCAGTCTAAACTTGTGAAAAGCCGAACAACATCCCCGTTTAAGCTGTGTTTCACTTTCCCTCCAATATCATTATAAATATAATAAAGTCACATGGACTCAATCGAGACCATAGACTGTTAATATTAAAGACCAGAAGCCACATTAGACCAGACCAGTGGTAATTACAACGCAGGCTGCTCTGTTATCTCCCTAATGTGACGTCATGCAATGCATTGTGGGGGGAAAATGAAACACTGTAAAATTGTGCCCATTTTTCGATATATATTCAGTTTTGCGATATCCAACACCATCAAAAACAATGGATAACAGTTCAAATATTTACTACCAACAAGCAAATTGCACAAATTCGTTGTAAAATTAAACCTGCAACATGGACTTTAATGTCAGATCAACGGCCGGTTTAAAAGCTTCTCCGTCCGCTTTTGAGAAGCGGAAGCTGACAAATGTCCCAGAATGCATTGCACAGCTGCTCCTGTAGAAATAAATGCAAAGCGCGGATCTGACAGTGGACGTACTCCGCAGACAGGCAGCTGGTCTCCACGGCGTTTAAGTGAGCATCATGCAGCGATGACTGGCACCAAAACCACTCGGTATCGGTGCTTGTGTGACTATCTGGCGTGTGGGTGCCGCCTTCTTAGTCTTCTTCTTCTCCTTCTCCGCTGCGAGCTAATGCTCTGCTGGGTGACGAGTCTCCAACGATTGTTTTGCTTATAGTAACGTGCACGGTTGCCTGCCAATTGGAAGGTTGGTGGTTCAATCCCTGGCCCTGCAGTCCCATTTCGAAGTGTCACTGAACCCCAAGTTCCCCCTGATGCTGTGCATCGGAGTGAAAATGTGTGTGAATGGTTTCTGTATGATGTAAAAGTGCTTTGAGTAGTTGTTATATAAATACAGTACTTTTACTTCACATGAACAGGCAGTCAGCCATGTTGCTCTCGGCCGAGTATTTAACTATATACAGTATGTATGTGTGTGTGTGTGTGTGTGGTAGTTTATCGGCAGCTTGAAGACATTATTGCCAATTACCCGATCACGCGACCAATAATGATTGCCGGTCGATCAATCTGGGGTTTAGCCCGACTGATATTAGGCGTTTCCTGGTATCGGCATTTATAATGGCCGATTAAAAACAAAATATATATATATATATATATATATATATATATATATATATATATATATATATATATATATATATATATACTCTACCGGTCAAAAGTTTGGGGTCACATCACGGCGGCTGCATCACTGGTTTCTCTTTATATACAAGACGATCCTGGGCAAGACACCTCCCTGTTTGTCATCTCTTCTTCATGCCGTTCATAACACCTATCACACAAGATCGAGTAATTTGATTAAATTTAGTACCCCTCCTACTTCTACTACCTTTAGATGTAATGCCTTCCGTTTTGCAGCAGTACAGAACTGGAACATACTACAAAATACCCTGAAACTTACATCTCTGATCCCAATCTCCACCTTTAAGCAAAACCTTAGAAATTACATTGTTGACTCTTGTTCCTGCTGACAATCATGAACCATATTTATACACACATATTTAAGCATTTTATTTCTTTGTTGACTGCATTTTTTAAATTTAATTCGGTTGCTTGTTCTGTGTGTCATGTGTTAGACTATGGAAAGTTGTACAGTATGTTCCTATTTATTCTGTAGCCTCTTGGCCAGGTCATGTTTGTAAATGACAAGTGGTTCTCAAACAGTTTACCTGGATAAATAAAGGTTAAATAAAAATAAAATACATAAATAAACATAGAAATTCCCATTGCACTCCATTGTAGACAGAATGCCAGCTGAGATCAGTTGCATTGTTTTTTTAACCAGGGCAGTAATCAGATTACATTATGTGCTTACATAATAGTAAAATGGTTCTCCAATGTTTTTCTAGTTGTTTATTTTTAAATGATAGATTAGTACACAGAATGTGCCTTTGGAACATTGGATGAATGGTTGCTGGTAATGGGCAATGTAGATATTGCATTAAAGATCAGCCCCCCCACCCAAATTAGCAGGTATTCTGTCTATAATGGAGTGGTATGGAAATGTAGAAGGGACCCCAAACTTTGGACCAGTAGTGTATATATACACGTCAATGTGTACTGGCCAAAAGTTTGGACACACCTTCTCATTCAATTCAGTTCTGTTGTGACAATAAAACAAATGTATTATCATATTATTTTAGTGACAACTCATAAATAACTACAAATAACTAAAGGAAATCTATTTGTTTTATTACGCGTTTCTGGATTTTTTTTTATATCGGCCAGTATATATCGGAATATCAGGTTTTTAAATAACCATATATTTGTTTTGGTATCGGCCTTAAAAATCCTTTTATCGGTCGGGCTGTAATCTGGGGCATCCCTACCGAGATGTAGTTTTGGATTATAGTCCCCTTCTGTAATGTTGTAATCCATCTTGAAATAAACCCCCATTCATTTTCTTCATTCAAGAAACCCTGAACCTGCCACACACACACACACACACACACACACACACACACACACACACACACACACACACACACACACAGTCGTGTCTCACTATCTTTATGGGGACCAGTCATTGACATAATGCATTCCCTAGCCCCTTACCCTAACCTTAACCATCAAACCTAAATGCCTAACCCTAACCCTTACCCTAACCATAACCTAATTCTAACCCTGATCCTAAAACCAAGTCTTAACCCTCAAACAGCCCTTTAAAGTTCTGGGGTCCAGTATTTTGTCCCCACAAAGCTGTCAGGACCCCATAAGTATACTGTATTTCCAGTTTTTGGTCCCCACAAATGTAGTAAAACCTGGTCCACACACACACACACACACACACACACACACACCTGTCGCTCTGTACCGAGGCCGTGTCTTGAGAAGACATCAGCCTTCTTCAGACCACGTCAGCACTTTCTCCTGCCCTCAGGAAGTCCACACACCCGACCCCGTCCTACTAAACGGGGTCGGGTGTGGACTTCCTGAGGGCCGGATGTCGTGCCCTTTCACCGTATCATCTGGCCGATCACTTTACGTCTTGTTCCTCGCTCACTTACCTGGTTAAAACCTCCACCTGTCTGCTGAGGTCTCAGCTCAGGTTGATGGAGGATTTGTCACCGGGGGACACTTCAACACCAGCTGTTTCCACACGGTTCTCATCCACACAGGCCCAACTCCTCTGACTCACTCTTCTCCTCGACGCTACGAGTTGTCTAATCCTTTACTAAGTGGAAAGCAGCTTCCATTAGCGGTCCGCTGGGTCTAACGTTAGCGGTCCGCTGGGTCTAACGTTAGCGGTCCGCTGGGTCTAACGTTAGCGGTCCGCTGGGTCTAACGTTAGCGGTCCGCTGGGTCTAACGTTAGCGGTCCGCTGGGTCTAACGTTAGCGGTCCGCTGGGTCTAACGTTAGCGGTCCCTTGACCCGCTGGGTCTAACGTTAGCGGTCCGCTGACCCGCTGGGTCTAACGTTAGCGGTCCCTTGACCTGCTGGGTCTAACGTTAGCGGTCCCTTGACCTGCTGGGTCTAACGTTAGGGGTCCGCTGACCCGCTGGGTCTAACGTTAGCGGTCCGCTGACCCGCTGGGTCTAACGTTAGCGGTCCGCTGACCTGCTGGGTCTAACGTTAGCGGTCCGCTGACCTGCTGGGTCTAACGTTAGCGGTCCCTTGACCCGCTGGGTCTAACGTTAGCGGTCCGCTGACCGCTGGGTCTAACGTTAGCGGTCCGCTGACCCGCTGGGTCTAACGTTAGCGGTCCCTGACCTGCTGGGTCTAACGTTAGCGGTCCCTTGACCCGCTGGGTCTAACGTTAGCGGTCCCTTGACCCGCTGGGTCTAACGTTAGCGGTCCCTTGACCCGCTGGGTCTAACGTTAGCGGTCCCTTGACCCGCTGGGTCTAACGTTAGCGGTCCCTTGACCTGCTGGGTCTAACGGTCCGCGGACCCCTGCTGACCTAACGCTGGGTGACCCGCTGGGTCTAACGTTAGCGGTCCCTTGACCTGCTGGGTCTAACGTTAGCAGTCCGCTGACCCGCTGCTGCTGGGTCTAACCTTAGGGTTTTGTGGTAGTTTTGCGTTGATTTTTACATCCTTTTGGACTGTAATTATTGCCATATCTGTGCAACGATCAAAAAACTTAAAGCTAAATATGTCCAACAACCATCATTAGATCTGAGAAATGTATTTCAGTTACATTCATCCGGCTGGGTGCTGCACCTAAACCTTATAATGGCAGGGAAAACCATCTAACTTATTCGACTGTATATTATATCATATATTACAGGGAAAACCCTGTAACATGTATATTATATCATATATTACAGGGAAAACCCTGTAACATGTATATTATATCATATATTGTGCAGGGAAAACCCTTAACATGCTAAATCATATATTACAGGGAAAACCCTGTAACATGTATATTATATCATATATTACAGGGAAAACCCTGTAACATCATTATTATATCATATATTACAGGGAAAACCCTGTAACATGTATATTATATCTTATTAGCAGGGAAAACCTGTAACATGTATATTATATCATATATTACAGGGAAAACCCTGTAACATGTATTATATCATATATTACAGGGAAAACCCTGTAACATGTATATTATATCATATATTAGGGAAAACCCTGTAACATGTATATTATATCATATATTACAGGGAAAACCCTGTAACATGTATATTATATCATATATTACAGGAAAACCCTGTAACATGTATATTATATCATATATTACAGGAAAACCCTGTAACATGTATATTATATCATATATTACAGGGAAAACCCTGTAACATGTATATTATATCATATGTTACAGGGAAAACCCTGTAACATGTATATTATATCATATATTACAGGGAAAACCCTGTAACATGTATATTATATCATATATTACAGGGAAAACCCTGTAACATGTATATTATATCATATATTACAGGGAAAACCCTGTAACATGTATATTATATCATATATTACAGGAAAACCCTGTAACATGTATATTATATCATATATTACAGGGAAAACCCTGTAACATGTATATTATATCATATATTACAGGGGAAAACCAGGGAAAACCCTGTAACATGTATATTATATCATATATTACAGGGAACACCCTGTAACATGTATATTATATCATATATTACAGGGAAAACCCTGTAACATGTATATTATATCATATATTACAGGGAAAACCCTGTAACATGTATATTATATCATATATTACAGGGAACACCCTGTAACATGTATATTATTTCATATATTACAGGGAACACCCTGTAAGATATATATTATATCATATATTACAGGGAAAACCCTGTAACATGTATATTATTTCATATATTACAGGGAACACCCTGTAACATATATATTATATCATATATTACAGGGAAAACCCTGTAACATGTATATTATATCATATATTACAGGGAAAACCCTGTAACATGTATATTATATCATATATTACAGGGAAAACCCTGTAACATGTATATTATATCATATATTACAGGGAAAACCCTGTAACATGTATATTATATCATATATTACAGGAAAACCCTGTAACATGTATATTATATCATATATTACAGGGAAAACCCTGTAACATGTATATTATATCATATATTACAGGGAAAACCCTGTAACATGTATATATTATATCATATATTACAGGGAAAACCCTGTAACATGTATATATTATATCAAATGTTACAGGGAAACCCTGTAACATGTATATATTATATCATATGTTACAGGGAAAACCCTGTAACGTGTATATATTATATCATATGTTACAGGGAAAACCCTGTAACATGTATATATTATATCATATGTTACAGGGAAAACCCTGTAACATGTATATTATATCATATGTTACAGGGAAAACCCTGTAACATGTATATTATATCATATGTTACAGGGAAAACCCTGTAACATGTATATTATATCATATGTTACAGGGAAAACCCTGTAACATGTATATTATATCATATATTACAGGGAACACCCTGTAACATGTATATTATATCATATATTACAGGGAAAACCCTGTAACATGTATATTATATCATATGTTACAGGGAAAACCCTGTAACATATGATATAATATATATTTGACTTAACATAATGCTTGCTGCGTCCTACAGTCTCCTTGCTGATTCCTCCTGTCTGTATCCACTTTTGATTTCATAAAAGCTGTTTTTTTCGGGTCGGCAGCTCATGCACACACTTGGCTCAGTTAAACCGGGCCTGAACACGTTTGACCCCAAAGTCGCTCCGTGCCTTGGCCAGGGCACAGATTGCTTAGCTGTGCCCTGGCCTGCTTGAAAGAGATGGACCAGGCTCTGGAACTCCATGTTTTATTGCAGTGTGAGAGCAGGCCAGCTGGGGGAGTGGGGGGGGGGGGGGGGCAATCATGTTTGAACATAGTTCAAGGCAACTGTGAGTACACCCTCAGTAATGGATTCTTTATCCTGTTGATAGTGCGTCAGACCACACAGCAACTTTTGGGCATGTTTCTGTGGTTTTGCTAGCAGGTGAAACTGATGAGGAGGTACCTTCACACAATGGAGTCAATGGAGAGCGGCAGGTCGGACTAATAATTTACAGATTTATTTGTACGCATTTGAAATTGCAGCACTGTCCCAGCCCGTGTTTCTGGATGTAAGCTAACACTGGTCTAGTGAAGCCTGCGTGGCGTCCCTGCAGGCTCTTTACACGTCCAGCTGCTAACTGCAGGATCAGACCCAGAATTAAGTTTCCTTGTTGTTGAATCTATATGGAGTCTTTTCTCTCTGCCACAGTGGGACTGAAGGAATGGTGTTTACTGCACAGAGCCAACTGGACTACGCACACACACACACACACACACACACACACACACACACACACACACACACACACACACACACACACACACACACACACACACACACACACCCTGTGTTTCACACAGTTCATGAAATAGTCTTAAGCTTTAAGGTTTCATTATTTCTGTATTTATTTACATGTAAAACTAAAAACGGACTTTACTTGATCCACACACACACACACACACACACAGGCCTACACCCCCTCCCTTTCTCAAGCTAGCCTTTCATACCCGCTCCCCTATTGGCTGATCGTGTCGTCACGGAGACAACAGCTGTCTCCAGGATGAAGAAGCTACTTTGAGGGTGCCAGCCAGTCTACAGGCCTGCAACTGGAGAGTCCCATGGGTCCCTCATGGCCTTCACACACACACACACACACACACACACACACACACACACACACACACACACACACACACACACACACACACTTAGTACAGCAGGATTAGCGCCCTCTAGAGACGGCAGTTTTTGTTTTTTTTCTCTGTAGGGAACATTATGTTCGTCTTTCAATGTTTGTCCTCAGCGGAGCGTGTACAAGTCTGACGCCACACGATCAAAATTAAACTCATAATCATAATATTATTAGGGGAATTTATACAAAACTTCATGTTTGTAAAGCATCTTTATACAAAAGGGGTTTCACTCTGATTGCGTAACACTGATAGTCACAACAAGGGACTATGAGACTACATCACAAAGATATTAAGGAGATTCTCAAGAGAACTTTTTGCTGTAAATTGTAAAATAAAAAAATAAAATCAAGATGCAACCATTAGAAATCTTTTATAATGCACCAGGTCAATGTTTACGTTAAGAACTGACCTGCCAAAAAGTCAGTTTAAAGTAGTTTTTACTTACACATCCACGGTGATAAGTCAGATATTAAAAGATTCCTTTTGAGATTTCGTTAATCGATGTCAGATCACTCAGAGATCGATTTGATTTGAAGAATCCGTTATTTCAACCCAGCCCTGGCTGTCACGTTTAAAACCGCCATATCTGTCATTTTGGGACAATAGACCACGTATTTTGAGTTCTCAAAATATATATATATATATATATATATATATATATATAATGTAAAAATGGCCAATATGATCTGAAATAATCTAATAAACTTAACTGTACTAAAGGAAAGTGTTTTGCTGGAAGTGTAGTGGTGACACAACATGCACACTGCTGACTCACTTTGTGTGTGTGTGTGTGTGTGTGTGTGTGTGTGTGTGTGTGTGTGTGTGTGTGTGTGTGTGTGTGTGTGTGTGTGTGTGTGTGTGTGTGTGTGTGTGTGTGTGTGTGTGTGTGTGTGTGTGTGTGTGTGTGTGTGTGTGTGTGTGTGTGTGTGTGTGTGTGTGTGTGTGTGTGTGTGTGTGTGGGTGCGTGCGCGCGTGTGTGTTTTGCATGTGTTGTTTTGGGTCGACTGCAACTGTCAGGACAACGATCCCCCTAATCTGCACCTGCCACTGACACAGCAAATGTATGTCCGCACGCACACACACACACACAAACACACACACACAGACACACAGACACACACACACACAAACACACACACACACACACACAGACACAGACACACAGACACAGACGGAGCCGAACGACCGACTGCAAGGCGTGATGGGAAACTGACCGGCCACTATCTGACAATTTTACTCAAAACTGAACTTCATCCTGCAAAATGTAGTCCTTCCTTCCTTTCTTTCTCCTCACCTCCTTCCATCTTTTCTTTTCCTCACCTCCTCCTTTCAGAGGCCGAGACACTGTAGGAATGATTACATCAGCTCGTTAGTGTTGTCCGATATTCATGAAGTCCAATCCTTTCAGGGGTTTTCACTCATGTCTAAAACGGCATCTCCACCTCAGTTCATTCCACCGGGAGTGAATGTACGACTGCTTGTGCCTCCACATGTTTCCGTTAACGTAGATTCAATCAGTCCCAACTCAACTTAATGTCCTAACCAGGGCTAAAGTCCAAGACCAGGACTAGTCGAGTCCAAAAAAGGTTTGAGTCCGAGTAAAGACCGAGTCCAGGACAGAAAAAAAGGTCTTATGCATGACAGTATCAGGACAATCATTCTGGGTTTCCCTTTCCCTCCAATATTATTATTATTATCAACATAATAAAGACACCTGGACTCGGTCCAGACCAGAAGCCATATTGGGCAAGACCAGTGGCCGAGTCCAAGACAAGTCCGAGTCCAAATACTAGCGAGTCAAGACAAGTCCGAGTCCAAATACTAGCTAGTCCAAGACAAGTCCGAGTCCAAATACTAGCTAGTCCGAGACAAGTCCGAGTCCAAATACTAGCGAGTCTGAGACAAGTCCGAGTCCAAATACTAGCGAGTCTGAGACAAGTCCGAGTCCAAATACTAGCGAGTCTGAGACAAGTCCGAGTCCAAATACTAGCGAGTCTGAGACAAGTCCGAGTCCAAATACTAGCGAGTCTGAGACAAGTCCGTGTCCAAATACTAGCTAGTCTGAGACAAGTCCGTGTCCAAATCCTAGCTAGTCCGAGACAAGTCCGAGTCCAAATACTAGCTAGTCCGAGACAAGTCCGAGTCCAAATACTAGCTAGTCCGAGACAACAGTCCAAATACTAGCTAGTCCGAGTCCAAATAGTCCTAGCTAGTCCGAGACAAGTCCGTGTCCAAATCCTAGCTAGTCCGAGACAAGTCCGAGTCCAAATACTAGCTAGTCCGAGACAAGTCCGAGTCCAAATACTAGCTAGTCCGAGACAAGTCCGAGTCCAAATACTAGCTAGTCCGAGACAAGTCCGAGTCCAAATACTAGCTAGTCCGAGACAAGTCCGAGTCCAAATACTAGCTAGTCCGAGACAAGTCCGAGTCCAAATACTAGCTAGTCCGAGACAAGTCCGAGACCATAGAAAAACGGTCTTGAGTCCAAGACCGGACTCGAGTACTACAGTCCTGGTCCTAACTCATTGTGAGGTGATCCTGATGTCGTCATGTGGGATTCTGTTAGTGAAGGAGAGAGCAGAGGAGGAGATGTCTAAGACTCTTTATACCAGAACTCAGTCAGATGTGAACACACTACAGCTGCAAACTATTTTCAATATCGATTAAATCTGTGGACTATTTTCTGGACTAATAGATTAGTTGATTGGACCATAAAATGTCAGAAATAGGTTTAGTCCGGTTTGACTCCGACCAGCGGCCCTTTGCTGCATGTCATCCCCCCCCCCCCCCACTCATGTCTTCAGCTGTCCTATACAAATAAAGGCCTAAAATGCCCCCCCAGAAAAGAGATGTTGCTCAGTGTTCCCCAAAAGCCCAAGACGACGCCCCCCCTAATGTCTCGTTTTGTGTTATTCAGTTTACTGTCACAGAGGAGATAAGAAACTAGAAGTATATTCACATTTAACTCGCTGGAATCAGAGAATATTCACCAATTTTCATGAAAGAAATGTCTCAAACTCAATAATCGATTATTAACATTGTTGGCGATTCATTTAATAGTTTGATTAGTCTTTAAACACACAGTATAACACTGTGGTAAATCGGTACATAAACTCTAAATAATCATAGAAAATAAGACTTATAGTTTTTGATCCTGCCTCATAAACATGTTCAGACGTTGCCGTTTTTTTGGGGGTCAAAATCAAAAGATAGGAAATCTCAAACATGCGCAGGGTTATTAAAACCGTCTTTATCGTCTCTCTGTGTCTCTCTCTCTCTCTCTCTCTCTCTGTGTCTCTCTCTCTCTGTCTGTCTCTCTGTCTCTCTCTCTCTCTCTCTCTGTCTGTGTCTCTCTCTCTCTCTCTCTCTCTCTCTCTCTCTGTGTCTCTCTCTCTCTGTCTGTCTCTCTGTCTCTGTCTCTCTCTCTCTCTCTCTCTCTGTATCTGTCTGTCTCTCTCTCTCTCTGTCTCTCTCTCTCTCTCTCTCTGTCTGTCTCTGTCTCTCTCTCTCTCTGTATCTGTCTCTCTCTCTCTCTCTCTCTCTCTCTCTCTCTCTCTCTCTGTATCTCTGTATCTCTGTCATCTCATTCACAAAATCACACACACACACACATACTGTAACCACACACTCGTGGCTGGACGTTGATTGACAGTTGGGGCAGGTGTGGCCGGTTTGCAGCAGCGTCCCACCTGTCGATCTGACCCCCTCCATGCCCACACACACCACACACACACACACACACACACACACACACACACACACACACACACGACCCACGACCCCGTGACCAACTTCCTATCCCCGTGGGCACGGTAACGACTACCCCCCTGTTGCCCCTGGTAACTGTGACCCAGGCCGCGTCTGCAGCTTCATAAATAAAGAACCTCGGCTGTACCTGCCCGCTGCGCTCCACCACTGCTGTTTACGGCCTGCTCTGTCACCAATGACCTTTACCCTCTGCACCCAGCTCACTCCTGTGGTGACACCCCTGGGGAGAAGCAGCCACTGCTGCAGCACTGTTAGGCGTTCATCTCACCCTGTATTTACAAGTATACATTATTTATACTTTACTTTTCCCAGCTGCGATCCTGCCAGGGAGCAGGGTTTCCACAGGGAGATTTTTTAGGCCTTATAAAGTCTTAAATTTGCTGAATATTGTGTTCCAGGTCTTAATTTTCCTACGTCCAAATAACACTACTTACTCCTGATGCTCGTTGAAATGCTCCCACCTTTTTGATTCTGTGGCGTTGTAGTTGTTGTAGTAGTAATTTTGCTAGTCCAAATATAATTGGCTGTACTACGACTACCAACATGCAACTTATATTGCAGCCAATCAGCTTTTGTGTCATTGGTGCGAGTCTCTTTCGGGATTGTACCACAGACATAACACTGGTTTCAGTCTTAAGTTAAGGGCAAGTGCAAGTTTAGCTACTAGGGTAGACGCTCCATATTCATGCGTGAGATACCTTAGCCGGTGAGGGACATACAGGACATGCTGCTCCACCTTTCACGTTTTTGCTTTTGCTGTCACATGATCAACTCGCAGGTGATGCTAACGCTGCTAACAGGTATCGTCACTTCCCGGCCCCGGCAGGTCAGGAGAAGGAAACACGGAGGACCACACGTATTCAAAATCCAAATTTCAGGAACAGGAGTCTTCTTCTTCACCCAGAAAAAAAAGACCGTCTTTTTGAAGCGTGAAGGCTACCGTAGCTGTGATACGTACTATGAACTGTGTGGCTCTACGTTTCTTCTGTGGCAACGACAACTGGATTTCTGTTGTATTGCTTCTGTGTGTGTGCCAGTCTGTGTGTGTGTGTGTTTCTGTGTCTGTTTATCTGTGTGTGTGTGTGTGTGTTTCTGTGTCTGTTTATCTGTGTGTGTGTGTGTGTGTGTGTGTTTCTGTGTCTGTTTATCTGTGTGTGTGTGTTTCTGTGTCTGTTTAAATGTGTGTGTGTGTGTGTGTGTGTGTGTGTGTGTGTGTTTCTGTGTCTGTTTAAATGTGTATGTGTGTGTGTGTGTTTCTGTGTCTGTTTAAATGTGTGTGTGTGTCTGTGTTTCTGTGTCTGTGTCTGTGTGTGTGTGTGTGTGTGTGTGTGTGTGTGTGTGTGTGTCTGTGTTTCTGTGTCTGTTTATCTGTGTGTGTGTGTGTGTGTGTGTGTGTGTGTGTTTCTGTGTCTGTTTAAATGTGTGTGTGTGTGTGTGTGTGTGTGTGTGTGTGTGTGTGTGTGTGAGAACAAGTAATTAAGTAGTCCCTTCTTCACTAACTACCAGCCATGGTAACTGTACACAACAAAGGCCACAGCTGTAGCCTAAAATGCTCTGGAGACGACATTTGCTTCACATCCAATCAAAATCAGTTGCCAAAATTAACCATGAGCCTCTAGAACAGCTTCGGTCTCCGGAGATGTGGACAGACAGACAGACAGACAGACAGACAGACAGACAGACAGACAGCATCTTTAGCTTCTAGTTTAGAAAGTTCTGGCTTTGAGTCGCCGCCGCCGCCGTCGTCATCGAGCTCATTACCGGCCCGGCAGTAAACTGGAAAGAATGTCTCTGTCCTCTTCACCGTGCAGAATCGGTGAGGTAATCCTTGTTTTTAACAAGCGCTGCTGACTCTACCCGCAAAGCATGAGGGCGTCTCACAGCGATGAGTAGGAACTGCAGAGAACACATTATTCTCCAGAGGGCCACAAACGGGAGGCTTTCACCGTGATTCATGTGCCGAGACGGATGGATAGGCTCTCATGTAGCGTCCAAAACATGCACTGGACATGCACGCGTACAAGCGTACCTCCAGAAGTCTGATTTTTAAAGTCTTTAGACCAGGGGTCTTCAATGTTTTTTAAGCCAAGGACCCCTTAACTTAAAGAGAGACGAAGCAGGGACCCCCTACTACATACTGTATATTGTATTAAATGAAGCTGCACATTACACTGGGCTTACAATAACATTGAGGTTAGCCTAGAGGTCTTTATACATACCTGTTTTGCATAGAAAACTAAGCCATTGAAATAGCCTAATAATTGTAGGCATGATTTTATAAATCATGTTTTAATGTTTGACATACATGTGGAACAGTAAATCCTCAGGATCACCTGTAACTGAGGGACTACCTTGCTATAGGCCAGTAAACCTATCAGCAGTGGGGAGTTGTATTTTCAAATATTTTGGTTTTATTCATGTTAAGACTTTTTAATTTTTGAAAAAACTTTAAAAGATTAAGAATAATTTGGAGGTCCCCTTGCATTAACTCTGAGGACCCCCTAGGGGTCCCGGACCCCCTGTTGAAGATCCCTGCTTTAGACCACGTTATAATGGGTTTTGTCTTTGGTCTACTTTTTAATGTTGCCCTTCAAAGTTCTCCAGTCTTTGTTTATTTTGTTCCTGACAGTTGTTTTGAAGCTCCTCCAGTAAAGTGCACGTAGAGCTGGGCAATATATTGATATTATATCGATATGATATGAGACCAGATATCGTCTTAGATTTGGAATATTGTAATATGGCATGAGTGGTGTCTTTTCCTGGTTTTAAAGACTGCGTTACAGTAAAGTGATGGCATTTTCTGAACTTACCAGACTGGTGTATTATTGGCCTTTACCCACCTAGTCGTTATATCCACATTACTGATGATTATTAATCAAAAATCTCATTGTGTGAGTATTTTGTGAAAGCACCAATAGTCAACTCTACTATATTGTTGCAGTATCGATATATTGGTATTTGGGGCCAGCCCGACGTACACAGTGTTTTTGACAGCGTACTCAGCCTTAACCCTTGTCTTGTCTTCGGGTCAAATTTGACCCGTTTTTTTCAAAATATCTGTATCAGAAATATGGGTTTCCTTTTAACTACCTAATTTTAATTACCCCAAAATAACGTGGATGATTGATTCCACACATCGCAAGTACAACAAAAGATAGGATCTCTACTTTCGACTTTTGGGTGTTTTATAAAAGCAAATTGCATAAAAAGTTTCCAAACCAGCCTGAACGCTGATATTTGCCCTCCTGTAATTATCCTTTATTTAATGTGAGTTTAAACAAGGCCTGCACGATTCGGGGGGGAATGTGAATCGATTTTTTAGCTTAGCATTTTTTAGCTTTCTTATCTTTTTTTAGCGTTCACAATTTTTTTATTGCACACGTGAACCATGACTAAACAAATCAAAATGAATTGGCAGTACCAAAAGATTGTTTTTGGCACCTATAGCGCCGGTAAACATAGAGGCCAAGGGAGAGCACCGCAAGCTTTAAGACCACACACACACACACACACACACACACACACACACACACACACACACACACACACACACACACACACACACACACTGAGACACACACACACTGAAACACACACACACACTGAGACACACACACACACTGAGACACACACACACTGAAACACTGACACACACACACACACACACACACACACACACACACACACACACACACACACACACACACACACACACACACACACACTGAAACACACACACACACACTGAGACACACACACACACACTGAGACACACACACACACTGAGACACACACACACACACACTGAGACACACACACTGAGACACACACACACTGAGACACACACTGAGACACATACACACACACTGAAACACATACACACACACTGAGACACACACTGAGACACATACACACACACAGAGACACATACACACACACTGAGACACACACTGAGACACATACACACACACTGAGACACATACACACACACTGAGACACATACACACACACTGAGACACACACACACACACTGAGACACACACTGAGACACATACACACACACTGAGACACACACACACACACTGAGACACATACACACGCACTGAGACACACACACACACACTGAGACACACATACACACGCACTGAGACACACACAGACACACACACTGAGACACACACACACACACACACATACACACACACACTGAGACACACACACTGAGACACACACACTGAGACACACACACACACTGAGACACACACACACACACACTGAGACACACACACTGAGACACACACACTGAGACACACACACACACACTGAGACACACATACACACACTGACACACGCATACACACACCGAGACAAATTAAAATAAATTGAAATTTACAAAATATATCTAAGTTATTTAAAAATTAAATCATGAGCAGGGTGAATCGAGATCGCGATTTTAAATCATTTCATTGTGCAGGCCTAGTCTAAATAATTCATAATTTCTGCTTTTTTTTTTAACTCAAGAATAAGGTATAACATCCTATAAATGACGTTTATTGACCATGAATTCTTAAAATGTAGTAAATGTAAGATTAATGTAAAACTGGCGATACGTTTGTGTTAGTGGTGTTTATTCGTGGTAGTGAAAAGAAACGTGAAACATAAAAAAAAAAGAGCCAAAATATTGAAAAAAGAGACAAAAGTGTCGATAAAAGAGACGGAAACGTCAGATATTAAGGACGACAACTCGAGGCTTAAATCTGTAAGAATGTTTCAGCCCAACACAAGTTTATATCTACATTATTACTCTTTACTGGCGAATTAAAGACTTCAATCACTACCGACTGGTCCAACTAACAGTTATTAAATATTGTCTTGATTAATTGATTAATTGCCGGTCTTTAAAACATCTGAACATAATAAAATATATCTGTCACATGTTCTTAAGAGTCTAATATCAAGTCTTAAAATGTCGTTATTTTGGTTTAAAATAACAGGAAATGGAGAGAAATCAGCAAATCAAGCACCCCCCGCCCCTCTCTTTTTTCTCTGCACTACCTACACTTTATATCTTTGACTTTATATTCTTGATTTTTTTATATTGTTATCTTATATTCTTATATTTTTTGTGTCAACGCTGTAAAGGGATTGCTTTAATCTCGTTGCACAAGTACCGTGTACTTGTGCATAATGACAAATAAAGGCTTTCTATTCTATTCAAATCCTCATAGTTGTTAAATTATTGTTGTATTATTATATTATTGTTATACTAATTTTCGTTGGATTAATTGCGTACTTGCTATATAGAGAACATTAATTTATAGCTATAAATAGTTAGGATATCTGTTTCAAACCCAATACTTGCAGTAAAACATATATTATGAATCATGTACCTATTTGTGTCATGTTTTCTCTTTTTTTTTTTAATCTTTCTCACGCTGATGTGGCCTTCGCTTTATGTTTGGAGTCATTCGATCCTCTCTGAGAAAAGCCTCTGGAAATGTCGGCTGAGGTTTCTTCGCAGAGCTGAGAAAGCGCCCAGGATGCCAACGTTGTTCACCTCGGCTCACACATGTGTTTTTTTGGGGGGTTGTGACGGTCTCGGCCCGGCACGCCGCGGCCCCGCCGGCCCAGCAGGCGCTCGCCCCGCGAGGGATTATCCGACCACGCCTGGAAAAGACGTGTGAAATTGTGACGGGCACGAAAATAAAATGACAAAGTTTGCGAGGCTGTGCGTGGAGGAGCGTCTTAGCTGTTGGCACGCACACTGCTGTGTAAGCCGATATGGGTGTGTGTGTGTGTGTGTGTGTGTGTGTGTCTCGGTGTTTGTGTGTCTCACTGTGTGTGTGAGTGTATATGTGTGTGTGAGTGTTTGTGTGTCTGTGTGTCTCGGTGTATTGGTGTGTCGGTTTGTCTGTATGTCTCAGTCTGTGTGTCTGTGTGTGTGTCTGAGTGTCTGTGTGCGTGTGCGTGTGTGTGTGTGTGTGCATGTGTGTCTGTTTGTCTGTGTGTGTCTCGGGGTGTCTGTGTGTCTTGGTGTGTGTGAGTATGTGTCTGTGTGTGTGTCTTGGGGTGTGTGTGTCTGTCTGTGTCGTGTCTGTCTGTGTGTGTGTGTGTGTGTGTGTGTGTGTGTGTGTGTGTGTGTGTCGGTCCTGGCAGCGGACGGGCCGACCATGAGGCCGGTGTGTCTCGATGTGTGTGAGTGTATATGTGTGTGTGTGTGTGTGTGTGTGTGTGTGTGTGTGTGTGTGTGTGTGTGTCAGTGTCCTGGCCGGTGTGAGTCGGTGGTTTGGTCCTCAGAGCTGTGGTCCCGGCTGATAGCAGGTGCTCTGAGGGGGGAACCCGATCGGCTCCACACACCGCGGCTCTATGCTTTAATTGATTAGAGAGAGTTTTATGACAGCTAGGCCTCCGGCATGCAACCAGCACACAGACGGTAGCCCTAAATGCTCCGGACCCCCGCTTTAAACCCCGAAATGTAAATGACAAGATGAGATTAGTGAAGGGTTCTGACTGAGGAAAGCGTGAGCCATGATGAGAACTCGTCAGATCTGATTAATGGAAAGTTGGAAAGGATTTAGGGAATAACCTTTATCTCAAGCCAGGCCTCCAAATCAGCATTCCCTGGTAGACTGGCTCACTCCCCAGCCAAAACAACAATGTAAGAAATCTCTTCACTGGCTTTTTTTTTCAAATATGTTGTATTGATTCACAGTTGCAGTAAACAATACATTCACAGAGTCACATTTTCATTTTCTATCCCATCCATCCCAGAGACCCTTTGTTGTGGTTTGGGATTATTTTTCCCTTTTGGCCCTCCTTGTGTTTGTGTCTCAGTTTTCTCCCCAGTCTTGTGTTGTTGGTCCTGTCCTGTGTACCCAGAGTGTCTGCTTGAGTAGATTACATAAATATGGCGGCGGTTCACACAACATGGCCTTGTGTAGAAAAATATACAAATAAAGTTGTCTACGTAGACTTAGTGACAGCCGGCCTACCAGTCCATACACCGGACGATGATGTGTACGGGAATAAGAGTTAGTTAAGAAGCGCAGAGCACCATGGGACACCGAGTCTAACAGGTGGAGAGGACTAGAGGCAGCATGCATGGAGACAACATCACCAGAGTCCAAAACACTTAAAAACGCAGTCTGCACAAGTGTTTTTCTGGCTGACATATGTTTTTATTTTTCTCTCCAGTCATTTTGTAAAAAGTTGTCAGACTGATAGTACGCTGTTTTTTTGTGTGTGCCTACAACAGCATGGCAACATGTCCATAGATATAAAGTAGATGGTGCTGTGTGTACAACCCAAATAAGACAAAAGTGCCAATAACTGTTTCTACAGCACGGGGCAGCCATGTTGGATTGGTACTCTGTGGTTGTCCGAGCTGAGGGCTTTGAAGCCGTCATTGAGAGAGAGAAAGAGAGAGAGAGAGAATCCCCAATGAACCCCCCCGTATCCACGCGGGGAAATGACAAACCCCTCATAGCTTTGATATCAACATGATGAGTCACAGCATGGCAGGTGTTTCCAGTCATCGGTTCACCGTGTGTCACCATTCATACAGAGATCTCATTTCATACCTCTCTGTGGAAGGGAGCAGCCGTTCACTGGGCTGAGGGGGGAATGCTTATGCCACGATACGAGATATTGCAATATTCTGCGATTATAATGCAATTTATAACCTTTCTTCCAACTTCTAAATGTTCCCAATTTCAAATGACGTCCCCAAAAGGAAACTTAGTCAACATCTGTTTCATCTAAAAAGAAACATCCGTTTGTTCATATATCACTTCACACTGTTATTTGCTTCAAAATGGGATTGTCAAGCAGACAAACTGACCAACATATATAATAAAAGAGCCAGGTGCAGTCGTTAACTGATTACAGATCAAAGAGATGACACCACAGAGATGAAAGGCTTCCTATTGGTCCTTAGTAACCAGGCAACCATATTCTGTATGTCTGTCTGTCGTGTCGACATCTATCTGTCTCCCTCTCTCTCAGACACACACACACACACACACACACACACACACACACACAGACAGACACACACACGTCCTAAGGTCTTAAATAGGTTTTAAAAAGTTATATCTCTGAAGAGTTAAGACACTTATTATTTTTTATTAAGTTTTATTGCTATTCACATGTGCACCAAGTAGGAGGCACACTGATAAAATTTCTGTGGAATTTTCTAATTTGCAATCTGCAATTTGCACAGCTCTTTGAGTAGCCCATATGTTTACTGTACATTTGTCTTTTAATTGTTTTAACCCTGTATAATGCAACTTATAACCTTTCTTCCAACTTCTAAATGTTCCCAATTTCAAATGACGTCCCCAAAAGGAAACTTAGTCAACATCTGTTTCATCTAAAAAGAAACATCTGTTTGTTCATATATCACTTCACACTTTTATTGCTTCAAAATGGGATTGTCAAGCAGACAAACTGACCAACACATATATAATAAAAGAGCCATGCTTGGCGTCTGTGTATCGATACAGTATTGCTGCTGAAAGATTCCCTATCACTGGGAGGTCAGAGGTCACAAACCGACGGCAACCACCAATAGACTGGAAAGAAATAGTGGACGTAGCATCATTGACTTCAGTTGAGTTTATAGTGTCCTTTCATAACTGAAGTTGTCAGGTCACAACTCCCAGATAGAGTAGGTCTAGACCACACTCTATAATTTACTCCACCCAACCATTCCCCGCCTACAGCAAGCATCTGGTGCGACTTCCTTTTACCAGGCAGAAACCTCGGACCCTGGCTCTCGGCTGGCCGATCGGGACACAGAGACACTGATCCAGATACAGAAATATGGTCCGTAGTAATTATAGCAGCTGGCATGATGAATAGTGGCAAATATAGTACCAAGTAAGTATAATATGACTATGACTAGAAATAATGGGGCTACATTTGGGGGTGGCAGTAGCTCAGTCTGGAGCGAGTTTGGTTGGGAACCGGACGGTTGCTGGACCAGATGAAGAGGTGCCAGTTCCACCTCCAGGGCACAGCTATGGTACCCCCCCCCACCCACCCACCCAACACCCCAAACCCCAAACCGATAAGGGTGCCTGTCAAGCAGTAGCAGCCCCCCTCACTCTGACATCTCTCTATTTGTGTGTGTGTGGCTTTACTTTAAAACTAGGAAACACTTATGAATTGTTGATAGAGACCTACTGAGCTCATATATCAATTATACTTATATATATATATATATATATATATATATATATATACTATACACGGTAAAGTAGTGCAGCACACTGATCAGTTACTAGAAACGCTGATAATTAGACATTTTTCTTTTCCCGTACTTCAAGTAAAGTATAATTCTGGCAAACTGACACTTCTTGAGTTTTTCCTCAGATTGTAGTTTTTTTAGGAGCCCGTTACTGGGTGATTGTGGTCTTTGCTGCTTCGCGCTGCAGGTGTTTTGTTCCCCACACATCGTCTCTGACCTCCGACCCCTCCGTCTCGCCCCTGCTTATCCCTTCCTAATGAAGCTGTGCTTGTCACGGCGGCCGGCAACAATGAGCTAAAGACTAAGCGCGATGTCTGTCTTTGTCTCTTTCCGTACAACATCTTGTTCCTCTCGGTGAGCCAATTAGAGGAGCCGAGGAGCCGAGGAGCAGAAACCGGGCTCGGGGACTCGGCCGCCGGCCGTGTCAACAGGTCTGTTTTGATCAGGGGATGAGAGCGTCCTGGTCGCTGAGCTTAAGGGATTAGTGAAGAATGTAAATTCAGCGCTGCTCCGGTGAGAGGGTCAGCGCGGGGGTCGGAGGGTCGGGGGTCACCCTGGCTAAGGTTACTGCGAGAGAAAAGCACCAAAGTCAAGGGTAAAGTCTGAGCAGTAAACGTAACACACACATGTTGAGCTGTAATTTGAATTCCAATTGTTTTATTACTTAGATTTTTTTTTTAAATAAATTAAAGTTTTGGATGAATCCCAGGATTCATGTGACCCAGATACTGTAGTAACACAAATACCCAGCCTACGAAGGAAACAACGCCTCTTTATTATCATAAAATATAACAGTTTTGATGAGCAGTTTTTGAAGAGGACACAAATAAGACAGCCACAATTAGAGTCAGACTGATTTTTAATCTTTATTTGATCAGATTTTTAGGATTTTTAAGGCTGATACCGAGACGAATATTTGGTTATTTACATTTTTTAATCAGATATTCCAATATCGGCCGATATACAGTATATGGAGGAAAAAAATAATAATCCAGAAACGCGTTACAAAAACAGATTTCCCTAACATTAGTTATTTGTAGTTATTTATTAGTTCTCACTGAAATATGACAATTTGTTATAGAACATCAAACTATATTAAAGTTCTGATAAATAAAATGTATAAAAATACAAACTTAAGATATGAAACTTAAAGTCCTTTTGTACAAAAAAAACACAATATTTATTTGTCATTATAAATGCCGATACTGATAAATCTGGGAATGCCCAATATCAGCCAATAATATTGGTCGGGCTCTAGCCACGATTATACTCGTAGAGGATGTGTGTACACAGAGGAAAGTCTTAATAGTGTAGCATGGAGACTGTACCATTATCCCTCTTCTTCCACATAAATATTAGGTTTCTTCTGGGACAGAGGATGTAATTTAACTGCAGCAGACCCACTGATCTTCACGTCATGTTGAGCCAAACACAACTGTAGATCTTCAATATTAACCCCAATATCGGTTCACACACATAACGTTGGGCTTATCGCCGTGGTAACGTTAGTTTTAGTGGGTGCATTTCTGTCCGACAAGCCAGGGCTGTAGTACTCAAGTCCGGTCTTGGACTCGAGTTCGGACTCAAGACTTGTTTTTCTATGGTCTCGGACTCGCTAGTATTTGGACTCGGACTTGTCTCGGACTCGCTAGTATTTGGACTCGGACTTGTCTCGGACTCGCTAGTATTTGGACTCAAACTTGTCTCGGACTCGCTAGTATTTGGACTCGGACTTGTCTCGGACTCGCTAGTATTTGGACTTGGACTTGTCTCGGACTCGCTAGTATTTGGACTCAAACTTGTCTCGGACTCGCTAGTATTTGGACTCGGACTTGTCTCGGACTCGCTAGTATTTGGACTTGGACTTGTCTCGGACTCGCTAGTATTTGGACTTGGACTTGTCTCAGACTCGCTAGTATTTGGACTCAAACTTGTCTCGGACTTGCTAGTATTTGGACTTGGACTTGTCTCGGTCTTGGCTGCTGGTCCAAGTCCAGGTGTCTTTATTATGTTGATAATAATATTGGAGGGAAAGTAAAACCCAAAATGATTGTCTTGATACTGTCATGCATTAGACCTTTTTTTCTGTTCTGGACTCGGTCTTGATTTGGACTCGACTAGTCCTGGTCTTGGACTTGTTTTGGACTCTGTGTTGTCTTGGACTTTAACCTCTTTGGACTCGGTCTTGACTTGGACTC